>JAJMEJ010000001.1:1849689-2354916 GCA_030574075.1 Clavispora opuntiae
GAACAACACAGAGAAAGTCTCTCAAACTACTTAAGAACATATGTGGGTGAAGAAGACCTTCTGTTAGCGAAATCACTTCTACAATAGCTTTTCCAGTTGAAAAACATACTTTTGCCCAAAAGTTAATTAAAAAATACACCACCAAAATAACTTATACAAATAAATCTGATTTTGAAAGACATTACATTATTTCCTCGTCTTGAATCTAATCTTCTGTAGCGCCTTCAAAACTCCGCATTAATTCCCGATCTTCTTTCATTTCCATCTCATCATACTTATCTTTTTTTTCTATCCATCGTTCGTGTATGTCAAAATGCCCATAGTCAGTGAGCAGACCATTTCGCGTTGCTTCATTCCAAATGGAATCACCTCCAATTTCAGAACTACCGTAACTATAACCATTTGCTTTATCAATAACGCGTAACAAGTTGATCATGGTCCGTTTATTTTCCACAGACAATACCTCAAACTCCACCAAGCTGTACAGCTCAATCAAGTCTCCAATCATTTCAGTGAGTCTAACGAAATTTTGACCCAACATAGTCGGGGATTCTTTTTCCAAGAGGGGAGTCAAATATTTTAGATCTTGAACCTCCGTATAGAAGTCCAATTTCATGGGTAATGGACCATACGAACTGAGCATATCAATTTTGGAGATAACATTAACATGAGGGAGATCGAGCTGAAGCATTGAACGTAAACTCAAAAGAAGGATCGAGATATACTGAGAAGGGCTAGTCAAGTAGATAGAGTCAACTAATGAAACAACACAAAGTCGTGCATCATGATATTTCTGAAGCTTTTTGAATATCTTGAATAATGAATTATGATGGGTGAATAATTCCACCTGACCAGGACAATCAATGATTAGGTAGTTATTATTATTAGATAGCTTTTGCATTTTAGACATGAGGAGATCTAGGCCATTCTCATCTATGCTCTCAAGAGCATACATAAGTCCGCCATTTGGTCCTAAATTATGTTCCTCCATGACTTCTTCTATAGTTATAAAATCCCGGATATCTAAGGCACAGTTTGGGTATGGTTGTCTTTCATTTGCCGGATCGAAATTGATTATGCAGCATTTCCTTCCCACAGCGGATAAAAACTGGTACATTCCATAGCAGTATGTTGACTTGCCTGAACCCGGTGGACCAATTACAATTTGTCCGAACATGGGCATTCTTGACGTAGTGATATACAGTGGCTTGAACTAACGCTTCTTGATAAATGTGGTTAGCGCACACCATTGGGGGCGAATTTCAAGAGTGAGTTTTGTGTTGGGGTTAGAACTAAATCAATCGAAACAAATATGCCTTCTTCATCCAACGAAGCAACATTTTTGAATAAGAGTGTTACTGTTTCACCCCTAGTCCTTTTATCTGTTGTTGATCACTTCAACAGAGTGGCGAAGGATAGCAAAAAACGAGTTGTGGGTGTGCTCTTGGGTGAAGTGTCTTCTGATGTCATTAAAGTGACCAATTCTTTTGCAATCCCGTTTGAAGAAGATGAAAAGAATTCTTCAGTTTGGTTTTTGGACCATAATTTCATAGAATCAATGGGCGAAATGTTCAAAAAGATCAATGCAAAAGAAAAGTTAATAGGTTGGTATCACTCAGGACCTAAATTGAAGGCTTCCGATTTAAAAATCAATGACGTATTCAAGAGGCACACTCCAAATCCTTTGCTTGTGATTGTGGATGTCCAACCTAGAGAAGTCGGTATTCCGACGGCTGCTTACTTTGCAGTTGATGATATCAAAAATGACGGCTCTAAAGCAGAAAGAACATTCGTGCATATTCCTTCCTCGATTGAAGCAGAGGAAGCAGAAGAAATTGGGGTAGAACATCTTTTGCGGGATATCAGAGATCAAGCAGCTGGGAACTTGTCCTTGAAAGTTACCCAGAGCTACCAATCATTGTTGGGTCTACACCAGAAGTTACGCGAAATTGCAACTTACCTTGAGAAAGTTTACGAGAAAAAGTTACCAATGAACCATTCAATATTAGGCAAATTGCAGAATGTCTTTAATTTGTTACCGAACTTGACTTATGGGGGTAGTGAAACTGATGCATTGACAAATAGTTCAAGTGCAGATAAGGTGGATAATTCGTCCAATCCGTTGGCAGTTGCTTTTACTGTCAAGTCTAATGATGAAATGATGATGGTGTATGTCAGTACGCTAGTAAGATCTATCATTGCTTTTCATGACTTAATCGAGAACAAGTTGGAGAACAAGAAATTAAATGAGAAGAAGCAAGAAGTCAATTCTGGAGAAGAAGCAACGACTTAAGCGCGATTGTGAATCGGCTATATCGGGGTTGTCAAAGAGTCGTGCATTTTTAGCCACTAGAAATAAAATCAATTTTGAAGAGAGAAATAGTTTTGTAGAACGTACTTTACTGTGATGACAGCCAGGTTGGCCCTCGTTCCGAAGCATCATTTAATTTCGGGATTCAATTTCTTTTTTTCCAACCCAAATAGAATCTTAAAGTTCGACAGAGGTTTCTATCCAAATAATGTTTTGTCCCTGCGAGCAAGATGTCATATATCTGTGAATAAACCACAAACCCCACATATAGACGGAGGAAACTCGACTCTAGGTGCTGTGGCAACTTCAGTATTGACCTGCCAGGATGCAGATTCAAAGCTGTCTCAAAGATTCAATGAATCATCACAGAACGAAAGTTCCACTATTCCGTTTCCTGTTACTCCTAAGACAAGGCTGACCACGAGGAAGCAAACATCAAAGAAAGCTATGAACCCATACCTAAAATTAACAAAGCCGAATCTCACAGTTTTGGTCACTTTGAGCTCAATATGTTCCTATGCGATTTCACCAAATTCAGTTTCCATAACAGAACTTGCTTTCCTAACTTTAGGAACCGCACTTTGTTCTGGATCAGCTAATGCTATTAACATGGGCCGTGAACCTGAATTTGACAAACGAATGACCCGAACATCTGCAAGACCTGTGGTTACAGGCTTAGTCACACCTAAACAGGCATATCAATTTGCCGCAATCACAGGTGCGCTTGGGTGCTCCATTCTCTATTTTGGAGTGAACCCAATTGTAGCTTCGTTGGGATTTCTTAATATTGGACTTTATTCCTGGGTCTACACTTCAATGAAGCGTCGATCAATTCTCAACACATGGGTGGGTGCCGTTGTTGGAGCTATCCCACCATTGATGGGTTGGGCTGCCTCCTCTTCGCTAGAGCATCCCGGGAGTTGGTGCCTAGCAGCACTTTTGTATGCATGGCAATTTCCCCACTTTAATGCATTGTCTCATAATATCGCTGACCAATACAAGCAGGCTGGATACGTTATGGCCGCAAGCGAAAACCCAATGTTAAATGCACGGGTGGCTTTAAGATATTCATTGCTAATGTTCCCAATTTGTTTCGGATTGAGCTATTTCGGAGTTACAGACTGGTTTTTCCAGGTTGACTCGGCTATTGCTAATTCATGGATGGCAATTTTAGCTTATCGCTTCTGGAAACAACAAAAACTCAACCATTCGCAAAATGGAACTCCAACTAAACAAGCAATCGAATTGGCTAACATTCAAGCCAAAAAACTATTTTGGTGCTCAGTATGGCAATTGCCAGCGGTATTAATTTTGGCAATGTTACATAAGAAAGGCCAATGGGACAGACTAATGCATTATTTGGGCTTTGACGTAACGAAATCAGATAATCATCACGAATTGAAATCAATATAGTCTTGTACATAATATATTCATCTTCTTATGGTTTTACATAAATTTTGGTATAAAGAGAAGAAAATAAAACTGACCATATTAAAAAGCTTTATCAGTTATAGACTCCAACGTCTTGACTCGACGAAAAAATAGCCTAAGGAATATCACAATACACCTCGAAAGTTCCACAACATTAGCAATCTATAATATATACAACATTGCCATAAAACCAACAAAGCTGAAAGGAAAATTGTAGACGTAACAGAAGAAACATGCCGCTAAGAATAAATCATAATTTGAGCAAACGTAAATGTTAATTATACTACGGCAAACTATCAATAGAATATTACTAATACTGAGTATATTCACCAAACTGATATCCTCCGCTGAAGACTTTTTCATTTACAAACTGCAACAACTTAAAAGCAAAATATTATTTAAGACCTCAAAACAGCAGCAAATTGAATAAGAAAAACATATACAGAGTACCACTTTCAAACTTGAAGCAGTAACATGGGTCCAACAATACTAGCAAATATACCAACATCGTACAATACACGAAAATACTTATTACCAAACATCGATAACAAAATCATTTCACTCAAAACTGAACACTAAAAACTGAAACTAGACAACATTTACAAAAAAAGAATTAAACTTGAAAACAAAGCAAAAAACAAATTAAATATTAAATACACAGAACTAGACCTAAAGCTTCCATTTAATCTATCTCAAATAACAAAACGTAACTTTATAAACGAAAACCTGAAAAGCAAATATTAATCTACAACTTCAAATACGAAATAATACAATAAAAAAAGAGATTAATATGCTCGCATACGACTTCTGGAAAATGTTGCTTAACAAGCCTTCGCTAACATTTCTCATGACATACAATAATTAATGAAAATGTAATGATGAATATAAATTTCATTAAGATGAACTATATGCGATAATATGAATTATAATACTAACATTACCCAAACCACTACCTACAACTAGATTGAAGCAACACTTTATGACAGTGATGGCAATATTTTGAATGTTGCTAGTTAAATATATGAACAAATACCATTCAATCGCCAGTCTAAAGTTACTGTAACTGTAACAAACCACCGCAAAATATACCAATTTCCATAAGTATATTATTGACTTCTCATTTATCAATTTACTAAACAACCCAAATACGACCAACTAGAAACAGAAGTCTAATTACACATCTAACCAACTTGATTTCATGGAGAGAAGAATACTACTATCATTTTCAGACCCAGACATATTACGTGCCTATGGTAATCAGTATTAGCAATAATAGTAGCAAATTCAAAAGTGGAGAATAACTTTTAATACTGACAAATGCATCCCATTTTCAATCAATTTTTTAGATCTATACTTATTCTTATTGTAAAAGTAGAATTGACTGGGCTACATTTTATTGTAACTTATAAGATTACCTCATATCGATTCAACAATGTGAACCTATATTCGATAATATCAGGAAGTCTAGCAGATTGCAGTTATAATTGAGTGATATTAGTTTGAAATTTTCATCTTTTTAGACTACATCGTTAAGTCGTTATCTATATAACGTATGTCAAGTAGTTAATGAATGAATGAAAAGTAGTATTTATGGGCTATTTGTGATACATACTCTAGTAGATATTGCACGATGTACAATTGTTTGTCGTTGTTGAGCGTAATGTCTCTCAGCAAGATAAATTTATAGCATATCAGAATTAGAACAAATATATATTAAATCCAATGAATTGTAGAAATATAATATTAAAGGAATTGCAACATTTTTAGACCAATCAACTGATGATTTCTAAAGCAAATGTATCTACTTTTAATATAGATTTTAACCTACGGTATTTTTTCTTACACCTGATTTATAATTTCATTAGTACAATGTGTTGAATATTCCCTTTCATCTGTTTTTCACTAATTTTCGAGTCTTATTTTATTTATTTGTTACTGCCTAGAATCGATTAATCTTCCTTCGTTTGCAAAATGTATACCTCTATATACGTAGGAGTATATACTTTTTAAGTATTCAAGTTGGTCCAAAGTTACTCATCTGAAACACATCATTTGGAGGTACGGATATTAATAAATTATTAGGCACTGTTGCATCGCTCATAAAATTCCTCAACGTTTACCACTACTGCTTTGTTGACTATCTGAGATTTGTTGATAGCAAATCAATATAGCTTTCTTGTTAATGCCATAATAATCTGCCCCAATTGGTGGATATACTATTGATTTGGGACTCTTTCAGTTAATGTGTGCGAATGGTATTTAATTTGGTGAGGTAGTCGATATATTAATAGTCCAGAGAGACAAGCTTACATATACCTTTGTTCCTTTTTAGGAGAAGTATAACTGTTCATTTCTACCATTCCAGAGCATGTACAAACAAATAAATTGGGTAAGACAATGTAGGTTTGGATTCTATTAAGAGGAAATAATATAGGAGAAATATCCAAAAGTATGTTATATTCCACAGTCGGTTAACTTGAGGATTGAGAATACGATTGGGCGACGAGCTACAGGTCTTATTTTAATCGAGGTGACTATGACCTCACTGACTGGGCTCCCTTAGTTGTGGATATGGGGATCGGGGAGTTTATTTCAATTTATGTCATTCCTCCTTTCCCTTCACTCTGAATTTTGCAACTAAAATAGCCCTTCTTTCCTCTATTTTATAGATTATTTCTTTATATCTTTATACTTTATCTTTCCTATTTATTATATTCCTTTCTATTTTGCGATACCCAAACCATGACTTTTAGAATTTGTTATCGACTGCAAAGAATTAGAAAGAAATCCCTGAAGCTATTGATTAATTTGTTCAAGGACATAATGGTACCTCTAAACATGAGAGGGAGTATAAATAATTGGATTTGGGTCACAGGCGACGTTTACAAGTATGGATTGGTTTACCATACAACTTGCGAAGTATGAATTCAATTATTATGTGCATGAAACATATTCTTGTTGGTCTGGGTACAAAACTTAGGTTTTCGATATCCGTCTGCTCAGCTGATATTGAAATATCTCATTCATTGACTTTCTACCAAGGGGTAGAAATAGACAATGAAATCGATGAAAATTCCTTATAAATGCCAGTCGTTGCAATGCCACTTGTTGTTAACTAAGATAACACCATCATAAAGAAAATGGGAAAATATGAGAAGAGAAAACGATGAGGATCGGACCAGTCAGTTCAGGTAGTAGACAATGAAAATTCTGCTTCACAATGATGTTTTCTTTACGGAGGGAGAGAAATTTATGTTATACTTATGCTTCGAATCTTTTTTGGTCAGTCTCTTTTTTATACTAGTAGTATCTGAAGAATTACCAAATACTCTCTCTTGTTCATAAAAGGTCACGTGTGTTAAATACCGTGACTGTTTTATTGCTCTTGTACCACCATTAGACTTATGACTGAACTTAGTTAACACTTGATAAATGCAATGAGTAAGCAATTTCCCTCAG
The DNA here is from genome assembly GCA_030574075.1 of Clavispora opuntiae. Taxonomy (NCBI): domain Eukaryota; kingdom Fungi; phylum Ascomycota; class Pichiomycetes; order Serinales; family Metschnikowiaceae; genus Clavispora; species Clavispora opuntiae. Next base: position 1,856,891 of record JAJMEJ010000001.1, read on the forward strand.
CAGCTTCATACTGGTAATTAAAAATTTAGAGTATTATTTTCATGAAAAGAAGCAAGATGATTTTTTACCCAAATGCGACAAATATCTCTAATGTTGTAAAATAATTGTGTATACTCATGTATTAATCCAAAGTAAAGCAATGGAAAAAGTCCTTCAAAATATAGAGGAACTGACCTCGACACAGAGAATATTAGTTTAATAGAGAATTAAATCTTAAAGGGGTATTTTATGACTTGGCATTTGGGCAACCAATTTCACGCTCCATCTTTGCTCACATCCAAAAATATATTAAACACAAATGCCGGGGACATAAATCTAAACATTGAATAAATTCCCACTGTTGATCCCATTCATCTTGTATCTCAACAGAAGAATTCTCATGAACTAGGATGGTAACTTGATAATAGACCCTCAAGTCCTCGATGAACAAGACTTCTTTGTACAGGCACTGGCAAGTGTGCACACAGTTAGAGTACCAGAATCATTTCGCACTGGTCTTCACGACAAGTGTGGTATCCGTATGATGAATGCTCTAACTATAAGGTCATATGTGTCCCGAGGAGTTGGACCAAGATATGCCTCTATTACTCAAAAACAACAATTTCGATATGTCACTGGCGATGAAGCGATCAATTACGCGTATAGGAAAGAGATGATCACAAAATCTGCTGAAAGACACTATCCTCCAATCAGGGAATTCCGTGGAGAGGAGCCTGTTCTACGAGTCCCCGATTTCGTTCACAAGTTTGAAAGTCTTGATTACAGCAAATATGAAGGTAAAAAATATCCTTCAATCGTACAGATCGAAGGTAGGGTGAGATCAATACGAAGAGCAGGAAAAGCCATGTATTTTATCGACATTGTGCAAGACGACACGAAGGTGCAAATTTGTGCATCGAACAAGCTCTTACAGGGTTTTTCTAAGGAGGAATTTGCAGAAATACATTCTTTTATTCGCAAGGGGGATCATGTCTCATGTGTTGGTTACCCATCCGAAACTAATGTTGGGGAATTGACATTGAAGGCAACTAAGCCTATCATTGTAACAAGTCCCTGTCTTAATTCTGTAACCCTACCTGAAAAAGTGATCGATAGAAATTTGATTAATAATCATCGAGTGATGAACTACTTGATAGACCCGGTGCTGAAACTCCGTATAAGAATAAAGAGTGCGATCACTACTGCAATCCGAAACTACCTTCAAAATGATGGATTTCTTGAAGTTCAGACGCCAGTTCTTGCTGGTGCAGGCACAGGAGCCAATGCGGAGCCATTTCTTACTAGCGTGAAGGCACTTTCAGAAGAGAAACTTCTGCTTCGTGTTGCTCCAGAACTATGGCTCAAGAAGCTCGTTATTGGAGGTTTTGACAAAGTTTTTGAGATTGGAAACAACTTTCGCAATGAAGGAATTGATTCTACTCACAACCCTGAATTTCTTACATGTGAATTTTATAAAAGTTATACATCTTTACCAGAGCTTATGAAAACGACAGAGGATTTATTTGCTACTATTTACAAAGAAGTGGCGTATGTTTTAAATGCAAAATCGACGAATCCTATTGATATCAGTCAACTTGAAGCTTTAAAATTGGGTCACTTCCCGAAATTTGAATTTATTCCGACATTAGAAGCTCAAACAGGCTACAAATTGCCAAAGCAATTAAACGTCTCCAACCTCCTAGAGTACTACAAGACATTGGGAATCCAGGTTCCGCTGATAGTTTCCCCTGCAAGCTTGCTCGATAACCTATCGTCTATTTATTTGGAATCAAAGGGTTTGGAAATGCCAAATGTACCTATATTCATTTACAACCAACCATCAATCATGTCTCCTTTAGCAAAATCAACCAATGTTGTTTACGGTGACCGGTCGTACGAAATATCGCTTAGGTTTGAGCTTTTTATCAACGGGAAAGAGTATGTCAATTCTTACGAAGAGGAGAATTCCCCGTTTGTCCAAGCAGAAAAATTTAAATTACAACAAACCAGCAAAATAGATTTCGACGATAGAGAAGCATTGGTACCAGATTGGAATTACGTTAAACAAATGGAATTCGGACTCCCACCGACTGGAGGTTGGGGTTGTGGAATTGAGAGATTGGCAATGCTCTTCTCTGATTCTAATCGCATTGAGGACGTGCTAACTTTTGGGACACTCCGAAACGTTGTCAAACAATAGATGAATTGGCTTAATAGGTTAACAATAAGTTGAGGTATTTGCCGTATTAATAACCACTATCTAAATACAACTAGCATGGATAGTAATCGGACTTTTCATTAGGAGATTATGTAGGATAGAGGGGAATAAGTAGTCAGGCCCGTTTAGACGAAATATTCCGGATTTACAATGAAGAAGTAAGGTGTACGCAAAACTAAATTCTCTTAAGTAATGCAAAAAATAGCTGAAAAGTATCATCTGAGTACAAACATTCTCTTTGTAATGATGAACATTGAATATAAGGTTTCTGAAAGAAAAATATGGGAGGATATTCAGCATACGGTTTTTGAATATTGTATGGACGAAGCTTCCAAAACGTTCGTATTTCCTAGCTATATGTGCTTTCAACATATATGGCTACAGAACACGCTTTCAGTTCTCCTGATTACTCTTACGTGTGTTCACAACTTATCTGAGAAGACTACTATTGCTAGACATAGTACGCAGGAACAGCCTGCATATTATGATCTACGCGTATACTGGTCAACTTTCATTGTTCCAGTAAGTGTGCAGAAAGCATATCATTTTGATGAACTTCGAAGAAAAGGAAGACAAAGATGGTGTAAGGCTTTCGTGGAATAATATTCCTAAATCGAAACTCCAGAACCATAGAAATGTCGCCCCATTAGCTGCACTTTACACCCCTTTGAATAACAAGAGTGTTATACCTTACTTGGATAGCTCATATATTCAACGGTGCCGTCAATGTAAAGCATTTTTAAATCCATATGTGAACATCAGCGGGCAATACAGAGATATATGGTATTGTCAATTCTGCTCCTTTGGGAATCGCTTGACCATTAATGAAGATGGCAATATTCCTGAACCTGTGCAACCAGAGTGTTCTACAGTAGAATACTCTACGGGTCGCATATCTAATCTTCCCCCTATATTCTTGTATGTGGTTGATACTTGTTTCGAAGATGGTGATATTGATGACGCATATAAGTCTCTACTTGAACTGTTGACACTTTCTATTTCTTTGCTTCCCACTAATTGCATGGTGGGTCTCATCAGTTACGGAAAGCATGTTCAGTTACACGACTTACAGGATCCAAATCGAAGCTATACCTTCAATGGAGCAAAGGAGTACAATTTGGAGCAATTGCAAAAAATTTTGGGGCTAAATGCTTCTGCCATTAGTAATTCAGGGAAGTTGGGACCTATAGCGTCTAGATTTTTGCAAAGAGTTGATATAGCAGAATATCAGTTCACTTATATACTTGAAAATCTCTGCAACAATGTTTTCTCACATAACAGCGCTAGAGAACGTCCACAGAGATCTACGGGTTGTGCGATTAACGTGGCAGCCTTGACGTTGGAATCAATTATTGGCAAAGAGAACACCTCAGGAGGACGAATCATGTGCTTCGTTGGAGGAGCTGCAACATATGGTCCGGGTAAGATAGTCGGATTAGGTCTCCAAGAACCGCTTAGGTCTCATAAAGACATTGAAAAGTCTATATCTGCACAATTACCGACACTCTCCAACGGAGTTGCAAAGGCTGACGCACTGACATACAAAATGGCTAAGATCTTTTATGGCAAAGTTGCAAAGATTTTGGTTGTCATGGGTATTAGCTGTGATATTTTTGTTGGAGCGTACGATCAGGTTGGCCTTTATGAGATGGACGAGCTTAGCTCGAAAACAGGAGGTTCTGTTGTGATGTGTGATTCATTCAATACCTCTATGTTCAAGCAAAGTTTCATCAAATTTTTCCGAAAAATCGATGATGATCCTACATCTGATCTCGATATGGGATTCAATGCTACTTTGGAATGTCGTACGAGTACGGATCTTCAAATACAAGGGCTTATTGGACATGCAAGCGGATTGCCTTTAAGGAAGGATAAATACGTTGAAGCAGCAGTAGCTCAAAAGAAGTTAGGCGAAGGAGGTACAAACGCATGGAAGTTATGCAGTGTCAATCCACAATCGACATATGCAATGTTCTTTGAAAAGCTTGATTCAGTTCTGGTGGGTTATGCATACATTCAATTTACTTTCCATTACCAACATCCATCTGGTGAGATGAGATTACGAGTGACAACCATTGCATTACCTGTTGTTGCTGATTCAGACACTCACAATCTAGAACAGGGATTTGATCAAGAAGCTGCATTGGTATCTATTGCTCGAAGCGTTATGGTACGACTTCATTCAAGTGTCACAAGTTCAGAAAAGACAACTTATGGTTATTCTGATGTCGTCAAACATTTAGACAAACTTCTTATAGAGTTCTGTACTCGGTTTGCAGTGTACCAGAAAGGTGTTTTATCGTCATTTTGTCTTCTGAATAGCTATGCTATGCTTCCCCAATTCATGTACCATTTGAGAAGATCTCCTTTCATTAGAGTTTTTAACAATTCCCCGGACGAGACAAGTTACGTACGACATGTTCTCATGAGCGAGGATGTGAATAACTCCCTCATAATGATACAACCTTCTCTCCTTTCTTATGATGTTGAAACATTTGGATCATTGGACGAGTCAGGGGAGCCAAATTACGATCCAGAACCAGTTCTTTTGGATTCTATGTCACTTGGACCTACAAAGATCTTATTATTGGATACTTTTTTCCATATTTTGATTTACCATGGACTGACTGTTGCACAATGGAGAGCTGCTAATTATCATAATATGGAAGGCTACGAACATTTCAAGGAATTTCTTGAAGCACCAAAGAATGAAGCGATGGAAATCTTGCTAGACAGATTCCCATTACCAAGATTTATTGATTGCGACGAAGGAGGATCGCAAGCTCGTTTCCTTATGGCGAAGTTGAATCCTTCAACTAGTTATTCTTCCAATCCAAACAGTAATTTCGGAAATGGATTGGATGTTCTTACCGATGACACTAGTCTTCAGCTGTTCATGGATCAGATACAATGCATTGTGGTTGGAAGAAGTTAAACTGGAGTTTTAAACTGGAGTTTTAAACCATTCACTGAACCTTTTCAAGTTTATTCACAGTATTTGCACTAAGTAGAAGATGGATGAAATATTGAACTTTTGTCATTTTCGTATTTATTAATCTAAGCGAAAACGCTTTCAATGTAGATTATGCCATTTTTAAATACTGGGGGTAAGAAGTTAAGACAACACTTCCATTTTTCATGAGATACTGATTTTATACACATAAACTAGAAAGGGTGCTAGGATAACCGCATATACAACAAATCAATTCACAACACATTCACCATTATAAATATATCTTGATGAACAAATTCTCAAACCAGGAGCATTCATTGTAAAAGAGCAACCTTCTGTTGTTCCAACTCTTTATACTCATTTCTTTGTTTCTCAATTTCTTCCTTCACCTTTGCAATATAAACTTCTAGTCTCGCCAATTCATCTATCTCGTCTGTTCGAAGGAATTCCTGGTCTCTTTTATTAGGATCTGATGCTTTATAAGGCAATAGATTCAGTGGTTTTCTTGTTAAAATCTCAAAAACTGCTTCGGTTGGCTCTTGAAAAACCAACTCATCAAAGAGGACAGAGTGAACTTCTCCATTCTCTCTTTGTGGAGCAGTCGGGTTATATGGATGGAGTTTCAAACCGTGAAATATTTGAAAGTTCTTCTCGTTGATTCCTAATTCTGAACCTGAATGGAAATGAATTTTGATAACAATTTCAAACTCTCCCCATCCAGTTTCAGTCACCTGATAAGGCGGGGTTTCAACAGATCTAACTGGATTTTCATATGTTTCGTGAAGTTTAAAAGTAACTCTCTTGATAAGGGGTGTTAAATCAACATTATTGAGGACTGGTTTCAAGAAGACTGTCCATTCGTGTGTGTGATCCGGTGGAGTCGATTCAGTCCTCTTTTCAGAATTTAGGCGAATAGCACTATTTCCATATAATATAGGAACTGAAATAGAAATATTCTTTATACGTTTTGACATCTGAAAGATTGGTCTTCATCAGTTAGTTACAAAAGTTCGATATGTAATGTAAAATTTATATGCACACCATAAATATAATTTCTTTACTTAGGGATTAGAGGCTTCCAGTCGGACATTCCGATATTTGACAGCTCTACCTTCTTAGATCCATTCGTTGTTGTCATGTTAGCATTCTCCAAACCATTACCATTTTCAACTTGCAGCAAGTCATTGAATGCATTCTTGGATCTGGCAGAGTCGCCTTTCGTTGCCGATAGAAAATCTGGCTTGCTAGGCTTCAATGGTTTAATTGGTTTTGGCAGTGGCGATGCGCTTTCAACCAGGGATGATGTAGGAGTTGATCCCATGGTAGTGGGTATCAATGGTGCTGCATCAAATGCAAGGTTCATAGCATGATTCTTCGACTTTCGCGCAGGAGGAGGAGTTGGTGGTAGAGCACCTAAGTTAATAGTCTCCGATGTACCATTTTTCTGCTGTATGGGTGCCCTCAGCATTGGGGCTGGAGGAAGCTTTCGAGACTCCATATTTACTCGTGTCTTATTCAGTGTCAATTCGGATGAAACGACCTTTCTGCTTAAAGGAGGAGGAGGTACTCTTCTAGGCAAAGACTTCTGCGTCGTAGAAGGCCTCAAAGGAAGGTCGGGAGAAGAATGAAAATCATCAAGCAAATTTAATTCAGAAAGTGCGCTAGTTGAAAACATAGAGCTCCGTAAACCCAGTGAAGAAGTACTTGAGCCACTGTTGTTGTCAAAGGATTCACCCGCTTCGTTATGCTCTGACTTATACTTGTCATAAAATCTTTGTGCCATTGCGTTTCGTTCAGCTGTATCAATAAATTTCACAGTACTCTTAAAAGTACTGAAAACCGGCTTATGATCACTGATTGTGATATCCATAACATTGTTGTAGTTCAACGAAACCAATTTCTCTGGCAGACAAGTTTTATGAAGAATTCTATCTGTCCATGAAGGGACCCGTTGCTTCTCTGAAGTATCGTAATTCGAAGTCCCGCGGTCGAATTTGTAGGTTGGGTAAAACTTAATGATGTTTTCCTTAAACCCATAAAATGCACCCCCTCTAGTCAGCATCTCCTGCTTGAGTTGGTCAAACAGCTCTAATTCGTCAAATGCACCGTTCTCTATCAAAAACCGACACTGTTGATTTGGAAGATTAATACGGTAGTTCAAATCACCCAACCAAATTATGTTATCATGATCACCAATTGTATAATTCCGAGCGAATGTGAGACCCAGTATGATAGAATTGTATTCATTATTTCTTTCCATTGTGGCATTTACACCTGCTGCAAAATGAGACGTCACTAGGGCAAATGAAGTAGAGCCAAACTCAAAACGTACGGCACATGCCCCTTTGTTTGCCGTCATTCCTCCCAATCCTGTCTTCTTTGAAGATCCAGATACATGGGTCACATTATGAGCTTGTGACTTTTTCACATAAAACAAAAGACACATTGAAGCAATGGATTCTGTCCTCAAAAGTAAATATTGTTCTTGTTGTGAGTTGAGTTGTTCCTGTATTATCTCCGCCCATAAAGATGGTCTGGTTCCATCAGCATTGAGTATGGAGCCGGCATTCAATTCAATTAGTTCTTGTAATCCAATTATATAAACATCGGGACAACCAAGAGAGTAATTTTCAGGCGGAAAGAGCCATCCTGTAAGATCATTATGGGAATTTGGGGATGCAGCATTAACATTGAAAGTCCCTGCAAAGATGGTGATTTCTCTGTAAGTAGTGAAATGGCTCTTGCATTGTTTCAACTGTTCCTGCACAAATTCATTGACAGGATCATAAATTTTGACCGGAATTGAGAGCCTAGCGTCTTTTCCAAGTAATAAATCCATCGTAGATTGCTTTTTAGAGTCTACGAATGTGTTCTGATACATTCTGGACACAGACTTTGTAACATCTGAAAGAGCACCAGCAAAATTCATCTTACCTGATCTGGAGAATGAAGATTTCAATGCATTTGTTCCAGTGTAGATTTGTGAAATAGCATCACCATTATCCGCCCACAATGTGTTGTGCAAGGCCAAGATTTCTTCTTGTCTGTACCTATCGCGGTTTGACCTGGAATTGCCAACCACACTATTTCTCAAAATATGCTCCAAGACACACTGCGATATCACTTGTTCGATCAAATTAGTTCTGTCCAAACAATCCAAACAGTTGACTCTAAAAATACCGTCCTGTCTTGTCAATACCTCGCCTTGTTCAATATTATAATCGAACCACCCAAACTGCTCGAGAGAGTGGAACAATTCAGGTAAGATCTTCGAAGCGCCTGCAAAACCCCCGCTCAGTTGCTTTGTCTCAGCGTGAAAATCAAAATGGCTGTATGAAACCTCATCACGGTGCTTTGAGTGATCTAAAAGATCTTTATATCGACGCAGCACCTGGACTTCCTGGGATTTAGTTTTTGAGAGAAGGTTAACAATATGACACACTCCATACTTTTGGCAAATCTGATCAAAATGCTTGTCAAAAATGGGCTGTGTTGCTTCAAGTGACCGAGTAATAGTAATTTTAGGGTTTATCAAGGCACTATCTTGCTCCCAAAAAGATGGAACTGAACCTCGAACCTGTGTGAAAGAGAATACTTGCTTTGTGGACAAACTGCTGTAGATCAATTCGGTTTCTACAAAGTTTGCCACATTACCATCGTCATCAATTCCACGAGCATTGAATCTAGTTCCTGCCCTTTTCCATGATTGCTTAGAGACAATAGTGAGAGAATCCCCTCTAATTGGTAGCATGACTGTTTTAGCAAAACCACGAATAACAGTAGTAAAGAATCTGTTTGAGTTCATAATTTCTATCGCTTGTTCATCCAAATTAGATCTGAATCTCAACAATTCTTCCATCAAAAATGAATTCCACATATATTGTTCCTGATAGTGTTGCAAATTGATCTTCGTATCATTTGCAGAACTGTTTACCCCCGATGCTAATTCATCAAATTTTTGTTTATCTAACCCTCTGTTCTGTAGTAACGATGTCAAATCGAAATCATTAGAAAAGTAGAAAGATCCATTAGATAATAATTTCTTCAACTCAAAGCACGGGTGCACCACCCGGTTAATATAACCATCACTTTCTTCACCTTCAGAGCCAGTTTGAATAGGATATCCATTGGAGTCTAAGCCGACGAAATCCCATTCGTCAGAATCCAACGAGATAAATTCCACAGCATAAATCCTATTGACCGATTCGTATGAAACAGGATGGGCCACATCCGTGACTGCACCGGTTACAACTGCCACGAATGTTTGCTTTTCAACGTTAATCAACCCCAAGCACCCGTGTACTTCTTTGTTAAGTAGTCTCTTGAAGACGCGGGATGAAGTCACCTTCGCCGTTGGCTCTAATTGTACAACAACAGAAGGTGAACCACTACCATTGAGAACATTTTGTCGACGAAATATGAGGCTGTGAGTTTCAGAAACAAGTGATATTGTCCTAGGCTCTTCTCGAAGAAGTACTCTCATATCACCGTAACTATTCGATAAGTGTAAAAGTAGAAGTAGATGTTTAAGTCGTGGATAACATCAGTACACCAACAATATCAAATCGCAACCGACATGAAAAAAAGTGTCGAGCGCCTTCTCAACAATCCAAATTATACCATCCACAATGGCTACCACATACCAACTCACTTTATCTGATGAATCAAAGGAAAGAATTATGAAGCTTTTGGACTGGTCTAGAACAGCTGCTCACTATGGTTTCATCCCATTCATTTTGTACTTGGGATGGAAATCTACTCCAAACAAGCCAAACTTGTTCAACTTGTTGAGTCCTTTTCCATCTGCCTAAATACGATCCTTGTACATATAAATAATAGCTTCAGGAACTAACTACTTGACTGTATTTCTTTTCATAAAGAAGATTGTAGCCCGTAACCAAAATAGTTCAGATGACTTCATTCAACTCGTTCTTTCGTAATGAAGAGAAATTTGAAGTACTTTTAATGATACTTATAACATTTAGATATATCTTCTCTCTACTTTTTTTTTGTTACTTTCTTTCTTCATGTGGTTTCCATTTCAGAAGTGTTTCAAATTGTAAAAGTCAAATTCGCAATCTTCTCACCCAACGTTCACATGTCCGAACTGTGGTCTAAGCGTCAAATAGAGACAGCTTCAGGTCTAGCCGCTGGATTTGCCACAACAACGATAGCACATCCTTTGGACTTGATCAAAGTTAGGCTCCAGCTTTCCGATAAACCAGCCACACACCCATTTTCACTTCTACGAGATGTGGTCGGAAACATTAATAAGGAATCTCGGGAATCATGGGAATCGTCCCCGAGAAAAAATCCCAAGATATACTATTATATGAAGCAATACTATAGGGGAGTTGGACCAAACTTAATAGGCAACGTTTCCGCATGGACTCTTTACTTTCCATTGTACAACGAGTTTACACATATCATGCCTTCAACGAAAGGAACAACTACTTATTTCACATCATCAGTATTGGCAGGAGTATCAGTCGCCCTATTAACGAATCCTATCTGGCTACTTAAGACAAGAATATTAAGTACTTCACGAGAACAACCGAAATCGTACAAATCCTTCATTGATGGAATATGCCAGATTTATAAGAATGAAGGGATACTAGCATTCTGGAAAGGAACTGTGCCAAGCATGCTTCTGGTTCTACAAGGAAGCTTGCAATTTACATTTTATAATCGTGCTAAAGACTATTTCGACCCCCTGGGTTCCGAAGAGCAACTGACAGCACATTACATATACGCGTCAGTGTTCTCTAAGACATTGAGCATGATCTTATTATATCCATCACAGGTGGTTCGTTCCAATCTTCAGAGGTATAACTTCGACCATAAAAAGCAAACGATAATTAACGTTATTCAAGAGGTATATACCCGCAGGGGATTGATGGGATTCTATAGAGGCATAAGTGCCAATATTTTGAGGGTACTTCCGTCAACGGTGATAACATTTGTGACATATGAGACAACAAAAAACTATTTAAGTCGTCCCTAATGCAAGCAATCGTTGCCTGGGCGACATTTTACTCATGTACATATATAATACTAGTATTAAACCCAAATTTCTCAATCACTTTTTTACAAAGATGCAATCAAGTGAGCTAATAGATAATTGATATGGTTAAACAATGAAGACTCTCTAGATACAGCTGGGCTTCCAATAAACACCATGTCTAATTTGAGTAGATAGATGTCTTTTTGCGAGTTCCACTATCCGCGTTATGAAGTTCGCAGTTGAAGGCACGCGTCAGATTGAAAAACATCAAAATAGTCGAAGATCTTCATCCCTAGACTGAGCCACGGGATGAGCGATTCCGAAAAAACAGAAGAAAGTTCTCAGTGTTTACCTGTCGTGTCTCTAGAGTCAACACAATGGATTCCTAAGTCAGTTGCAAGCATTGAGGACAAGTTTAGTTTTGAATCCACAACATATCACTCTGCAGTTCCTTCGAATATACTTGAAAATCGGAACGAATCGGTCGTCCTCGGAGTTGATGAAGCTGGAAGAGGTCCCGTTTTAGGACCAATGGTATATGGAATATCATACTGCTTGAAAGACTATCAAGATCATTTAAAAGTTAAGTATGGATTTGCGGATTCTAAAACATTGAAGGACAATAGGAGACAGGAACTATTTATGCTCATGCATGACGAAGATGAAGATCTTTACAAACATGTCGGATGGGCAACACGGACGATGACGGCCAAAGATATCTCAAACGGCATGCTACGCAGCGCCTTAGGTGCTGGATCATACAACTTGAATGAGCAAGCACACGACACAACGATACAGCTCATCAAAGATGTGCTTGCATTAGGGGTCAATTTACGTGAAATCTACGTAGATACTGTGGGACCACCATTATCATATCAAACGAAACTAAAAAAACATTTTCCAGAAATTGATATCACTGTCACCAAGAAAGCTGATAGTATTTATCCTATCGTGAGTACAGCTTCAGTCGTTGCCAAAGTTACGAGGGATTTAAATTTGCATTGGTTTAATACGAATGACGAACTTCTCAAGGGCCAGCGATTAGGCTCAGGTTACCCATCAGACCCAAACACAAGTAAATGGCTTAATAGTTGTGTGGATAAAGTATTCGGTTGGAACCATGGACTTGTCAGATTCCTGTGGCAGACGGCGAAGGACTCTCTTGAAAGAAATGCAGGCTGCAAAGTGGTCTACGAAGCTGAGTGTGTGAATGACAACGGGTATAAAGATCTAGGGGAATACTTCTCCGCAAATTCAAATAAATTCTTGGTGAGTAGAGAATTCTATGGGGCAGAAGGTTCATTATAGCACTACAAATAATGCTAACAGTTGAGTACTACTGATTTTCGTGACATAGGGCGGGCAACGTAGCATAATTGCATACTGTACATCTTTGATTACAAGTACTCGGTATCACTTTTGGAATGTAAATGTAAGCTACTAACTCTTTCCGAATTTCCCCGGGTCATAATCGCTGACACCAGCAAGACAAAAAATGGTTTACTGCAGGAACCCACACATCCTAAACTGCAGGCCGGACATTGACCCCCGAGAGCTACGGAAGACAACCATGCGATGATTTCGATCCTGTACATCTCAAAAGCCTACCCAAGCTACTTCGTTAAAAACTCTTTCCCACATCAACTCTTACTGCGAGATCTTCAACAATACAATGTCTGCCTTGTTCGCTAACAGAGCCGCCTTTGCCTTACGTGCTGTGGCTGGTAACTCCTCCAGAACCTACCTTGCCTCCTCCTTTTCTTTGCAAATGGCAAGATTGTACTCTTCCGGAAAGTTCCCCCCTCATACTGTCATCAACATGCCTGCTTTGTCCCCAACCATGACCCAAGGTAACATCGCTTCCTGGTCTAAGAATGTTGGTGATGAATTGTCCCCAGGTGAACCAATTGCTGAAATTGAAACCGACAAGGCCTCCATGGACTTTGAGTTCCAAGAAGAAGGATACTTGGCCAAGATTTTGGTTGACGCTGGTGCCCATGATATTCCAGTTGGTAAGCCAATTGCTGTATACGTTGAGGACAGTGCTGATGTGGCTGCTTTCGAGAACTTCACTGCTGAGGATGCCGGCGAAGCTCCAACTTCCGCTCCTGCTCCTGCTCCTGCAGCAGAGGAACCAAAGACTGAGGAGAAGAAGAGCGAGTCTGCTGCTCCAGCCTCTAAACCTTCCTCCTCCCCATCTAAGGCCCCAACCGGTAGAATCTTCGCCTCTCCTTTGGCTAAGACCATTGCTCTTGACAAGGGTATTGCGTTGAAGAACATCAAGGGATCTGGACCAAACGGTAGAATCGTTGCTAAGGATGTTGAGAACTACAAACCACAAGAAGCTGCTCCAGCTGCTGCATCTGCTGCCCCAGCTGCTGCTTCTTTCGAAGATATTCCAATCTCTGGCATGAGAAAGACTATTGCTTCCAGATTGTTGCAATCCACCCAACAATCGCCATCTTACATTGTTCAATCCCAAATCAGCGTCAGTAAGTTGTTGAAGTTGCGCCAATCACTCAATGCTACTGCTGAAGATAGATACAGATTGTCTGTTAATGACTTGTTGATCAAGGCAATCGCTTTGGCTTCTTTGAGAGTTCCAGAGGTTAACTCCGCTTGGATGGGTGAAGAAGGTGTCATCAGACAATACAACGTTGTTGATGTCTCTGTTGCTGTCGCCACCCCTACTGGTTTGATCACCCCAATTGTCAAGAACGCTCACACTAAGGGTTTGGCTGCTATCTCTTCCGAAGTCAAGGATTTGGGTAAGAGAGCCAAGTCTGGTAAGTTGTCCCCAGAAGAATACCAAGGTGGTACCATCTGTATCTCTAACTTGGGTATGAACCACGCTGTTAATGCATTCACCTCCATCATCAACCCTCCACAATCTGCCATTGTTGCCATCGGTACTGTTGACAAGAAGGCTGTTCCATCTTCTGTCAACGAACAAGGATTTGTCTTTGAGGATGTTATCACCGTTACAGGTACCTTTGACCACAGAACCGTTGATGGTGCTAAGGGTGGTGAATGGATCCGTGAGTTGAAGAAGATCGTTGAGAACCCCTTGGAGTTTTTGCTCTAAAGGTGTAACAAGTGCCCAACTTGTCATAAATCTTAAAAATTGTACTTAGCATAGATCGAAGTAACAGTACTTATCTAAGAGAATTCATTGTGTATATTATTTCTGTCTGTTTTCTCTTCTTTGTGTCTCGCAATACATTAACGCAATACATTAACGCGCAGCGTGGAATGTATCACTTGACTCACTGAGCGCACTAATTGAGGTGAATTGTTTTTTTTTTTCTTTTTCCTCGTGTTTCGTTTTCTTTTTACATTTTATATCCCTATTAAGCTGACCCATCATAGAACCCTCAGTTCGAAATGACAATTGAAAGAATTTATATTGCTCGCCACGGCTATAGGGCTAATTGGCTTCCTGAGCCACATCCACCTAATCCAACGGGGATTGATAGTGATCCTCTGTTAGCCCCACATGGTGTTGACCAAGCTATAGAGATGAGTAAACATCTTCAAAGTTTGCCTGAAGATGAACGGCCTCAATTCGTATTATCTTCTCCTTTCTACAGATGCATTGAGACAGCACAACCTTATGCACGTGAGTCAGGTTTGAAGGTATGTTTAGAAACGGGAATAGGCGAATGGTTCAAGCCATCAAGAGCTGTCATCCCCAAGCCTGCAAATTATGAAACGCATAGGAAATATTTCCCAGAAGTTATTGGTGATAATACAATTTGGGAAGGGACTCAGGTAATTCCCAGTACCAAGGGAGAGACCGAAGAAGAACTTTTGCAAAGAGCCGAAAAGTTTTGGGAAGCATTCTTTCCGAAATTTGAACAGAAATATCCCGAAATCAAGAATATACTTATCTTGACGCATGCTGCTACAAAAATTGCGTCTGGTATGGCACTTTTGAAATATAAGTCGGTTCATGACTTGATTGACTTCAAGAATGAAAAAACTCGATTGCGTGCTGGCGCCTGCTCCATCGACAAGTACACTAGAAAGGGCGATAGATGGGAGCTTTTGGAAAATGGCAGAACCGACTTTTTGACCGATGGCGAAGAAATGAATTGGAATTTCGAGGCCGATTTCGAGGCTGGATCAGACGAAGACATTAAGGCCAGAAAAGCAGCAGAATTGGCGGCCGCTGGGGCAACCAAGAAGGGAACGGAATATGAGGTACGTAGCACAAACTGAAACCTTTCGAATAGAGAATATACTAACTTTTGCTTAGGAACTTTTCCTTACAGTTGATATCCCTATTGTGGCACTGGCTTATTACGACGAACCTACCACGGAAGGGGCAAACGAAAACACAGAAAATAATGGACTTTCGGAACAGCTTTTAATCAAGCCAAATGCCAAGTTTCAGATCACAAACCTTCACGAAGATAACCCTCTTTTTAAGATCTCTGACAATGCCAATGCCTCAATAGACCCCGAGAGTATTGCCTTCAGCAACCTCAGCGCCATAGACGGTCAAATATACCAAACTAACTGGCGCCGATTACTTGGGACTGAATTAATCTTTGATGAAAATGGAGCACTCGTGGGTACAGTCAGAGAGCATTTGGTGTCAGACCCTTCTGCGAAGGTACGTCGGAAACCAGAGGATAGTAAGAACGATATGCTGGTAGAACCAGAGTCTAGTGAAGAGGAGGGTGATACTAAATCTCCATTTTTGAAAAAGGCTATTGCTGCTGCCCGCACCAAAAACAATACTTCTAGCTAAGTAATGCACGTTTTGCAGTCACTTACAATTAGACTTGGTACTAAGTGAGCTCATCACGTGCCACGAAATTGGATGTATTACGCACGCATCGACAGATCTGAAACATACATGTCCAAACTGATGTCGTCAGCATCTCCAATTTCCCAAAAGTTTCTGCAATATGAGTTCGTGCTAGGGTCTTCATCCCCACGAAGGAAAGAAATATTGGAAAACAACATTGGAATTACAAAGTTCAAGATCATGAAATCAACTTTCGAGGAGAATCTCGCCAAAGATCTGCTCACAGATGTTGAATACGTTTGCACTACTGCAAAGCAGAAGATCGAAAGTATAATACACCAAATGACTCCGGGTACGAAAAGAATTTTGCTCGTAGCAGATACAATTGTCTCTTGTGCCGGTAAAGTGTTTGAAAAGCCTCAAACCAAAGAAAACCAAATTGAAATGCTACGAGAGTATAGAAATCATCCCTATGAAATCAAAGTCATCACATCGGTACATGTTTGCGTTGTTGGGTTGCAAAATCAAGTTATTGAACACGTGGAAGATCATTGTGTAACTCATCTCAACTTCGATGTGGATATCTCAGATGAACAACTTCAATGGTATGTTGACACTGAAGAGGGTCTTCAAGTTGCAGGAGGATTCATGTACCAAAACAAAGGATCCATACTATTCAACTCAATTAATGGTGATTATTTTAATGTGGTTGGCCTTCCAGCTGCGAATACGTTTCAGATTTTAAATTCAATACACGTATAAAATAATTGGACTGGCTTCAGTTCAACGGTTAAAGAATCAACTATATTAAGCTGTAAGTTTTCTTATTTTTCCACGAGATGATGTCGATTCTGAACATGTGAGCATGTAGAATCGAAAACGCAGAGTGCATATAAACTTCATTTTTTCTCGATGAGACAGATGGGCTTAGTACAAACTACAACTTCAACTATGGCTAAGAAATCTGCAAGCTCAACTAAGCCAAGAGCTTCAACAAAAGAAGTTTCAAAGCAAGAAAATGAGGAATCTTTGCTGTTGAATGGAGTCTCTGACTCGTCTTCCGAAGATGAGTTGTCTAGTGAGGAAGATGAAATCGAAATGGAAGGCTTGGATGCCCCTGCTGCAGCATCATCTGAATCTTCTAAGAAACACACTGTGAACCTTTCAAAGCCAGAAACCGAAACATCAAAGAAAACTAACAAGAAAGGTGGAGTGATATATATTGGAAGACTTCCAAAACAATTCCAAGAGTATGAATTGAAAAAATACTTTCTGCAGTTCGGAGATATTTCAAAAGTGAGAGTCTCCAGAAACAAGAAGACCGGAGCTTCAAGACATTTCGGATTCATTGAATTCAAGGATAACTCTGTGGCTAAGATCGCTGCTGAAACCATGAACAATTACCTTTTACTCGGACATTTGTTAAAAGTCCACGTGATGGAAAACCCACACGAATCATTGTTTGCCAAAAAGTTGACTCTGGGCTTCAAGGAGTTTGACTGGAGAGCCAAGGAATATGCTGAGAGCCACAAGCCAAGGCTGTTGGAAGAGTGGGAGAAGTTGCAAAAAGAATTTGAGCAGGAAAAGGAAAAGAGATTCGCCGAATTGAAAGAACTTGGATTCGACTACGCTCTCGAGGCCTAAGTGTACATTAATGCATTAAAAAGTAATAAACTGAGTATTCGAATTGTTTTCGCTTTTGTAACATTAACTTCTGTTGAAGCGTATCCTCTTTAGTATCACCTATAGTTATCATCTAGAGTATATGCCGATCACATGACCTCATACTATTTGATGAAACATCAGCAACGGAGCTCCTATAGCATGGCTCATAAAAAAGAACAAAAGACAGCAAAAAAAACTGAATATGAATTTCCAAACAGCTTCTATGCCTTACAGAGTTCGTTAGAGAAACTGTACTTCAGACCACAAGCAGAATGCATAATCAAAAACCAAATTATTGTGATCGATAAGTTCTTCTCCAAAGAGCTTTGTGACGAGTTAATCACATCCTTCACAAGCAGTTTGAAATTAGAGACGACACCACTTATTAAAAGCAAAGAATATGCTGCTCGTTTCAACGATAGGGTCTCTCTTACAAACTTCAAGGCTGCTGACTCATTGTGGAACTATTTCAAAGATGTAGTTCTAGCTGAGCAAGCATATGAAGATGCGGAACTTGAAGACATTCGATCACAATTTAGAAATGCAAAAAGCTTGAATCCCCAGTTGAGAATATACCGGTATGGAAAGGGACATCATTTTGGAAAACATTATGATGACTCTGTGAAGTGTCCATTGGCAAATGACCCTAAGACAATGGGTGAAACTAAGTGGACATTACTTATATATTTGACAGGAGATGAAGAATTTGACGGCGGTGGCACTATATTTTACCCCGGCTTCAAGCAGATTAAGAACTGCCATCCATCTAAAGGAATGGCTCTTCTCCACAAACACGGAGATGATTGTTTGATGCATGAAGGGGAACTTGTACGATCAGGTGTCAAGTGGGTGTTGAGGAGTGATGTCACTTATTGATCGAACTTCTATGGTACTCAAAAAATACACGAGTTGAATGGACGATTTCGTCAACAGTTGGTGAAACTGCTGGAAGTCGCTTTCTTACCCATGCACTTAGTTTTCGGGAGACGGTTTTATTTTGATATCTTTGGTCAACGAGAAAGATTGCTGAATAATCTTTTGCGTGTCGAATGCTTCTTCCGATACTTTGATTCACTGCTCTCATACAAATGTTTTCATAAAAGTCTTGAGATGCCCGCTTGGCTTCAGCGGCAGAGCCTCCTTGCGCAAGCACAGAATCTTCAATGAACTTCCTCTTTGCAATTATCTCCACCGCTGAAGAATTGGGAAATGGGAGACCAATAACAATTACGGATCTAGCTAAGTCATCGGAAAAGTTTATCCCCTCGGCCATTTTACCTCCCACAACTGCAAATAAACTTGCACCTTTGACAGACTCTTTCGCGAGCTCACTATAATCCTGAAGTACCTTACTTAATTCCTTAGAATCCTTTGGCTCGCGGAAAATTGGCTTTGACAGCTGCATCCTGCTAAGAAGTCCACTCTCTGACCAAGTATCAAATAATTGATTGAGATACTTATAGCTGGGTAGAAATATAACAACACCAGCAGGTATTGAATGGAATAAAGAGATGATTAAATTTCCAAGCGCGATTTGCATTGGCTTGTTGTTTCTTTTACCGAATGAAAATTCCAATTGTATTTCTTTGAAGCTTGCAATCAGATTAACTTTCAAGTTTTCATCTGGAACCAAATGATCGCAAGTGAACGATTTTATTTGATTTCTGGGAACACTAGGGAATAAGTAATTCATAAAGTCGTCCATAGGCTCCATAGTTCCTCCACAAAGCAAGACACATTTTGCTCTGGACACTATATCCTCGAAAATAATACTGGGATTCAATAGAATATACTGAAGTTGGACATCTTTGGATTCTTGATTCCAAATAAATTTCCCTTCTGTAGATGAATTAGTGAGGCAATCGAGAAACTGGGATATTTTAAATAAAATAGGACTGGAACGCTCCTCTTCCATTGTTCTGATCAGATCAATATAATTCTCAATCTTGTAGGCAATCTTTGACTTTGTCATATACTTCTGTAACTTATGAACGTTAATCATATCGCCCGTATTGCCTTGAAATACATCTAGCGGGTCGACCTGATCACCTGGCTTATAATGGTGCTCCTTTGACATAAAGTTAGCAAGCAATTGGCAAAGCTTCATAAGTTTTATGATGTTGATTCGATTTGTGCTGCTAAATCGTCTGCCAAACTTGTTCAAGTAATTTTTCAACCCCAGCAACCCTTTATTTAGTTCTGATAATGAAAGTGAAACAGAGTTCATGGAACAAATTGTGTCTATCAAGTTATGAGCCTCATCGACCACGACAATTGAATTCTCAATATGAAGATTCAATGCCTCTCTCGTAGATCTCAGGAACAATACTTGATAGGGTAGCGCCACCATTTCTGCCGCATCTGACGCATTTCTTACCGCATAATATGGGCAGGTTTTGAGTGTCTGACCTAAAGAAACAAAGTCTTCAATATCCTGGACATGGACAAAGGCACGGTCAATAAACTCTTTGGTAATTTCGGTTGATTCAGCTTTCGAGGGGTTAGGGTAATAATCACATTGGCAATCTTTTTTCTTTTGCAAGTCAACACATGCGTCATTTATTGAGCTTAAACTGTTCAATTTTTTCACTTCTCCATTGATGCAAAGTTGTTTTCTAGACCCCAAGTATGTAAATTTGGTCCTCTCTGTAATATTGTTAAGTGAGGACTCAAACAGAGGAAGTCGAAGTTGATGCGCAAATTGATTAAGTTGTGAATGGGTTCTAGAAGAAAACAATATGTGGTAAGGGCATTTTGGAATCGTGTCGTCATTTTCTTTTCCGGAAAGTCTATTCATCAAAGAAGAAATTCGATTATTTAGCCTCATGTTCTGTCCTTCCACCAGTGTCACTTCCGAATCACTATGATAATCATCGGGTAACATCATCATCTCGTTATCATCAGTTTTGCTTAGTTTTTTCTTTTTAATATTTTTTCTGGTAGTATTCAACTCCCGAATATTAGCAGTGGAATTCTCTAAGGATTGCAAATGTTTCTCATATTCGATAGCATTTGCTTGTGCACGCGAAACGATTGACTTGCGGTAGGCAGCATTAACCCACTCAGGCTCATCATCAGAAGATTCGGATACGTCAGAATCATCTGAACCATTTTGTTTCTGTAATTTTGTGTGATTATTTCGCTTAAAATCTCGCAACCATGTCATTGTGGCACATATTATAGATAAGGTCTTTCCTGTTCCAGTAGGACTCTCAAAAAGGCCGATTTTAAAACCTCCTTCGAGAGCATCATAAATTTCGTTCATCAAATCATTCTGGATTGGGTATGGCTCGTAGGGATGGCTGAAATTGCGTGTCATTGAACATCACTGAAACGGATCATTTTGTGGAGACGTTTGACCGCGATGCGCGGAGGGCATACATCTATGAGAGTGAAACATAATAAGGAAAAAGGAAAGATGAAGAAAATATGTAAAATTATTATGAAAATAAACGGATTGAAAAAATAGATACAATTAGCGATAGCTCTAAATTTCCATTAGATCAACGTCAATTATAACCGAGATGCTCTCAATAATTTTCTGTACTCTGTTAAGCTGGTTTCATCTGCACATGATCCACCACAGACAACCACCACCACTATGTCGTCTTTGTTAAGTGAGGGCAAACTTCCTTGCAAGAAATCCAATTGGCTGTAAACAACTGAAACCGCAGCTCCACATGCTGGTTCCACACATTTACCGAAATCATTGTGAAATGCGACAGAACCAGCAATGGCATCGAGGTCATCAATCGCACGAAGATAACTTTTGTTGCTACTCCTATCGAAGTAATTTTCTAGCGTCGACTCAGGCACGTAAGAACACGCCAAAGAAGTAGCTAAAGATTTAACAGAGTTTAATCTAACTACTCCTCTTGCCTTTATCGATTCTGACAACGTTGGCGCTTGAGTGGTTTCTACCAAAAGACAATCCGCAGCTAGCTTGTTTTTCTTCAACCCTTTCATTATTCCATTGTAAAGACCTCCCCCACCCACTGAGCACACCACTCCCCGAAGTTTCTTTCTCTCTTTTGGTGTCAATTGGTCATAAATTTCGTCTACCAATGTGGAGTGTCCGTCCCAAATTAGGCTGTTGTCAAATGGATGACAATAAATTGGATAAGTTTCAGCCGGACATTGAGCC
The DNA here is from genome assembly GCA_030574075.1 of Clavispora opuntiae. NCBI lineage: Eukaryota > Fungi > Ascomycota > Pichiomycetes > Serinales > Metschnikowiaceae > Clavispora > Clavispora opuntiae. Next base: position 1,878,610 of record JAJMEJ010000001.1, read on the forward strand.
ATAAGTTTCCGGGCATGTTCATCAGCCTCATTGATATTATTACCTTGTAAGATAACAGATGCTCCGTACTCGCGTAGTCTGTCTACCACTTGTGGCATGGCCATGATCGGAACGACAACAGTACATCCAATTCCGTAAAACTTTGAAGAGTATGCCGCCGCCAAACCAGCATTGCCCCCTGATGAAGCGAAAACTTGGATTTGCGTTTTTCCCTCTTCTTTTGCTCTTTTAATTGATTGTTGAATCAAGTGCCCAATACCCCTTAGCTTGAAGCTTCCTGAAGGTTGTTCATATTCATTTTTAAACATAACCCGACATGGCAATGTATTTTTTGAAGAAATTGTATTTGTAACATCTACAAGAGATGTCCGGATGAAGGATCTAGTGGAAGTTGCAACATCAATATGAGAGCTGGTTTGAAGCATCATAGAAACTTATAATTGAAGAGAAAAGAATACATGAAAAGTAACAGATCAATGCTCCTTTTTATATTCAGAGATTGTCCCCAGAATACCCTATTACGAGTCAATTGCATTCCTTTGAGGGGATACAACGACAAGTACTACGCATTCGCAGCTGCAAACGTATGGGAGTCACTGCAGGTGGAGCCTGTGGAAATGCATTTCCGCAGAATTTGTCGGAATTATAATTCCCTGGCAAGTTTCCATCATAAGGACACCAAATTCCCCTCGATTCTTCATATATATCAAATGTGGGGAAGTCAAGCGGCATTGTCACTTTTGAGAGACCGTTATTTCTTTCAGAATAGAATTATATGTCCTCTATGCGTTGCGGTATAAACTCTTCATTACATGGATAGATTTGATTTTTCTGGAACTTTTTTTTTTTTTTTTTTTTCCTTTTTTATCGACAGTTTTTGTCTCACCTCAGATGACACCAGATAAAAGCCATGCAGGTCTCTAGTACTTAGCAAAGCACCGAGAGTACCACCCATTCCTCACCATGGCATCCCCAATCTTCATATCCAAAAGCCCCCCAGGGTTTTCGCTTCTAGCGATCATCAGAGGCATGCAATTGGCGTTACTCGGTGCTTATCGGTCGCTACAAAACCCTGCATTACTCCAATTAGCATACTATGAGCGAGCAATAATTGCCATCACATTCTCCATAGTGGCACAAATGGTCTTATGGTCACCGATTTTTTTTCTTCGATTGATTTCGAAGCTTATTGAAGGTACGAGTTCACAGCATCTTGTTGATAGTTTTAGTGAACTGCTAAAATATTTGCAATATAATGTTCTCGATATCAGTGTGTTTGTGGTGTCGTTATCGCAGTTCTTTACTCGTGATTTGGACGACTTGTTCTTATCAAGTTTAGCATTCATAGATTCTGTATACGTGCTGAATCATCCTGAAAAACAATATCATCGGTATAAAGACAACCTTTCCTTATTGACTGACGATCAAGAGCGCACTAGCCCTTCCTTGGACGATGTATGGAGTGGGATGCGAAAGCATCTCATACAAGCTAAAGAACTTTCAAGCTTCGTACAGAGATACTCAAAAAAGGTAGCACTAAATCTTGTGATATTCATGATTTCCCAAATTCCTCGAATAGGGCCTCTTGTTTTGTGTTTGATCGCGTTTCATAATTTGAATGACAAGATTGGTACTGAACGTGCTACAATCATTTCAGCCGTTTCTCTCCTATTGCCCCAACATTATTCATTTCTATTTCTAAATACGTTTTGGGGAGTACGGAGCATAGTCCAGGATTTACTAGACCCCTATTTTTCACGCGTCCGGTTTAGTAAGATTGAGAAGGAACAATGGACAAAGTCAAGAGAAGGGTTGTTGTTCGGGTTTGGTCTTTGGTATTTCTTAATCATCCGCAGATATCCATGGTTTGGTCTTTTGTCGTATGGCTTTGCACAATCCGCATCCGCTTATTTGGTGTCTAAGGTCACAGACCCTCCACCAAGTCAAATCAGTCAGCTTATTCAATGGACACCAACACAATTACTATGGAATAAGGAAAAGGAAGAAGCGGTCATGAAGGGTGCATTTGTACACCAAGACAAAGGTTTCTTCCCTGTTCCTGGTTCATTTATGTTCCTGACTTAAACGCCTACCTTTGTCCTAAAGGTTCTGTTCCCGGTATAGACGCAATAATCAAGCTCGTGAAGAATTATTTTAGTCATTGTAGAGTCCAAGTTTTTTTGTTCCAAGTAATCTATTAGTCCGAGTTCACAGGTTCGATTGACTAAATTCAATAGCGGTAAAAATGTAAGTGCACACCGTGGCCATTTGTGACCCGACGTGGAGGTGGCAGTACTGATGAAATCATCTGGAATTCTTTCCTTCGATGAAACGTGAAAGGATTCAGTGCATATATCTGTTGAAAGAGTGATTGAAGCCTCCTCCAGAGTCTTGTTATCTGAAATAATTGAATATGTGGTAGCCACGTATTTGTCTAACTCATTTGATGTGAAATCTTGGGCAAAACTTTTCACAATATTCGCAATCTGCAAACGGATTTTTTGACTGATTGCATCCTGTTCCAGAGCCAATGACGTGAGTGTATCCGAGATGGCTGTTGACTTGCGTTTTTGTAAGATCGAATGCATTGATTTCATAATGGATGTGTTAAGCGTATAGATACGCTCAAGGTGGATAATTTCTGGATTCTCTCTAAAATTGTCACGCAATGATTCTTCAATTGTTTTGGACTGAATGAATGTTGGATGAATCTCATTAGGAGAAGATAAGTGCCTTTTCTTAAATTCGTTTAAAGAGGTTAGAAAACAGCTCTCTGCCTCAGCCACATTATCGATGACGGCCTGTGTCAAAAGTGGAAGGTTGGCAACGTCCTTTATGAACATTGAATGGAGGAAAGTCAAGGATGTACCTCGTGTTGTGTACTTGATTGATGCACTAGAGACTTCTTGAAAGGGAAGGAACGAGACGGTAAACTCCATCTTTGACTTGATTTCATGATGAATTATATTTTTCGGAGATAACCCATATACTGTGACTAAAACTCCACTGCTGGGCATCCATTTTGTTCCGAAATTAGTAAAATTTGCTTCTATGTTATCCGTCCAGTATGGCCGAAAAACTTTCGAGGGCGCCTTTTCCAGCTCTTTGGAAATTTTTAGTTGATACTTGTAGAGTGTCCTATTAAGGAATGACACCCAGGCGTTGCTTCCTGGTAATACGTGAGCCTTTTTGGAATTGTTCTCAATTTCAACAACACACATCTTTCCAGTCTCGTAGAATAAATTAACTTTAGTGGTGTCTGTATTCTCTTCCACGAAAATGCTCGTGACAACACTCCTAAATGGTAAATCAGTAGATGTGAAGATCTTATCTCCGTCAACCAATATGATAGATTTAGTGTCCACAATAATCAAACACTTCAACAGTTCACAGTATTCTAATTGAGATACCAAAAATCTCAGGTGCTTTTTGAGCTCAACAGGCTCCACGGGAGACTTGGCGTCACAGTCGAGCGATGCCGTGTAAACAGAATTGTCATTGAGCAAATAAAAGAGGCTCTGACGAGATTCGACCCACAATTGCTTGACACATAGTCCGCCAGTTCTAAACTTCAAAAGTGTCGATGTGTCGCCAGATAAGCTTTGAAAGGAAATGATTCCGGAGTCATGTGAAAGACTGACAAATAACTCGCATGTGCTTGTCATCCCAAAGGTAAAACTGGTAATTTTAAGATCTAAATACTGCTTTTCAGTCAATATTATATCACCTTCGGAAGTCAATCTCTCATGTGGTATTTTCATCTGATCTAAGAGACTTGTGAAGCTTCTATATTTGACGACATACTTGCTTGCATCCATTGTTTCTCTTGTCAATACGAGAACCTCGCCAGTATTGAGGAGGACCCCCAAATAACAGCTTTTGGATCTTGCGATCAATGGAGACCATTGGTGTCCAACTATCAACGGCTCCGCAATTCTGTTGAAATTAAATTTCGATTCTTCATCTTCAATGAGGACTCTGGAAAATATATGTAATCCCAATGATTCCAAATTCTCTATTTCGAAAATAGACCGTACATCGTACAAGTAATTAGCGTCAAGAGAATTGAAGTTCTGGCCCTTGGATGACGTCGTAGATATGCACTGATGTAGTAACGGTAGGCGGGGCTCAAGTATTGTTATGTGATCAGAGTTATTTATTGCGATTTCCAGATTGGCAGAACATTGGACGGGCTCAAGGATCCCGGTGCCCACGGTAGCTCTCAGGATTGAAATTGACCTTATCATCACTCGAAGTGTTCAAGAATATGATTGTCTGATGAGCTTAAAAAAAACTTGGAGTGGTACCAAAATAAACAAAAAAAGAAATAGTGAAGGGTGCGAGGTTCGAACTCGCGCGGACAACAGTCCAAAAGATCTTAAGTCTTCCGCCTTAGACCACTCGGCCAACCCTCCTACTGTGTTAGACTACCTTAGTTTCTGGGTTGAATACCAATGTAGCAGCAGTTTGGTCATATTAAAAAAGAACACAACTATGGTTGAACTCTTCTTCTACAAAATTTTGTTACCAAAATCCTCCATATATTACATATGTTACATATAGTACAAATATCCACCATCTATGCAGGTGTTTCCAGCTCACGCTTAGGTCTGCCTCTTTTCCGTTTTGGGGCATCTTCAGTGTCGCCTGTGGAAGGAGTGGCAATCTTTTTCCTTTTCAAAGTACCATTTACGCGGATTCCTTTGATGGTTACTCCGGTTTGCTCAATAGGGAACTTTCTTGGACGACCTCTTTTGTCCTTTTTATCAAGAAGTTGCTTGACCGCTCTGTCATTCAATGACCCAAAATTGGTTCCCTTGGCAATAAGTGTACTGACTTGGTCATTAGAGGGATTTTTACTTTTATCGGAAGTTTCCAAGCTCTCCTTGTGGAGTCTGTTCAAACGTTTATAGTTTTCATGAGATGAATCAATGTACTGGTTTGTAGAAGGGTCCAAAATGAACTTCTTAGGACGACCTCTCTTTCTCTTGACGCCATCCTCCTCAATTGCTGACACGTACTTCGTTTTGATAACAACTGCAGACTCTTTTTCATTAGGAGCAGATGCGGACGAAGGCGTGGAGGATTCAGGGGTAGTAGAACTTGGACCGTTGTGATGGAATACTTGATTCAGCAGAGGCGTACGTGGGTCTGTTTCAGGGGTTGAATTTGAGTTTGAATGGGCCGGTCCCCCTGTCGAACTCGAATTGTACTTTATTTCCTGGTTCAAATTATCTGATCTCTGACCCATGTGCATCTGTTGCGGAGAATGAACTGGCATGTTGTGTCCATAATAATTGGGTCCGTTATTCTTTGAAGGGAGATACGACGATTGCATAGTACGAGCATCTCTGTAGAATCTTGGGTCCTGGTTTGAATCGTTGTGTTCCTCAGAGTTCGAAGGGAAGTGCATGGCAAAATGCCCAGGCACCCCATTTTCTTGCATCTGTTGCAAATGTTGTTGAACAGAATTTTGGTGGTTACCTTGTGACAACTTCTGTTGCTGGTGTGTCGCCAGTGGACCCATTTGCGACCGCACTTGTTGCGGTGCTTGCCCTTGCGGTAGTCTCTGCTGTGAATTGGGAACCAAAGTCTGGTGAGGAGGTAAGGTTAGTGGGGAAGGCATCATCATGGCACCATTAGGAACAAACCGTGAAGTCAAGTTTGTCAAAGGAGGAGAAGGTGTACCAAGATTCATTCCCATAGGATTCTGAGAATTATTATTAAACTGGCAAGCCTGTTGGTTGTTGTTATACATTTGTAGCGGAATTTGCTTTGTGTCTGTAACCTCATTGTTGAGACCGTGTTCTATGGACGCCGACGGCATTACTTTGTTTCCAGAGTAATTAAAATGACTGTTCATTATATCTCATGAGACAAAATGCTGCAATGTGCTTAATTCTGTAGACGAATTAATGTGTAGTTAGAGCTACTTTAGATGAAGCCAAAAAAAAAAAAAAAAAAAAAAAAAAAAAAAAAAAAAAAAAAAAAAAAAAAAAAAAAAAAAAAAAAAAAAAAAAAAAAAAAAAAAAAAAAAAAAAAAAAAAAAAAAAAAAAAAAAAAAAAATAGGAAAATAAAAAAAAAAAATAATATGGGTTGTCCTGCATGTTGGTGGCTTCCTCAAATCTTAAAACGGTGTCAAAGGTCGGTTTTTATTACTACCTTTAATGGCAGATAGGAGGTGGGTACGAATAATTCCATCACTTTCTACAGCGTTAATTCCAATTTTCAGAGACGTTTTTCTGTCGTCTAGACGTGTTTAGTCATTATCTAAGAATGTCTCAAGATGCGCATCTCTGGGGAAGGACTAGAACAGAAAAAAGAAAAATATTCAAAAATATCTGAAATGAGGGAACTATCTACGCAAATGCAGTACCACGCTTTTGTTTGGGCCATTACCAAGCTTATCCCTTTTTGTAACTACATTGTGTAATTGGGAAGTAGCAGTTTCTTCAGATCTATAAATACATCACGCTTTTATCTGAATTGCGTGTCAGAGGGAAAAAAGCCGACAATTTTTAGCTGTGAATAATCAATTGTTTGGATGGAATTTGGCTAAGCAACGCGTCCTGGAAGTACTCAATAAAGTCCTTGGAATCGGACAATTTCTCATCAAATTTCACAGCAAAGCTGACTACGGCAGTCACGGAACCTTCGGCCTCAAATGTAGAAGAAGTTGGGTCGGATAAGCCTAAAAGTGCGTCAAAGTCGTCTTGGTAAGGAGCAGAGACACCCGAAGTCTCACCAATAAATTGGTAGGAAACATCCGAAACTTCAAATCTGTTTTTAGTCACAGGAGCAACAAGCAAGTCGTCGAAAATGTCGTCTTCGTAGAGTGTACTAGCAACAGGAGATCTGGAATATTCAGGAAACCTGGAAGCGTAAGTCTGTCTTGTGGCTGACTCCAAAGCTCTTTCAAATGCAAACTTGAACTTTTCTTGGGAAACACCTTCACCCAATTCTGAGGTAAACTCGATGCGAATGATATTAGTAGGCTTTGGCTTCTCAGGAGCAGCTTCAGCTGCTTTTGATTCTGGTTGTTTTGGAGGAGCAATTTTGATGTTAGACAAGTCCAAATGTTCTCTCTCCTTAATGAATTTTGTGACCTTCGTCACGGACTCAGTGTTGATTTCACCCAAGTATGCCAACACATCACCAAGCAAAATTCTACCCTTTGGACCAGAAGCAGGAATTTTGGCGTAAGCGTCTTCAGCAGAAATGCCATGTCTGTGTAACAACATTTCCACACTAGGCAACAACTTCTGTTGTGGGTTTGCTTTCACGAAAATGTCATCTGCTGAGCTGTTTGCCAGGGTTTCTGTGCTGTCGCTAGATTTCTCTGGCTGGTTGTTTGTAGCAGTATGCTTAGCATCCTCCTTCTCTGGTTGTGTTTCCTTTTGTGTCTCTTTGGTCTCTTCCTTTGCAGGCTCATCTATAGCTGGTTTCTCCAAAGAGTTCAAGTCATCACCTTCCTCTGCCAAAAATGCAATTGGTTTCCCCACAGGAATTCCTGTGGCCCCTTCTGGAACTAAAATGTCCCACATAACACCGTCATCTTGAGCTTCAACATCAATAGTGGCCTTGTCTGTTTCGACTTCGAGCAAGACGTCACCAGCGGAAAACTTATCGCCGGAATTGAACTTCCATGATACAATCCCTCCTTCAGTCATTGTAGGCGACATTGCCGGCATTCTAAACACCAGCGCAGCGAGTGCACTGGAGCTAGACGAAAAATTTCTGGCAACTTTGGCTGATCTTGCCAACGTTCTAAGCATACTTGGTGGTTGAAGATGAGAGAGGGAGGTTTTTAGGTTTGCATATTTCGGATTCACACCACCGACGGGCGCGACACCTCCGATTAGCCTGGGGAGGCTCTTATGGATAGAACTGCACCAAGAAAGCCCCGGGAATGTTGTAGAAAACGATAAATGGTACAGTACAATTCTTTTGTACTACTTGGCTACCTCCGGTCGTGAAAAACTGTCTTTTTCTTTCTGGTTATAGTACTATACTAACATTTCAGATACTTAGTGGACATAGTGCCTGCGGTTGCTGTGGTCACGTGCCCTAGTTAAGGAATCAGTTTGTTGTCGAAGCAAGTCTTTCTAGTTTTACTGTTATTTTTATCTTGTTATTTTTCTAATGATGCTAAAAACCGATTAAGAGGATATAACAAGTTGCAAATAACCAAAAATAGTATAACTTCCTCGCAGAGTTAGCGAGGCTAAAACAGAGTTTCAGCAGTCATGTGATCTGGCTTTGACAGGTGGCGTCGACAGCATTACAAAAAGGAACGCAACAACGGTACAGAAAATGGAGACTTGGAAATACTATGGTTCCTATATTCCATGAAGCTTCAAAGAATTTGATGACCTTTGAAACTTCTGTGGCATATAATTGTCATATCAGTTTCTGTATGTAACTGTCAAGGTACGAAAAAGAAAGTTTAATAATGTCATCTACGGCTAAACAACCCCACCAGCCTCTGTATCCATACCGGAGTCCGAAAGTGAATTGAATTTCCTTAAATGTTTCAAACAAATTTCTTTTTTCATCCCTTCGCCCATCTCTCTTAAGTCTTTTTGTAATCTGCGTATTCGGCCTGGTTCCCTTGGTCCGTCGCTTGTTAACATACCCTTCACCGGGCGTTAGTGTATTCCATACTGCATGTTTGTTGTTCTCCACAGTCCCGACACGTTCGAGCGCGCACCCGATTTTCTCCCGGTCAGACAAGCCTTTTCTCTCCGCAACAAAAGACAAAACGCCCAGCCTCTTCACCCCAGAGGAACTAAGCACAGGTTATTTATTTTTAAAAATACAACATCATCTCGCTAGGCAACTTTCCCCTACTCCGTTTCTTTTCATAACCCCTTACATAAGCATCATCATGTCCTTTGCTGAAAAGAGTCTACTTCGAAAACTATGGCATATTCTCTGCAAATACATGAAGTTCATCGGCCCCGGCTTGATGGTATCTGTGGCATACATGGATCCAGGAAACTACTCCACTGCAGTCGCTGCAGGGTCAGCGTATCAATACAAGCTTCTTTTTTCCATTTTGCTATCGAATTGCTTAGCTGTCTTTCTCCAGGTCCTTTCGGCCAAACTAGGCGCAGTGACGGGGCTCGACTTAGCAGCAAACTGCCGTGAAAACCTCCCGCCACGGCTTAACCTTTTCATATATGTGCTAGCTGAGATAGCCATTATTGCCACGGACTTGGCGGAGGTTGTTGGTACCGCAATAGCCCTCAATATTTTGTTCAAGCTTCCATTGGCTTTGGGTGTGGTGGTCACAGTCGTGGATGTGTTGGTGGTCCTCGCAGCATACAAACCTAATGGTCCACTCCTCTTTATTCGCATTTTTGAGTCATTTGTGCTGGTGTTGGTTGCGGCAACCGTTGTTTGTTTTGCCATAGAATTATTCCTGGTTTCCTCCGATCCAGACTTCAAAATCGGAGCAGTTCTTCGAGGCTTTTTACCAAATGAAAAGGTGGTTGATATGAGCGACCGCGAAGGTGGAAGTGGCTTGTTCTTAAGTTTAGCTATCTTGGGAGCTACGGTCATGCCTCACCTGTTATACCTTGGCTCTGGTCTTGTTCAAGCACGTCTCAAGGATTTTGACATCAAGCATGGTCATCACGTCCCAGTTACAAACCAAGACGTCAACGGAAACCAAGAGCAAGATGACGAACAAGAAGTGTATCGTCCTTCCATCCACGCCATCAATGACACTATGAACTACACTATTGCCGAATTGGTTGTGTCTCTTTTCACTGTGGCGCTTTTTGTAAATGCCACTATTCTTATTGTTGCTGGTGCTACCATGGGCGGTACCAAACCGGTCCATTACGACGGAGATAGCTCAGATGGTTCGGACGACGAAGGAGGCACCAACGCTGACTTGTTCACAATCTACAATCTTTTATCGACGCACCTTTCACCCACTGCGGGGTTTGTGTTTGCCCTTGCACTTCTCTGTCTGGGACAAAGTGCAGGTGTCGTTTGTACATTGGCTGGTCAAATGGTCCTGGAAGGCTTTTTGCGTTGGAGCTTTCCTCCTGTGATTCGGCGACTCGTGACTCGTGCGTTGGCCATTGCTCCATGTTTAATTGTAGTGACCATTTCTGGCCGGGAGGGATTGGCTACCACGTTGAATGCGCTGCAGGTTGTCCTTCTGTTGTTGCTCCCGGTGGTGATTGCGCCATTGATTTGGTTCACAAGCTCCAAGAAAATCATGCGAGTTCCAGCAATGGTTGCTGTCGGAGACGAGGATGCCACACTTTGCGAACTTGGTAACCGTGACATTCAGCCAATTGCCAAGGACTCACGGGGCCGCGGTCGCCGTGTAACGCCATACAGCGTTACTGAGCCTGCCATCCGTCTTCAGAACTTACGTAACGCCCATCCTTGTGTAGGCTGGGATGACTCTGACGACGAGACACATGAGCAGCAGAATTTAATGGGTGGTACAGATGCAGTGACTAGACCAGCGGCCATGGTGGAATCAGGATTCAATTTACCAGATTCACCCATTGCTGATAACACAGCAAGCAACAACAATGTCGTCTTAGAGGACGAGGACGATGAGTATGCCGTTCGTGGCTACGTCGACATGAGTAACGGACCGTTGATGACCGTGACCGCCGTGTTGGTGTGGGGCTTTTTAAGTGCCCTCAATCTTTTTTTATTGGGAAGCATGCTTCTTGGCTACAATGTGCCAATGTAGCGTATAATAATAGACAGGGAATGGGTTCCAATGCGTAGAAACTAAGAGTGAAGAACGAACCAGTAGACGACGAAAGGAAACAAAGAAAATATAAAAGAACCGGTTAAGGCCAGTCTAAAAGCTGTCAAGTTTTTATTTTTGTTTTTGCCGGTAGGTTTTCTCTGTCTTTCTCATGTCTGGTCTCTCATCGCGATAGTGTAGGGCGCTAGGACGAACCAAACAGTCAAAACTCAGCGGTTTTCCACGTACATTTGTTTTTGTAGTATTTTTTTTCCTTCTTCTTTTTCTTTCTTCTTTTTACAATTCCTTTTTTTTTTGTCGCCGACAATTTGCTTTTGTTTCTATAAAACGGAGCGGTTCATCAGTCGCTCATGATGTAGATCCTCCCGCGTAAAACTCAAGCGCGAAACCGAAAACGAACCTTAACTCCTCTGATAAACCTCCACCATGGAAACTTTCATAGAGGCTACCTCCAACCTTTTGGAGGCATTCCCATCGGCCACAGTATCTATCACATACTCCAGTGCAGACAAGAAGAAAAAACTGCCAGAAACGAAATCAGCACCAAGCAAAGTGAAGTTCAAGGTGTATGACGCCGGACTGGGAAAATGCATCCACTATTCTACTACAAAGACAAAAGAATTGTCACGCTTATTGACTTATCTTGGTCCACGTGGTGTAAGTGTAAAGAGAAGTCAGGAAGAAGAAATCTCAGAGAATAAAAGACAGAAAACTACCGTCGGTGTTGCCAGTTTGATGGCCAATACCAAATTTGAAGAACCGGAACAAAACACTGCTCTGGTGCAAGAACAAGCTTCTGTCACTGCAGCCGCATCTGCCCCTGAGGTTGAAACGCAGTCTTCAAAGAAGAAAAAGAAGAAGGGTAAGAAGAAGTGATCCGTGTAAGTATTTTTAATGTATACTATGAATCTTTTCTCCAGTGACTGTAAAGGTGTTTGAGCTGAGCGATGTGTAAATAGATCATGTGGGTCGATCACAAGCCGTGTTTCTTAGTTGACTAATTAAATTGGATTATCTTTTGCGTTGGTCTCAATGACTGACGTATAGTATTTCTTTACAAGCCTAACACCAATTCTTGGTCAATGTCTACAATCAATTGGCTAGCTCAAACAAAATTAAATTTGAAAAGTATCAAAAAGGGACTGAGCAGCAACTACCATCCACGGGGTTGGAAAAGAGATTAAAACTCCTTGGATGGATATATCTAAGTGACAACCACGGAACAAACAAACATATGAAAACCATGGGGCAACGCTTTACTCATTGCAATAAGCACTAACGGAAAATTCCTTTCAATTTGCCAATCAACCCATCTGCACGTCTTCTTTTATCGGCCTCTGGGTTTTTGATGCTCTTTGCAGTCTTTCCTGTCTTGTCTGTCTTCAGAATATCCACAGCCTCACTTTCGGGCTGAGCCCGACCAGTAAGAGAACTGCTGCAAGAGTGAGCGTTAAGAGTGGAGAGATCGCCTTCCAGCGTGGCTGGTTTGGGCTCGGCTCTGGAGTTGGTGGGGGTGATGTCTTCGGGGGCGTTGCGACAACTCGGCTTCTCTTCCGTCTCACTCCTCGAAATGTGCTCGAAGTTGGAGCCAGAGGAAGCAGGGGGCGACAACGCTGCGTACGAAGAGTCTGAAGTCAGTACATGGCTGATTTTGTCCTCATCCCCTGTTGATGGGGATTTCTCGTTGGAAACGGGTGAATCCTTGGAAATTGGGGAATCAGTGGAAACGTGTGAATCCGTGGGGACAGGGGCACTGGTTTCTTTTGCAATTGCAGGAACGTGTTGTTTTGCAATAGGAATCGATTCAGAAGTCTCTGCAGTTGTAGCTGCGGCCAGTTCAGTATTCAACCCACCTGTTGGGACAGTCTCAGGACCTTTGGTTGCAGTTGGCACGTCTTCCTTTGCAGCAGCTGCATGGGTTTCATTTGACGTTGCCTCATTTGTAGCCGGTTCAGTGGCCGCTTTGGTAATAGGAGCCGCCGCTGGCTCAGTTACGGCTTCCAAGAGATCACCATTGAGATAATTGTTAGGATTTCCATTTTCGTCATAACTGATCTCAAAACGATCATCGGTGACCCAATCAGTTCCATTGATTACGAATTTAAACACAATTGCTTTGCGTTCGGGAAGTTTCAAAGTTGCTTCGAAATCTTCGGCTCCTTTGGTGAATACACCTTTAGCTTGGGACCAATCGTCAAAATCACCCGTAACCACAACAGACTGTACATCTGGCAGAACAGGCCTAATTCGTTAGGAACATTGCGAAATAAACAACAATCAATCTTCTCGTATTGGAGAAGCAAAATGCTCTGCTTACATACCAAGTAAACTTATATGTGTAATAAGTCATGATCGCTGTTTTGGAAAGAAGGGAGGACGATGTTTGGGATTCGGAAATAACAGGGACCATGTTATACGCAGCCACTGTTCAGGAACAATTTTAATGCCCCATAATATTGCATCCTTCCCTTTGCGGGAACGCGCATACGGGGGGCCTCCCCTTGAGTACCACAAGTAATCGGGATATACGAGCCACTCTATTTGTGTTTTGCTTCTTTTTGTTTTGCAGCCTTTTTGAAATTGAGGTTTGTCTGTGTGTCAGACAAAGTTTCACTTTTGTTCCAATCAAGAATCAAACATTAGAATGTGTATTCCTTTTGTCGCAATTTAGGGCAACTTAATCGCGGATCTGTAAGCCGGAGATGGGGCATCATCTTATCTCAAATCACGCCCATGTGCACTCCGCAGGATGGTGCCACAAACCTTTCATTGTACAATAATAACACTATTTTCTTTTTCCATGTAGAATCGAACGAGGGTATACAGTCGTCACCGTATACCTCACAACAAAAAAAAAAATAAAAAAACATGTTTGAATTCACTTTACTCTTGTTATGCTCCCCTAAGTCTCATCTGATCTGATTCATGAGTTTCAAAATCCGCGATAGCACACGTATTCTCGTACTGAAACTGTACACAGCATTCAAGTCCAAAGACACCACAACACTAACAATCAAAAAGATGTCCAGAGAAAGAACCAGCAACGAAGTAAATGGTGAACCAGCAAAGAATTATATCACGATTGCATTTCATGGTTGTTCTTTATTTTCAATAACTCCTTCCTTGCATCATTTACTTAACAATTTCATGCATCGTGAGGTTTAATTTTCTCACATACTCCATCATTTCACCATTTCTTTGCCTCCATGCCCTCTGGAGGACTTGTCTCAAAATGTTTCTCCTTTGCTTCGTCCCAGTTTGTAGTAAGCACCGTTCCATTTGACTCAACATATGATTTCATCATGGCTCGCTTAGTATCATCATCAACGTCCTTATACAATTTGGCAAAGAAGTTTTCCGGTTGCTCGTCATCTACTTCATCATCCTTGATTTGGAAATTAGCCCAGTTGACGGCCTTCTTCAGCGATGTGGGATAAGAAAGAGATCCACCGGAGCTGTTGGTTACTGGTGCAGACTCTGTAGTTCCGTCTCCTTCCAACGTTGCCCATTTTCCTGGAGAAGACTTCCACAATGTGATCTCCAATTTGGTGGAGTAAATCTTATAAGACGACCGCTCTGTATCAATTGTACCGTAAAGAGGATCCAAGTTGTAGTTGTATTCAGAACTATCTGCACCAGGGAAACTCACAGCCACAGAACGCTGCTCAAAATCAACATGTAATGACTCAGGTTTTACATTTTTGGCATAAATCGTCACAGTAACCGATTCGTTGTTTTGGTACCAGTCGTCTCTTATTTTCACCTTCAAAGGCGCATGCTTGTTAAGTGTCTCGATTGACGTTGAGGTGGCTGCGGGTTTGTCTTGTGACTGCTTTGTGGAACTTGTTGTCTCATCGTTTTTCTTTGCTGCTTCACTAGTGCCATTCTTCTTCATATCTCTTTCCGCCTTCGCAAGCCATAGATCTAACGTTGGCTCGGAACACAGATATTCTTTGGCTTTGCGGAAACTTGACGCTGATGCTCCAAAGTCCTTTTCGGCATATGACACGAGCCCAAGCCGGAAATGGCACAAACCGATATCACTGCGCTTACCTCTCTCTTTTGCTACTTCGAAGGCCTTTGAAATGTCTGCTTTTGCCTTTTCGTAGTTGCTAATTTTGGTGTAGGTAGCCGCTCGCTTGATTAGTGCAAGAAACGCTTGCGGGTTTTCCTTCAATGCTTCTGTATAGTGGCGGATGGCACTTTCGAAATCTTTTTGATCAGAATCCTTATCTCCGTTTTTAATGTGGATTTCAACTGCCATTGTGCTGGATGAATCTGTAGTTGGAGGTGTCTTGAAAGTTTGCACCATGTCTATGCATGGTATGGGTCACGTGCATATCATGGAAGGGCCATGGAACATTTATGACTATAGATTGTGAGGCCGAGCTGAGTTTAAATAAATAGTATTAGGACAGAGAGGAAAATTCTATAAAATAGTTACAAAAACATGAAGGAGAGAAGAAAAGTAAGTATCATAAAAAACCAAGTTAAAGTCAAATCAGACAACCTCGTAGTAAACTCTGAGATGTATGCTCCATCGTCATTGTCATTGAAAGACCCGGTCACCGAAATCGCCACATTCTCTATTTTGCGACACCATCACCAGATCCTGTTCCAGACCTTCTTCAACTTGGATGCCTTTGGATCAATATGATAATCCAACTTGGGCAAGCACAACCACGTGATAAGCACCAATGTGTAGCTTGCTATGAAAATAGGTAACACCACAAAAGTGCCAACCTCTTGAGCAATCAAACCAGTGAGGAATGGGAAAATAGCTCCTCCACTAGAACCAAAGGCTGTCATAATTGTTAAGCTCACAACTTGGATCTTTCTTGGAAGCATAGCAGACACAACAGTAATCATTAGTGGGTAAGTTGGACCGATGAGCATTCCAGCAAGACTGACAAATACACCCAGAACTATATTGCTCTCTACCACCCACGTGAGAACCACACATGCGATGGTGAGAATGGCCAAGACTGTGATTGTCCTTCTTGCTCCAAAGTACTTGTGCAACGGTCTAGTTAGGACCAATCTGCCCAAGGTAAGACCACCCCAGAATCCACTCAGCACATATCCGTATGAATTTTTAGCATTTCTGTAGTCCAACAAATAAGACACAATCCAGCCTCCCAAGGAAACTTCGCTACCTTGGTAGCACAAAACGAACAATGAAATCATCCAGGTAATTTTGTTTTTGAGGGCCAATTTCATAGCACTATTATTGTGTAACGACGGCCGGTCGTTTTCGACAACTGAGGCGATGTGAACTCCCAAATCCCGAAGCCCTACTGCTTCCTCGGTTTCGCTTGGAGGGGACACTGGTTGCTCGATCAAGTTCTTTTTCTCATCATCATGGTCCCAAGGTTTCAAATCTTCATCAGCACCGCTAAATGCAAACCAACAATTAAGGACATTAATGATCATAAGACCCAACATGATAAGATAAGTAAAATTCCATTTGATACCACGATTCACCATCGCCGTGGCACAAAGGGGCGACAATGTCGCACCTATACCATAAGACCCATGAAAAAAGGCCAAGTACTTTGAGTTCTTATCCAATTGGGAAAGGAAAACATTAGCCTGTGCAAGAACAACAGCAATTCCGAGTCCTCCAAAGAAAAATGCTGTTACAATGACCGGAAATGGCCCTCCGCTCGACACTAATGCGTACATGATGATAGAACAGATACAACCCACCGGAATGGATTTATGCTTGCCTAACAAGGGCTGGATTTTGTGAGACAATGTTGCAACTAATATGAACCCCAATGCATTCAGCATCCACACCAATGACACAATTGAGTAGTTGATGTTGTATGATGATTCGATATAGGGCAATAACGCACCAGGAGCTGCGTCAGAAAATCCTCCGCAAAGAGACCAGAGGCATACTGCAATAATTCTCCACATGTTCTTTGGGGGAAATGATGATGTCATGGCTCTTTTCTCTTGTGTTGGTACCGGGGTCAATTCAACTGGGGTATCAGGAATGGAACCCGGAATTGGCTGTGTGAATGGACTGGGATGTAAACCATCAAGATTGATGAGTTTGGTCACGTCATCATTGGACGGTCTAGTGAAGACAAATGGTCTCGTTCCTATCTTAATTTTTCCTTGAAGGAAGGATGGATCTGAGTTGGCTAATGGTGCCTTTTGGACCGTTCTAGCTGGTTGTGGTTTTGGTTGAACCATGGTATATGTGACACAATCTTCTGACTAATTCTGGGTAATGATAGTAAGATCCGCTTTCTTGAATGTTTCTCTTCTTTTCCTTTTTTTTTTTTTGCTTTGCCGCTTTTGTCCTTCTTCTTCTCAACAGCCCTATTCACTATCTGCTGTCATATATATCCTTGACCGGAATTACAGGAGAATAAGGAAAAAAGAAATTGCGAGGGCACGGCTCATCGTTCCTCATACACTGGCTCATGATCCCGGGCGGATTACCTAATTGGGAAATGTCATCTAGATAGACGTTATATACATACAAAAAAAAAAAAATAGAAACTAAAAGATCAAGAATACAGGAATATAAACATACGTGACTATCCCTTCAGTAAAGTAGATTTCTATTAATATACACACCTCCATTCAAGTAAAATCCAGGGGACTAGTGTCTACACTTGTCCAGCTCCCTTGACCAAATCTAAGAATTTGTTCTTGGAAATTTCCGTCATCAATTCTTCCTTTCTGGTCTGGCCAACCTTCTCTTTGCTAACCTCCTGATTGGTTTTAATCTGCGTAGCCAACACAGCATTGAACAATTTCACTACACCTTTTTGTGCCACCTTTTTCAATTTTCTCTCATGCTCAAGAACTTGTCTAACCTTCTCAGGCTCATCGGCATTTGGCAAAAGATTCTCCACTCTATGCTTATCCTTTGCTTCTTTCTTCTCTGCAAGGAGCAATCGCTTTGCCTTTGATTCTAACTTATCTGACTCCAATTTCTTCATGTGGCTTTTGTTTCTCACCAAAATTGGATCTTTTCTGTCGTAGGCCTTCAACTTGGATCCAATGATGGCGTTGAATGCATTGGCAAACGATTCTGTTCCGTCGTCACCGGCTTTCTTTTTTCTTTTTGTAGGGAAGCTATCATCATCTTCTTCTTGTTCTTCCTCAGAATCGTCATTATCATCACTGTCTTCAGAATTTTCGTCTTGTTCGCTGTCATCTGAAGAAGCATTGTCCACGTCAAATTCATCATCCAAACCTGAATCCACACTTTCCTCGGCTTCTAACTCTTCGATGGATTCCGGAGAATCTTCAACCTTTGACTTCAAAGTAGGTTCATCTTTCTTAGTGACCTTCGCTGTTTTTTCAGAAAGCTTTTGCTTTTTTGACGCTGAACCCATCTTGCTACAAACGCTTCAGAGTCGCATCTCATCTGGTAAATTTTGGATGGAGATGTCTTTTCTATATGCAGTCCTGCACCTTTCTTTGGTTTTGTTCGAACCTGGCGATTGACAATGATATGTGTTGAATCCTTTTATTACAAACTATCTCCAATTATGTTTCTTCTCTCGTGACAATCAATCATGTCTTGTTTGGACTGGTTCTTTTTTTAGCATCTAGGCCAAATACATTGGGTCACGTGCCGCACCAAGTGTAAACGACGTAATCGTGCCAACTAAGCCAAATATTAGAGAAGTATAATCGACAGGATTCTCTGTCACTGTGATGGGTCCTACTTTTCAGCTTATGTAAAAAGTTTTGATACAATATAAACTTTTGTATTTTTTTTCTTTATATTTCGTTTCCTCTTATGCTAGCGTTTTCCATTTCGCGTCTTAATTTATGAATATACACGGTAGACCACGGCGGAAGAATGATTAGTCCCACAATACTATCCACAAGAACATAAAAAAATTTAGCATATAAAGAAATCGATGGTAGCTTACGTAAGAGTAGAAATTTCTTATTTCACATAGCACTACAAATCTCCATTGCTGTTATAATGAGTGCCTACCCCAGTTTCCATGCTGAGGCGACTTGCATATACTCGTGACTATTTTCATCTCCCACTTCTTTGCAAAAATGTCTGGAAGAGGTGGAAAAACATTGACCGTTTTGGCTATTGGTGCGATCGGATGGTATACTGGAATCAAGTTCTGGCAGCCGATTATAGTGTATGTTATTTGAGTTCTTTGATGACTGATGCCCTGGTACTAATGTTAGTGAACAACTCAAAAAGGACGGAAATCTTCGTGAAGACGTGTACGTGAAGGACTACGATGATCAGCCTAAATCATGGCAGGATGTGAAGGATAAAGTGAGAGAAACTTTACACCCAGGAGTTGATTTTGATAAGCAAACGAAACCAGATTCAGACTCATCGCCTTCCTCATAGCCTTCCTCATAGTAAGAGGTGATCTTCCTCATAGTGAAGAAGCGCATGCGCTTCCAGATAAAAAGAAAACGAAAGTAAAAGAAATAGTAACTGCGTCCAAGAGGAATCTAGATAGAAAAAAGAAACAAAATATAAGAAGTGTTTGATATGAATTTCACTTTAGGTAGTCGGGTTTGTTCATAATCGGCAGGCGTGCATATAATCACAATCATCATCTCATCAAGATAATTTTTCCCTACAAGAGTGTGATAAATTAATAAATATGGGTAAATTAAAAAAAGGAAGAAGAAGCCAAAACAATAGACATAATCCAGTTCGTCGGAAAAACGGGGATGTATCCAAAACTCTTTCCAAAGACGAAAACACGCGTCAAAACAAGATCGTTCCTCTTATTTCAAAATTATCATCATCGGCATCAAATGACAAGTCACTTGCACTTTCCACAATCACTGTGCTTGCCGAGGATCCAAGAATGAGACAAATGCTCTTAAAAGAGCGTTTGATTGCCACTTTAGTGGAGCAGACGCTCTCAGACCCCAATGAGGAAATTGTGGTTGAATCGTTTGGATTGTTGAGAAACTTGACCATCGAAGAAGGCCATGATGTCGCCAAGCATTTGTGGAGATTGAAGATTTGGACGTTCATTGAGGAAGGTCTTGACAAGATAGAAAAATCCTTTGCATTTTTAAGTACTGACCCCAAGAAGTTGGACAAGAAGCGTGCCCTTCTTTTGTTCGACTACACAGAGAACTTATTGTCGTTGATTGTTGCCATTGCGAGCAGCTCGGAAGAATTATATGACAGCGTGTATGAGCAGATTGACCGGGTGGTTCAATTAGTGATTGACTTGATCAACTGGAACATTCCAAAGCTTAGAACGTCCCTTAAATTGTTCAATGCTTTGTTGGACTTTGTCTACGAATTTGCATCTGATTCCACCGACTTTATTAAGAAGTTGGCACAATCTGATAAGTTTGCTTTGCTGCCGTTGATAGAGGCAGTCAAGCTTCCTGCCCACGAAAAGGACAACTTGGGAAAGGTCATTGTTGAAGGTATCAGATTCCACATCTATGAAGTTGAAGGTGATTCCCAAACTGACAAACAATCAGCATGTCTTTCTATTTTGAAGAATATTTTTGGCACAGTGACCAAAATTGACCTTGAAGAGGTCAATCGTCAATTGGGCCAGGTAAACACAGTTCAAGAGCCGCTTCCTAAGACAAATGAGTCGGATAAGAAGGACTTGGATGTCCCCTTCGGATCAGACACTCCAGAGAAGGCACAAGCCAAGGCAGACGTCCAAGCAATTGATGTGACGATTGATTTGTTCACTACCATTTGTGAGTACCTTTCAATTAACGAGAAAAACTTGGGAGAGCCAGTCTCTTTGAGCGACGACATGGTGACATTTTTGTTGGAGGTGGCATTTCCTTCTTGTTTGCATCTTTTAAAGTTTGATCTTGAACATTCCAATGTTTTACAGTTGTTTGTCAAGGTTTTGGTGGCTCTTAATAACTTGTGCTGGTTGTTCTTGAGTGCCGAAACTCTTCCAGTCGAATGGTACACTAAAATTCCTGCACTATGGGAGGCTGTTGAGTCTGTTCCTTCAGATGGAAGCTTAGAACTTCAGAGACTCCTGCTTAATATTCTCTGGGCTCTTTGTAAATGTGTCGGGCCTGAAGTGAAGGACAAGGTCACACTGCAACATGTCCAGGGATTGTTGGAGAAATGTAACTCAGCAGTTACCGGATTGGGCGAGGCTGACGACCAAGGAGAAACGTGCGATTTTATCTTGTCTGCTATTGGCTTTTTGGGTAGTGTTGCCCAAGTGATTGGAAACACCCAATTGACCAAAGAGATTGGCGATTTCCTTCTCAATCAAGTGGCGAATTTCTCTAACCGTAGTAACCATGTGGTGCCTAAGGCGGTGGAGATTCCGTTCGAATGTTTGAACTTGCTCTATGACATTTTTGGAGATGCTGAATTTGAGTACGATTTAGAAGTGTACGTTAATGGCGGGTACAATGACAAGTTGAAGGAATTGGAACCTCAGGTGAAGGCGTGCTACAAAAAAATTGATAAAAATAAGGACCCACAGCTCAAAATGCGGGCCGAGGAAGTGTGGGTGAACTTGGGCCGGTTTATTGCCTACAAGGAAAATGAAAGAAGATGAGTGAAGTCATTGGAAGCAATATCACGTGGACCATGTTACAATTTTTTGTATAAGAAGTGCTATATTTGGTGCTTGTTTATGTTTATACAGTAACGTAATCGTTCTAATAACAGTACCTGAAGCGGTCTAAAGTTAGGTACAGTGCATATAACCGCCGATGAAATTTCACTTGTGCGCGGTATGACCACACCGTGCGTGGCGTAACGCAGTCTATATGCTGGATAGTTAGATCATCCTCTCATCCAAGCTCACCCTTATGGTGATATTTTTGGAGTTATGGGTGTAAATTGATAGTAATTACATGGTAGGTGAGTATGAACCTCTGGTTTTAGAAATTTTCAAATGTTGCATTTCAAAAAAACAGAATTTTCTATCCTATTCTACCATCACTCGACGATGATCCATAATTAGATTTGGCATGTACGTCATGCATATAGACGCATCATTACAACAAAGTTGAGAGGTTGCAAATTGTGCTCAAAACTTATTTTTGGAAATCACCCATCTTGATGGCAAAACTATATAAGCGTCTAGTTGCGCCCTGTAATCCATTTTCTCTTCTCATCATCAAATAAACAGTTTAAAAACTTAAGAACAAAACATCAAAAATGAAGTTCAACACCGTCGCTACTGCTACTTTCGCTTCCTTGGCTGCTGCCGAATCCATCCAGTTGAAGGCTTCTGGTAAAGGCGTGGATGGTATGCTTTCTAGTGTCCATGAGGGCGCTGGTATCAACTACTTCTTCGTTGGAGAAAACGGAGAAACTTTCAACTACGACAACGAGGAATTGTCCAAGCCAGAAGGCCAACTCGTTGCCCAAGTCGGTGCCTTTGAAAACTTTTTGGCTGCTGGCCCTGCTGTCACTCCAAGCAAGTACACCTTCGGTCTGGACGGCTCCTTGCAAACTAGTGACAAGTACTACGCTTGTAGCAACGTCAATGACCCATACAACTTCTCTGAGAGGCTGAAGTTCATTATTGTGGGAGATGCACCAAACGACCAATGTGTGGAGGTCAAGATCTCTAAAGTTGATGTTGGCGGAGGATCCAGCTCTGCTGCTCCATCTTCTTCGCCATCCGTTGGAGCATGGTCTAACCAGACCGTTACTGCATGGACTACTGTGACTGACTACACTACTTACTGTCCAGAGTCCACTACCATCACCATCACCACATGTTCTGACCACAAGTGTGGCGCTCATGCTGTTACTGTGACTGAACCAACCACTGTGACTGTCACCGGTCAATGTGTTGTCCCAGTGACCTCCGCAGCCCCAGCTTCCCCAACCTCCGCCGCACCAACCACATCTGCGCCAGCTGCACCAACCACCGCTGCACCAACCACATCTGCTCCAGCTGCACCAACCACCAGTGCCCCTAAGTCATCTTCCCCAAGCACTTTGTCTACTTCGGTCGTTCACTCTGCATCTTCGTCTGCTGCACCAGTCATTTCTACCGTTAACGGTGCTGCACAAAAGTTGGCTTCTGGTGCTGCAGGTGTAGCTGCCATTGCTGCTCTTTTGATCTAAGAAATTTAGACATCATTTGCATTCTTCTATCCGTCTTGACAGTTCGCTCTAAATGTTTATTTACTTTTAAGAAATAATTTTTGTGATAAGAGCACTTGTAGAACCTCTGAAAGATTCCTAACAGCCCCAAATAAAACGTTCAAGAGATATTATGGCACAGAAAAAAATGTGTGCAGCACATCGATCCACAAGAGTCCTCCGGGCATGATACAAAAAACATATATGATTTGAGAAGGTAATATCCATATATAATATGAGAAGGTTATATCTAAATACTTCACTACATAAAGTATCATTTTATCTTACGTAAGAGATCCCATCATAATTTGCTATGCCCTCCTCTAGGAGCTTACTCAGTAACCGAGACCGTCGTCGAAGACGTCCAGGAATACGTGACGGGGTCAGCCCCCTGGCCAATCGGTATACTCATCTTGGTCTGGCCAGCAATCGGGACGGGCAGAATCGTTGAAGTATAACTGAATATAGAGCTGCTTATATAAGGTGGGGCACTAAATATCACATAATATCACATAATTACCGTACATAATGACTTGATATCTAATATAGTTTTGGACCCTGTTCATCTCTAACAGTAACTAGATATTATGTAAGCCAGATTAATATACCATTCTCATATTATTACTAATTGAAAAATATATGTAGATTTGGGTTTTGTGATAGAAGCAACTATGCGTCAAATATTAATATTAGCAGGCGCTGAACAGCTATGGAGAGTCCTACTACTGTGATTGCTTCTCACAGCTACTACGGTTTCTGCCAGACACGCAATGGGAGTATTAGTCCATTCTGAACTACTACACTGAGGCGGATTGCTACAGATGTTTCCGTGTACGAGCCAGAGCGTTGCGTGCCGGTGTATACCTGGTGATCCTAGCAGTAGTAACCTTGCCAGAGTAGTCCTGTCAGCATAAATCTTGACACAGCAAAACTTGAGCTTCAATTGTAGATTGATCGTCGGTAGTACAACGATCGGCTGCTGGCCAAAGCGAGCGAAGAGGTGGTCGGTAGAGTGGTGGTGGAGGTCGGATCTCAGTACGTCACGGGAGTCTCGGTGATCGTGGTTCTCGCCGATCATGCGTCTCAGTGATCGTGGGTCAGTAGGACAGCGATCAGTGACAACATGCAAAGTATGTGTTGGTAGAGAAATGCCTAGAAACGGAAGGACTAACACTGTCGATCAATAATCACACCAAGGCAGTTCTGCTCAGAAGCGATCACGTCATACATGACGGTAAAGCTGGTAAACAAGTCCAAGTTACCACCTGTCCATTATCAGGTGGTTTCGGTCATTTTTGAACGGCTCTCCTTGTGAACAATGGACATAACAATGCAAAGCATGCCAGGTAAAATTAGAGCGATTAAGGTTCCCAGTTACGAAAAGGCATTGTTTGAATAACCATCAAGGTCATAAGGTTAGAGCACTGTCGTAAGACAACAGCTGAACCGTTACAGACAAGAGTTGCACTATCGTTCAAGGTTACGGAACTCCATGATACACACATGCATACAACTTCCATAGAGGAAAATATGCCAATTTAGGATACAATGTGCATGTCGATACGTTTTTCGTTATGATGAAAAGATTGGTCACTAGGCTGTTTTAACCGAAGAAAAGCCAGGCATTAATTGGAATGATACTGCGAATGGTCCACCGCTCTGACAGTAGAGAATATGACACTAGAGCTACACATGGGCGCTGGAAGCTTGAAATACAAGTATTCATAATAATTTCGATGGCTTGCGCTGGTGATGATTCAAGTTTGCCTTCAACTTCGAACGATAGAGAAGCGTGTAATTAGTCTCGAATTAGTAGCACAGACATAATGAAGAAGCACACACATAGTAAGAAGCACACATGGTAAGAAGCACACACATAGTGAAAAGCACAGACATAGTGAAAAGCACAGACATAGTGAAGAAGCACAAATATCAAGGAGCGGTCAGGCGCGTACCATGTTCTAGCGCTTTAGTGTACCACCGCCTGGAAAATCAGCGAACGCCTTCGGAGAAACTACGATTATGTAATCCATCGTGCCAACGCTTGCATCATAAATTGCCATTGGAAGTAAAATTGTATGCCTAGAATCAGCATCATATGCATCCCACGGCATCCTCAACAAACTGCGAATGGCTCATTAAACCTGTTGTTACCCCTCTAATTGGCACATCTCTGGCAACTCTAATACAAGCAAAGTTACAGGCGCGACGGCTGGAAGCGCTGTATTTTTCAGATATAAAATCAGTTCCCGTGTGATTCATACAGCTTGTCGAATCGCAGGCTTCGGCCGGTGGTGGCTCATTCAGGTTCCTTCAAAACTCGCACCAAATAGATCTAAGTATGGCGCCTTTTATTCAGTAGTTGCATTTTTTTCCGTTTTTTTTTTACTTTTTTTTTTTTTTGCATTGCTTCGTACTTACTTAATGTTGGCCGTCATGGCCCCTTACCTTAATCGTGTCACGATGTTTCTCATTGTTGAACACCATAAGAAGGAAGAAGAGCGACAGGTTTCTGTTCCACCTGATATGGGAACACCTCTATGCAGTGGAGTTAAACGCGCAGAAAAAAATGCACGTAGATCTTGCACCATTGTACTATAGTTTTATACACAGAACACCCACACGCTGTGGCCGTCTACACCTGTTTGTCTCGTGGTTCTCCACGTCCTCGGGTGCTGTTTATAATTTGGAAGTTAATTTCTTTTATTCAAAATACCAATAGCGCATGGTCTT
Organism: Clavispora opuntiae; assembly: GCA_030574075.1. Classification (NCBI taxonomy): domain Eukaryota; kingdom Fungi; phylum Ascomycota; class Pichiomycetes; order Serinales; family Metschnikowiaceae; genus Clavispora; species Clavispora opuntiae. The sequence continues at coordinate 1,904,167 of JAJMEJ010000001.1, forward strand.
TGCCGCACCGTGCATGCAAGGTCGCATTTCGCACCCAACCCACAAGAGGTCACCAGTACAGATTTGTGCGGCCATTGACTCCCGGCTATCAACATGCCCATTCGCGCTAGTGACACCCATACTTTCATTTCTTAAAACGTGTCTCACATAGCCGTTTGCTCTCGAATACCATATTTTTCTTCCCGCCATGCACACATCCCCGATGCCCGGAGAACGAGTTGTGGGGAAAAAGTACGCAGCACGTGACTAGCTGACACTCAACAAAGAGGCTACAGATTGTTTGTCTCGTTTCGCGCAGCGTGATGTCATACAACGCTAATTATAACATTTGGGTGCATGTTTCATGCAAGTCATATAAATTTACGTCTCATCTTTGTTTACAGAAATTCGGGGGAGTAAAAAACTGGTGAAAATAGGACACCCACTTTATACCAAAACAACTCACAATTTTATGTTTTTCGTTTCTTCAGCTTCCGCAAATTCTCTCTCTAGAAATCAGAATGTTTGATTACTTTTAGAAAGCATATGGGCAAAAAAAAGGTAGGGATGAGTTCACTTTTCCCAGTGTGATGATGCTCGACCATGTCTCAATGTAGCAAAACACTCCTGCATGTGCGTCAAGGTGCGCCAATTCGGGACTAAAAGTGATCGTAAATAGTGAAGCATGTAAATAGTCACAGCTCATTTTTGGAGCGGCGTCTCTGGCTGTATTAGCTATATAATGCAGCCGCCCCCTCAAGCAAAATTTTTTCTTTTTCGTTTCTGGTTCATTAATAATTAATACGCAGAAACACATTTCCATAATGAAGTTCAACACTATCGCTACTGCTACTTTCGCTTCCTTGGCTGCTGCCGAATCCATCCAGTTGAAGGCTTCTGGTCAAGGCGTGGATGGTATGCTTTCTAGTGTCCATGAGGGCGCTGGCATCAACTACTTCTTTGTTGGAGAAACCGGAGAAACTTTCAACTACGACAACGAGGAATTGTCCAAGCCACAAGGCCAACTCGTTGCCCAAGTCGGTTCCTTTGAAAACTTTTTGGCTGCTGGCCCTGCTGTCACTCCAAGCAAGTACACCTTCGGTCTGGACGGCTCCTTGCAAACCACTGACAAGTACTACGCTTGTAGCAACGTCAACGACCCATACAACTACTCTGAGATGCTGCAGATCATTGTGGTTGGAAATGCACCAAACGACCAATGTGTGGAGGTCAAGATCTCTAAAGTTGATGTTGACGGGGACTCCAGCTCCGCTGCTCCATCTCCTTCTGTTGCCATTGCTTCTGCTAATGGTGCTGGCCAAAAGTTGGCTTCGGGAGCTGCTGGTATTGCTGCCGTTGCTGCGCTTTTGCTTTAAACCAATGAGACACGAATACCAAAATTTTCTTCACTAAAATTTGAAAGATCGATACCAATACATGTTTAATTACCTTGAAAGGATGTTTCTGTAGTCAAATTGCCTTCGCTGTTGGAGCAACGTTATTCTGTATGCAATCTCTAACGAGTTCTTTTTGCTACTTGGTTGTTCTTGGTGCTTTTCAACCGTTCTCACGAAAAATGGAACCAAGTAACTTACAATCTAGTTCATAGAATTTTGCCTATCGAATTACACATGTTCCTTAAGCAACTCTATTTTCATTCTAAGAGATTCTATCCAACATCCTCTCGTTTTGATTGTGATTTTTTGGATGTGATTGATTGTGACTTTTGAAAGTGATTGATCCGAAGAACAATTCCTGATATGATAGTTCTTCATTCCTCTCCAACCATTTTTCAAGTTTTGTACGTCGACATCCTAATATTTTGTCCCATGTGCAAAAAAAAAAAAAAAGCCTAAGTGTTTCCCTTAGTCTATTTCTGGCGGGTAAGCTTGTTCTTCCACGCCGCTTTCGTACTCACTTCCTTCATCGAAGTCACTGGTCAATTGTGAGTCGTTGTCGGAATCACTAACGTCAACTTCCATGCCTTTCTCGCTAACACCAACGACTCCCCAAGGGATCTTCGTCACCTCCTCTAGCCTTTCGAGGATTTCAGTCATAGGCGTGAAAAGCCCAAATTGCCGGAACTCTCCGTCATATGAATGCAACATTCCTACAACACCAAGACCCTTGACCTCAGAAGTTCCTTTGACATCTTCCAACTTGGCCAAAATCCACGAACCACTGTCGCCGCCTGCAGCAAAAGAAGTGGTGTTTTCTTCGGAATTAACCACAAACTCCGAAGAGTGAATGGCTCCATCCATCCAGTATACCAACTTGATACCATTCAAATATCCTCGCGTAAACTTGGTGGTGGATCCATATTTGAAAACAGGTAATCCATCGTTATTAGTATCTTGGCCAGGAGAATGAGAATCAAAAGAATCAACCTCGTCTATGCTGTCCAAGCTTAGATCCTTTGAAAAACGATTAAGATTCACAACTTCTCTAACGTATAAGTTATCAAACATCAAAGAAGGATCATGCTCGTTGAAGGCCACGTCATCACCGAGATAGTTCTGGTCACATTTCAACAGTTTGTTGACTTTGATGATGGCTAAATCACTCAATCTTTTATCATTCAATAGCTTCCCCGTTTGAGGGTTTTTGGCCTGGATCAAAGTACGTTCACCCCAGATAATTTGACCGAATCTTGACTTGGGCAAATTGCGCATTTCTGTACGTTTTTGCTTCGTCTTGGGGTCCACCACCGTCACTTCCTTAAGAGGGAACATTTCATCAAGTTGATTAAGAACCAGCGCATATGCTACCTTGGAATCCAAAGCAGAAACATCTCCTGCCAAACTTTCAAACTTATGATATTGAGCTCCAAGGGCATTTTTGTAAAGACCAATCAAAACCGCCAGCGGCGATGAAACGTAAGGGTATTCAATACTGCTATCATTTTTGTCTAAGCAAACATGGCCACAAGAAATTGCAAATTTCGAGTTGGCATAGGATGCAAGATGTGGCTTGGAATTCACATCAATTTTAGGATAGATAAACCCTCCCATCGTACCCGAAATCCGTGACGAAGTTTCAACAGACAATGAGAGCGACATTGGTGGTTGATCTGGATTGGTTGGAATCCGAAATGGCAACTTGAACTTGGCTATAGGATTGGTAGATGTAGGGTGAAGATCACGTGCGCCAGCATTTGAACTAGTAGAAGCCAATTCAATTTGGTCTTTGGCAACAATTACATGAATATCGTCAAATAATTCATTTATCTCACGCACAGTGGACGCTGAATGCGCACCATAAGTTGGGTAGCCGAAGTAAAGGCACAAAACTGTCATGTCATGGTCTAAACCACGTGCGATTGGGGCGATGAATGTGCCGTTCTGCTCTTTCACCCGAAGTGGGCTGCCTGCCACTCTGGAGATAATTCTTGCTAGCATGTCTTGATTAGGTAAGACTTTACCACCATGGCATCCGATAGCAAAATTCTTCGGCTTCTGAATAGCATCCAGAGGCTGGTGGAAGGAGAATCTGGAGTAGGTCAAGCAAGCCCGGAACTCGTTAAATGTTTTACACAAAAGCAACTTCAATCTTACGTAAGCCTCGTCCTTCAATAAGTTGTCATAGAAGTGAAGGTATGTCTTTAGAAGCTTTCTGACCTCGTCATTGTCGTAAGTGGTGAATGACCAGGGAGAGTTTGTGTTGCGGAACTTTTCAATGAATTTCCTGAATTCTTTGAACCGGTCTATCATGTCCACAACCGTCGTTGAGAGGTTCTGATCTGCCGTATTGTACTGGCTCACAACATATGAAACGTCTACCCAAAGAGACCGAAGTCTGTCAGCAATAGCAATCCCCACATCCCCATCTTCTTTAGATTCTTCGGGTATTTCCAAGATTTGCAACGTTTGTCCAAATTCGGGAGCCTTTGTTCTTTTCCGCGAGCGGCTATTGCTAGACATATAGGACGATTGGTTCGTAGACCGGGAAAACTGGCTGGAAAAGATCGACTGGTCCACGGCAGTCGATTCACCTGTAAACACAGACGCTGTTCTCGAAATGCTTGGGTTCAAATTCAAGTTGGTGTCATTTGTGAAGTTTGTTTTCTGACCATGTTCAAACATGGGCAGGAGGTCTTTGATGGAGTCCGACTCGGATTTGACGCTGGAATTCCCGGACGCTAGCGCATGTGATGAGCCCGGCTCAGTCTTCTCCTGCGGTGTGTCTTTTTTCTGCTTGCCTAGAAAGTTCTTCATTACTTAGCGTACAAGAGAGTGGCGGAAGAATGCTAGAGAATTTGAATACTCAGAGAACCATCACAAACCTGTACATCTCAGTAATTTTTTTTGGACACATTTCTCACGAATCCGTACATTCTTTGATTCGCGGGGAAAGACAGCTCCTTGCCCTAGAGGAAATGTACAGGTGTGTTAAGACAGATGACAGGAGAGAGCGAAAATCGAGCATGCTGGGTATGAAGTGAATGGCCCCAGCATTTTGGAACAAGGATTTTTGCGTGACGTTCAAAGAAACAATTTCTGTCCTGTGGAATATGCGGGGTGAAATTTACCTGCCAGCCTTTTCCCTAGAAACACTGAACCAATCACGCGACCTATGCATGCCGGAAAAAAAGAAAACATGATAAGTGCCAAATCTACTTGCATGATTTTTATAGGGCATTATTTTCTAAGGCAAGTGTATTCTTAAAATGGTCCGATATGTATGCGAATTCCAGAACAATGAGATCACAAAATGCAAGTAGAAAGAAAAATAAGGAAATTATGAACTAGTGTCTTTTCCTTGTTAAAGCCTAGAAGAATTCTCAAGTTAAGCTCTGCATACACGAGTTCCTCCGCCTTTTGCGATTGAATAGGAAATTCATCTTAGAGTCAGTGAGCCGCTCTTATTTTTCATTTGGTAACGGCCGATTGATTGATCCACAACCAATTTTTTGAATTGCAGATAACGCTACACATTTTGTGCCGTTCCTTTCTTCCAATTTTCGTGTCCAATATAAACCGAGCGACATGCCCGTCTATTCTGTTTCCCACGTGGAAAATGTCCGGATATGTGTTATTATGGTAGGGTTACCAGCTCGAGGAAAAAGCTTAATAGCGCAGAAAATCGTCCGGTATCTTCTGTGGCTTTCGATCAAGGCCAAATGCTTCAATGTCGGGTCCTACAGACGGCAGTTGGCTGGCCCAGGTTACGTCAGTGCGGACTTCTTTGACTACCATAATCCTGAAGGAATGAAGGTCAGAAATCAGGCGGTCAAAATGGCCACAGAAGATATGATGAAATGGTTTGCAGAAGAAAATGGTGTTGTCGGAATCATCGACGCAACTAACCTGACGAAAGAAAGAAGAGGCAAGCTTCTTAAGTTGTGCCGGGAGAACCTCATTGAGCCGATTTTTTTGGAGAGTTGGTGTGATGATCAGGATCTTATTTTGCAGAACATTGCTGATGTGAAAACGACATCGCCAGATTATGTGGACGTTGACTCTGACCTTGCGACGCGGGATTTCTTGGACCGGATCCGTAAGTACGAAGAGAACTACGAAACGCTTAGCGTAGAGGATGACGGCGCATTGACATTTATCAAGCTTGTGAACGTGAGCTCACAAATTATTGTCAACAGAATCGAATCTTATTTGGAGTCTAGAATTGTCTACTATGTGATGAACTTACATATCAAGCCACGGTGCATTTGGCTACTGAGACACGGCGAGTCTGCTTATAATCTCACCGGCCAAATTGGAGGCGACTCAAACTTGTCTGAGCGTGGATGGCGATATGCAAAGAAGCTTCCAGAGCTCGTATTGAAGTCGCTTGGTGAAGAGAACAAACACACCAATTTGACCGTGTGGACATCGACTCTTAAAAGAACACAACAGACAGCGTCGTTCTTGCCATACAAGAAGAAATTGGAATGGAAAGCGTTAGACGAGTTGGACGCAGGGGAATGTGATGGAATGACCTACGAGGAGATTGAGAAGCAGTTTCCCGAAGATTTCAAGGCAAGGGACGACAATAAGTACGAGTACCGTTACAGAGGAGGAGAATCGTATCGGGACATTGTCATTCGGTTAGAGCCGATTATTATGGAATTGGAGAGACAGGAGAATATTCTTATTATCACCCACCAGGCGGTTTTGCGTTGCTTGTACGCTTACTTCATGAATGTTCCTCAAGAGGAGAGTCCATGGATGTCTATTCCGTTGCACACGTTAATCAAATTGGAACCTCGTGCGTATCTGACTATTGTGTCGAGAATCAAAGCGGATATACCGGCTGTTAGCACGTACAAGGAGAAAGGAACTTCACAATTGGGAGAGCTGGCTGATAGCCTTTCTGTCAAGAGCAGAGATATTATCAACAACAGCCCAGGTGGGAAGTAAGAGAAGGAGGCCTGCCATCTGGAGTAGCTTATGCAAGCGAGTAACAACGAAACCAGCGCCAGAAGCAAAGAGTCTGAAGCCAGAACGACCGACAAAGCTCAATCAACATCAGTTGACACCATTCCTACAAGGAAACGCCTAGTTAAGCACCATTCGTTCCAACGCTACACTGGAAAATACACGTATGCCTTACACGTGACAAGAGTAGTTACACAATGCCAGTTTCTATAATACAACATTGATTCTATATAATACACTAGTAGACCTAAACCTCGGGTCAGATATGATTTCTTTCTCTCGCTCTGTTACGAAGCTGTGGCGTATCTTTTGGCCTGTTCCTTCACCTTCTTCTCGTAGGTTGCTCTGTCCTTACTGAACGCCTTCCATGCTGGTTCTTGTGCCGGAGAGTCAGGGTTAGGGTTGGTGAGAAGCTCCTGGATTCCCAACACGATCTGCTTCAAGGTGATGGCAGGACGCCAGTCCTGAGACTCGTTCAAAATAGACAAACAAACTGTTCCACTAGGGTAAACGTTTGGGTGGTAAAACCCAGCAGGAAACATCACCTTAGGAGGCTTCGATGGGTACTCTTCGGAGAAGGTAATGCTGACTGGGTAAGTGGCGTCTGACCACAAAGTGTTTGGTTTTCCTGGGATGCCAGCGTCCCAGTGGGTCAAGTCCAAAGAGCCATCCTCCGACTTCTTAGGGCGGGCGTAAAAGCCGAAAGGGTGGTCCTTTCTCCATTGCTTTCTTTCTTCCTGCAATCTTGTCTTGCAAAGGGACATTGTGTGGGTTTGAACTGAGCGGACTAACGAGGCTGGCGCCGGTGAGATTTCTTGAGTTGTTTTAATTTTTTTTTTGCGCCGCCTGTACAAAACCAGGGCGAGCGTAGGGGGGCGCAAAGCGGCTCGCCCGCGAATTCTTCATGGACAGGTGCGCAAGGTTATCTTATCCTTATATAGTAGAGCTAAGAGACGCCATCATTGGATAATAAGAAGGAAAACAACTTTGTCATCTTGACAGGGTTGCAGAAAATTGATGATGTGAGAATTTGTTTTTTTCGGCAATTATTCCACTTTGCTGGCATGTGACACTCGGGCTATTCTCCAGTGAGCCTTATTGGCGGCTTGCGCGACAAGTCTGCGCGGCTCTGCCCTCCACCGCTTTTGGGCGCAGTCATTTACCACCACTTCCAACCAAAACCGCGCACTTCTGAATGTTCGACAGCGAAAACACGGGAGGTACGGGTGTCGATGTTGAGGTGATAGCCGTCTTTCCATGTGCGGGCGGAATTAGAGAGAGTGTTAGGATGACGGCGATGAGATTTGAGACTGCAAGATGATTTTTTGACCAAATTTTGGCAAAAGGACACAGAAAGCAAGACTTGCGTATTTCCCACCCAAAAAGTTCAAGTTGTGTCGATGATGTCCCAGCACATCAGTACATCCCACCATCTGATGAAGTTTTGGTGGGGCAACCGCGGCCTCTGAACTGTGGGGCCGCCTGTATACAGCAACACGGCCGTATAAGCATATATATAAGAAGGCGGCAACTAGAGCGTAGCGACTACAAGCAAAAATGGGAGAAGATGCAGCAAAAGCGCCGCCAGCGCAAGCACATGACAATGACAGCGACTTGGACGATTTGTTGGACGAATTTGATCAGCAAATCTTGAGCAAGCCTCCTGGCGCCAGCGAATCAAAGGCGACCCAGAAGCCCGCTGAACCATCACAAGATGAGTTCACCCACGACATTGGTGAGCTTATAAAGGATCTTAATATTGAAGATCCCGAAACTAAGCAGCAGTTTGAGCAATTGGTGAAGCAATTTGAGCAGAACCACAAGGATGAAGCACAGCAGGCCCAACAGCCGGGAAACTTCGACAATGTGGTGAAAGAAACGATGGAGAGGGTCAAAAAGTCCGGGCAGAACATTGACGAGCAATTGAAGAACGATCCTATTGGCGGTAATCCCGAGGAAATGCTTTCTCAGTTGCTTGCCGGGTTAGGCGGTTCGGGAGGAGGTGATGGCGATTTTGACATGTCGAAACTTCTTACGGACATGTTAGAACAATTGCTGTCGAAGGAGGTTCTTTACGAGCCAATCAAGGAACTCAACACCAAATTTCCTCAGTATTTGGCCGAACAAAAGGGCAAGCTTGATGATGAGCAATACTCCAATTATACGAAGCAGTACGAAATTACCAACGACATTTTGGCCATTTTTGAAGCGTCGGATTTCAACGACAACAATACTGCGAAGCGTGATGAGGTCAATGTATTGCTTGAGTCGTTGCAAGAGTTGGGTAACCCACCGGCTGATCTTGTTGGTGACGACAAGTCGTTCCCAGGATTTGGCGGTGATGGTTTGGATTTTGGGTCCGACGATTTGCCTAAAGACTTTGAGAAGGAGCTTGAGGAGGGCTGCAAGCAAACGTAAGGGCGCTGATGGACGAGGACTAACCGACACCGAGAATAATCATACAGAGGGCAGTGGGCAGTATTATAATTCGGGCAGAAGCCTATTAATTAAACGAGCGACAAGAGACAATCTGTAGAGCAGTTGTGAAGGACAAACACAATGACTAAGTATATTATGTTTCCAGTGTACAAAAAAAAGGTCGTACCCGGATTCGAACCGGGGTTGTTCGGATCAAAACCGAAAGTGATAACCACTACACTATACAACCAGAATTGTTAGCATGATCTTTGTATGTGATCATGTTGAACTTACAAAGTCTCCTCTTGGACCGTATATAGTGATTGCCTTTGCGTAGTTATTCCTTGTGTTGGTAAGGTGTTTGAAAATCCAATCGTGAGTGAAAAATGCATTTTTTATTTAGCAATTCTCTATATACTCAACCCACTACGGCGAGAAAATTCGTGGTAATACTCGATCATGTCGGTCGTGATACCACGGGAAATGCCGGCCAAAGCGTGGTCAAAATGACGTTCGTGTACACAGGTTGCCTTCTTATCTTCCATAATGGCAGCTAATCCCGCCTCTTGACACAAAAGCGCCACTTCAGCTCCAGAACAGCCTTCAGTGGCATCAGCCAATTGCTCGAAAAGCGCGGCGCCATCGGGCACATGGAAGTTCGCACAACGACGCACAAGAATATGGAGGCGCGCTGCGCGGTCGGGCGGCGCCACGTAAATGTGACGATCCAAACGGCCCGGCCGAAGAAGGGCAGGGTCGATTTCAGAGGGTCTGTTCGTTGCAGCCACAACCACCACACCGTTGAGTTCCTCGACACCATCAATCTCATTAAGCAAAGACGTGAGCACGTGCTGCGCCGCCAGTGTGCCGCCGTCTTCCCGCACTGCCGCTAAGGCGTCGATCTCATCGAAGAATATGATCGATGGGGCGGCGGCGCGCGCCTTACGGAACACCTCACGAATTGCCCGCTCACTTTCACCCACATATTTGTTGAAGATTTCTGGGCCCTTGACAGCCAAAAAGTTGAGACCAGACTCCAGAGCAAGTGCCTTGGCTGTAAGTGTTTTCAGGCACCCCGGTGGGCCATAGAGAAGAACACCTTTGGGGGCGGAAATGCCGAGGCGCGAAAATGTTCCCGCTGCTTCAAGAGGTAGCTGCACCACCTCCACCAACTTCTGTTTAAGATGCTCTTGTCCACCAATATCGTCCCATGACACTTTGGGCATTTCCAAGAAAATTTCACGCATCGCTGAAGGTCTGATTTCAGCCATGGCCGCTTCAAGGTCGCCCCGAACTATTTTTGTGTCGTCTCGAAGCAGACGGGCGCTATTTGGATTTCCACCGGTGCCAATTACTGCCGACGTGAGACTTAGACGTGCTGTGCCCGAGCTATTAGCCGGAGCAAGCGCGCGAGCGAGGGCCTTCATGGCCGCCTCACGGCACAATGCTGCCAAATCCGCGCCCACGTACCCGTGTGTTTTTTGTGCCACCGCCCGAACATCCTCAGGCAGAACCGCGCACCGCGCACTGTTCATCCGTGCGAGCTGCTTGGCTAAGATGTCCTCACGAGCAGCAGCATCGGGGATCCCGACCTCCACTTCCTGGTCGAAGCGGCCGGGTCTTCGTAATGCCGGGTCAATTGAATTGGGCCGGTTAGTAGCTGCCACCACCACAACACGACCAGAGTTGGCCATGCCATCCATCATAGTTAAGAGGGTTGCAACGACTCTCAGCTCCGCCTCACCAGCGTCATCACTTCCACGCCGTGGCGCCAACGAATCCACTTCATCCATGAAAATAATCGCAGGTTGGTACCGCACCGCTTCGGCGAAAATATCTCTCACTGCATTCTCAGTCTCCCCTAAATACTTCGACACAATCAGCGGCCCATTGACCATAAGAACATGTGCGCCACAAGCATGCGCCACGCACCGCAAGAGCATAGTTTTACCGGTACCAGGAGGACCATGTAGAAGGATTCCACGTGGAGGTGCGATGCCAAATTCTGCGAAAAGATGTGGGTGATGAAGCGGCAATTGCACCGTGGCTTGTAATTGCTCAACCACGGCTGAAAGCCCTCCAACATGAGAAAATGAAAGAGGCGCAGGCAAGCGTGGGAATTGACTGCGGTCGATCCCATGGGCTACAAGCTCAATTGCCGTCAGACCTTGAATGAGGTACGCAGGCGACACCAACTGGGATTCGCCGGAGGTGTCTGCTTGGCCTGAAGGTCCTCCTAGTGAAAGCGCACCGAGCTGGGCGGCCACTTGGTCGGCGCTTTGAACGTCAACCACAGTCACTCTGATGCCTGCTACCGTGAGCTCCATTCCTGGATGGACAACGCCTGCAGAAAGCCTCTTGCGTGCTGCCAGAACCACTTCCTTGCTGCGAGAGTCGCCCACCAAGATGGGGCCCGCGGTGGCCCGGCTGACATGGCCAATTGGCTCGGCAGTAGAACTGCAGCTTTCGTTTTCGGTCTTTTTATTTTCAGTACTGCCGGTTTCGGTAGTGCCGGTTTCGGTAGCGCCAGTTTCGGTGGTGCCAGTTTCGTTCTTCGACTCGCTAATTTCCGTCGCCTGGAGAAGAACCTTGGTCGCATATGGCGGCTGACGGGTATACTTCAGAAACTGAATACGGTCCCCGAGTAAGAGGCCCGCAGCATGACGGAGAGGCTCTGGAACAAGAATCACATCAAGCTCTCCAGAATGAAATTGCACCGCACCAACGGCCCCGGCGCCATCTTTGGACAACTCCACAAACAGATTTGGTCGAAGGTCTAACGCCTCGGCCAAATCCCCGTGCACCTCCACCGCACTGGTGTTTGCCGGCCTCACAATATACTGCTTCGGGATCTTCACCTTTTTAGGCGCATCCGGTGCCGTGGGGGTTTTCTTCTTGGTTTTGGATGACATGAGATGAGAGTGATGAGCAGTCGCATGGCCTTCTCCGCTCTTTTTTTTTTCTCCTGTAGCGCGCCCGGCCCACTGCGCATTTTCCTGCCCAAAAGCTTAAATCCACATCGCTCGAGTCAACTTTTACCTACCCCATCACATTCAACCACCACGGCTGTCTTTGCTGAGGCGCTCATTTTTTTTGGTCGTTTAGATTTCTTCCCTCCGCTTTCGGAGCTTATTTATTTGTGCCGCCTTTCGCCGGTCGTCTTTCGCTGGTCGCCTCATACACGGCTCAGTTCTTGATTCATAGTCCGAAGAAAGCTCTGAACTAATCCTAACATCGGCTATTTCATTGAGTTCTCCTACTTCCCCCAAGTCTCCTTAAGCACGTTAGCCGATTTGCCTGAATTATTTCCCCGAAAACTCCAACCCCAAAATCCTTCACCATCCTCCAATATTCTAATTCGCTAATCCTCCGCCCCGCCATGCTTCGACATTTCCAGCGCTCATGCCGGCATTACTCTGCCTCAGCCACACAAGGAATCGTACTGTCGCGAGATCTTTTCCTTGAAAATCACCAGGTCAACTCCAATGTGCCTCCTTCTTTGTCGCTCTACCTGCGGTCCACTCTCGACTTTGCTTCGCCTTATTTGGATGGCAGCCAAAGCCGGAGCCATGCCGTTGTTGAAAGTCTCCATCAAGATCCTTCATTCCAGCAGCACTTGGAAGCACGAACAAGCCATATCCAGGAATTTTTGGGTGACGAGTTTCCTCTTCTGTTCGATGACTTACTCTGTATTGTGTGCGGCGCCTCCAATTTGCCCGTTAGATTGGGCAACGCGAACCAGGCGCCGCAAGATCAGAGGGCGTCGCCGCAAAATCAGTGCGTATCGCTGCAGAATCAGTGCGCGCCGCCCAACCTTCAACTCGATGGTCGCCCCACTCGCCCCACCACTCCCTCTGCATTTTATGCCCCAGTTATCGCTCATCAAGAAATCATTCGTGATTTGGGCCGCCGCTACTTTGCCTTAAATATCCGTACATCTACAGTATTTGCGGATCTCGGCCATCTATCGGCACACCACGATGAACTCGGTCTTGCATTGTCGGTTTTCGATAACCCAAATCCTATTGTCTGCAGGTTCATGAAACAGAACCAACTATACGATGTGGTAATTCCTTATCGGGGTGCCCAGGTGGCTGGCCCTGTTACCACCGAAAAGGCAAGTGAATATCGGGGCAAAATCCGCTATTTGACTTGTGTGGGTAGTTTCTATACCATGATCGGAATCCTTATCACGAGATTCGATCCACTACTAGTACGTGACAGGTTCTGGAATCCAAAACTACTAGATGACAATAGTGGAATACTAAAAATCGCATCCGAGTTGCTTCAGAAACAGAAACACTAGTATGAAGATCTCTTGCATTTCTGTATTGATTTTCGATTTCTCGCTTTGTTTTATTCGTATTTGTCGCCATCTTCCTACAAATACAACGAAGCACAAAAGACAATGTCTCGCTTGATCCGCTCTTGAGCTTCAGACATTTTTGAATGCAAAGATGAATCTCCAACAATTAAGGCGGCATTCTTCACCTCACGACAGATTTCATCCAACCGTGTGATTACCCTCACAATGGTACCCTCCAGCTCCACACTGACGTCCATGATTTCTTTGAAAGTAAGACCACGTGCCCACTCATAAACGACGTTCACCAACGCAAAACGGTTCCGTTCACAGAAATCTTGTTCTTCGCTCGTAAGAGAAATCTGATGGAGCGTGTATGTTTTCAATAACTTCTCGGAAATATCCAAGATTCGTGCACGGCCCTTTTCCAATCTGGGTGTGATTGGTACAGGCTCTTCCTCCTTAGCTCTTCCTTCATAAACGAAGCATGATAAAAGGGCCACGATCTCTTCCGGCTCAAAATCAGCCAAAAAGTTATCCAAAATCAACTCTGTCAAAACCAACTCCCACCCGGAGTTAATCTCGCATGCAACCCTACCTTTCAAAACAACATTCTGGTGTTCGTCAATAAAACCCAACTCTTTCAACACCTCCAATCTCTGTTCATAGTCAGGAAGTAATTCCAAGTTTTCGTCGGAAATCAACTTGTTCAACGATTCAATATTCTTTTTGATCGTTTCCCTCTTATGCAATTGTGAGTAGATGGTTTTGAAGTCTGGACGATTGAAGACTGAAGTCGACTCAAATTGGGTCATCAAGTCTGTCTTTTCTTTCAACAATTCATGTAAAGTAAGATGCACAGTCTGACTAAAATGTGCTTCACTTAAACGGTATTGAGTAGCAATAATGGATTGGATTACACCAACTAATTCTTCAATGGCGCTTGGTTCATTTCGCAAAATGGAGTTGACATTGATGTTCATCGAGCGGTTGCCCACGAACTGAACCGACTCATAAGGAATACTTGTGATTCTCAAGTCACCCTCGTATTTAATTGCTGTCATCGTTTCCTCCAAGAATTTCTTACTTGGATAGTATGGCAATTGGTGTTGGAGACTATCTTGCTCGTACTCCTTTCCATGGTTGAACGTTAAAAAGACCAACTTTTCATTGACCGAGTCGATTTTGAGCAAGAACCCGATTCTCAGAACCCCGTCGGTGTCAGTAAAGATGGCAAGTTTACCCACAGAGAAAATTCTATTCCGTGCCACAATCAGCAGAGCAACCTCACGAACAATTCGCCTGTAGATATCTTGGTATCGAGCCAACATATTGTACGCATGCTCATATTCCTTCAAATCTTCAGTATCATCGATCTTGAAAGTGTTCAATGTCTCTGTCAAAGCATCCACCTTATTTTTGTGCTCAGGTAAAAGTGTCTGGGTAGAATTTTCACTGAAAGAATGCCGAATCATCTCTTCGACTCTCAAAGCCTCAATCCGCAACAAGTTCAAAATCATATTGTATGTTAATCTAAATTGTGACAGCAATTTTGTAGGAGTTCCTAACGTAACCTCTTTGAAATCGCTGGGCGAGAGAGGTTGTTTGTATGACATCACAATAACCGTACCGGTCGAATCCAAACCTCTTCTACCGGCTCTACCAGCCATTTGTGTGAATTCGCCCGGCAATAAGTTTCTGAATCCTGTTCCGTCGTGCTTTCTTAATTCACTGAATACCACAGTTCTTGTGGGCAAATTCAAACCCATAGCGAACGTTTCTGTAGCAAACAAAACCTTCACCAATGAGCGAGCAAATAAGATTTCAATGCATTCCTTCACAATTGGCAATAACCCTCCATGGTGGACGGCAATTCCTCTGCTTAACATATCTCTGATTTTAAGGATTTGGGGCAATTCACGGTCCTCCTTCTTCAAGCGTGCCACTGCACGATCAATGAACATGTGAACTTCCGATCTTTCTTTGGCATTACAGAAATTGACGCCGCTCAATGTGTCAACATACTCCTCGCATCTTTTCTTGGAAAAGACGAAAATAACCGCAGGAAGCAATTTCCGCTGCTGAAGGTACTGTACTAAAGAGACCCATGTTTGCTTATTTGGTCCATCACGAGCAAAGAAGCCTCTTGGTTGAACCGCACCAGCACCTCCACGGCCGCCTCCTCTCCCTCCGCCTCCTCTTCCTGTGCCTCCTCTTCCACCGCCTCTGTTTCCTCCACGAGCGGTGCCCCCTGGTCCCTTTCTGGATCCTGACCCCATAGTTGCCGATGGTGGGACATTTTTTGTGTCACCTACCAAGACCTCTTTGTGCTTCTTGAACTCTGTCTCACTGAACACTCCATTAGCGTTAATTGCCTTGTATAAGTCGTTCTTAGCCCAAATGAAAATCTCCAACGGAATCGGTCTCTTGGGAGTAGAGATCACATATATGTCCTTTTGTTTCGTTCTTCCGACCCAGTTTGCAAACTCAAACGTGTTGGGAACAGTAGCCGATAGAAGAATATACTTCACGTGATCTGGTAACATGATGATCACTTCTTCCCATACAACACCCCTATCGATATCATTCACGTAATGGACTTCGTCAAAAATGACAAATTCCACGTCTCTAATAAGGTCGGCACCGCGGTAGAGCATTGAGCGCAAGATTTCGGTAGTCATGATCAAACAGTTGGCATCCGGATTGATCTGTACATCTCCGGTGATTAAGCCAATGTCCATGTCTTTGAAAGTTTCCTTAAAATCTCTGAACTTCTGGTTAGATAGGGCCTTAATTGGAGACGTGTAGATGGTTTTGGTCATGTTCCTTGCAGCCATTGCAATGGCGTATTCTGCCACCACAGTCTTACCTGCCGAGGTGTGTGCGGCCACGAAAACCGAGTCTCCTTGTTCCAAATGATACACTGCTTCTTTCTGGAACGTATCCAATTCAAACGGCCACTCACGTGCCATATTTGGTACCACTTCATTGAAATTTTCAATCTTGTGGTTCAAGTCGACCATATGCGCCCAGTTCCGCTTCACCTGCACTTCTGTGTCCATCTGAGTCTTCATAGTAGAGAAATCAAATGGAACAATATCGTCAATTTCAGTTAAGAAATCTGTAGCAGCACCTTCTGTGGCCGGAACTGGCTGCATCTCATCGAGCAAACCAAGGGCGTTTTTCTGAACATCTTCACCCTCCTCTTCTTGGTCAATTGCTGCATTCGCATCCAATTCATTCACTCCATCAGTTCCCTCGCTTAGTGCTTCCAAATTTAATCCTCTCAGCAAGCCGTCAGGGATATCAAATAGCCCAAGTGCGTTTCTATGTAAGTGGGGGGCTTCTGAGCCAGTGGCCGGCCTCAGATTGATCTTCTGATTCGCTTGCGCTTGGTTGAGGACACCGCCAGGCTGGAACGGCAAAAAACGGGACTTCCCGCTGTTGTTGTCCAATTTCAGCCCGTATTTTCTGTTGATCGAAAGCGAATTTGATGCATTGGCATTATCCACTTCAGAGAGCCGGATCTCCTCTTTATACCCTGAAACTGTACCCAGAATTCCACTTCGCTTAAACCGAAACGAAGTCCTTCCGATCGGCTCCGGTTGGACTATAAGCTCGTCGAAAATACGCTGCTTATCGACCGAGGGCACAGACTGAACCAAGTCCAAAAGATCCCAGGATATGCGGTTGGAGGGCTCCAAAAGTTCCGCTTTTAATTCACCCACAACTTGTTCCAGCAGCTTCTGCTCGGCTGCATATATTTTTTGGGTGGCGCTCAACATTTTGCGGCCAGAAAGTGGATGCTGATTGTGGTCTGGGCTAGTTGTTGGTAGTATTAGTGCGCACATAGAATTAACTATGGCACTGCGACTGGCGCAACTCAGACACTGCGACTGGCCTTAACTATGGCTAACTGGCCCCAACTATGGGAAAGAGCAAACAAAAAATACCACCCACTCCCTGGATATTTACATAATAGAAAAATAAAATTGACAAGTTGGTACATTAGTGAAAAATGCCTACTATTTATAGAAATACCAAACATGATGATAAATATCATATACGATAGTCACATTCAGTCTGCTTATATAAGCAGGGCACCACCATCTTATAACATGTCTGAAAGATAGACTTACCCCATGTGAGTTTAACATGCACCATTTCAAACTAGAATTTCGTTACCCATAGCAGCGGGAACCAAGTAAGACTTGATTGTGACTGGAAGCAAAGATTCTGTCGCAGTCCTAAAGCTTTGGCTTGGATCCGTTAATACCACCAGCGGTTGCCAGGGGATTAATCTCCAACTTACCATTGTCATCCTCCTTGGAGTCTTTACCAAAAAATACCACTGTCACCGTAAGATCGTCTCTATAACGCCTGGAAACAGGGTTTGGAATCGAAATAAGCATCAGCGTCTGGTCACGTGAGCCTCCATTAGACAATGCATTTCGGATTAAATGTGTAGAGACATTGTTATCCTCCAATAAGTATCCATTTCCAGAGGTGTTTTTTCCTTTACGGAACGGCTGTTTACTGCTTTTATCGTTCGTGATATCGGTGACTTCAGGCAATCCCTTTTCGCTAGAACCAAAATAGTTCCAGAACGATTTTGCAGGCTTGACAATCTTCTCCCTTTCCATCCATTTCACTACCAATCCAATGATTTCTTCGTTTGAGAGCATTTCATAGAGGCCGTCGCTTGCCATGACTAGGAAATCGTTATTTTCGGGATTGACTTTGGTAGTGGTAATCACAGGTTCTGCAGTCACATATGGAGGTGATTTGAGGTTATTTGGGAGGCGTTTTCCGAAGAACTGTTTATATATTCTTTCCTGGATTGGAGCAGGCAATTTATAGCGGCAATCTCCGAATGCTCTAGATGGTTCCAAAGTACCTAAAACACGACCATTCCGTATAACATTTGGCTCATTGGGGTGCTCTGAAATAATCCGGGCCACTTCTGAAGGGTTCGAGCCTGTTTGATCAATACTTAATTGACGGACAGTCCAGTGGTTATCTCTAAAGGAGCCCAAAAGAGCACGTGAGTCACCAGTCACAGCCACCTTCAAAATCTTAGAGTTTGTATCGTAAAACGAGAGCAAAGCACATGAGCCAGATAATGCAGGCATCAACAACTCGGCTGCTTTGGCCTTGTTATTGTCGTTCAAGAGTTTCTCAATATTCTTGTTCACGATTTCATGATCCAACTTCAAAAATCCGTTCTTAATGGCCTGGTCAATAGTGGCACTATTTGGAACATATCTCAAGTTTTCATCATTGGCTGGCTTGAAGATCGTACCAAGTTCATGGATGATGTACAGAATCAACTGATCACGCAATTTGGATGAAGTTGTCCAGCCTCCATGGCCATCATATACTCCGAAAAACATCCAATCGGTACTTGTTTTGATATTGTTATCTTGTAGAATAGGAACCTGTACAATCTCTTCAGCTCTGTCGTCCTCAATTGGCGAGTTAGAAGGAAGTTGGCATACGTCATAACGAGTCACACCTTTGCCACGGTTGACAATGTATGATTCTTCGTACTGTCTAAGCTTAGCACTGACTTGCTCCTCATTCAAAAGAAACACTCCTTCCTTGTGTTGTTGTGCACCCACGCCATTTTTTTGGAGCATGGAGCTTGTCATCGAAGAATAGTACTTGTTGTCCAATACTTCGACGGCAGACTTCGGAGTTTGCTTCACTAAGCCATTGCTACCCAAAGACGGAGGCACACTGTCCAATTTGTAATAGTTTGTATGACTGAGTGTCACGTAGGACCCCACAATAATCACACTGGAAATGACGGCCACGTTGCGCTTCCGAAACAATCTATAAGACGCCTTCTTTGGTACCTGTGTCCATATCGAACGCCTGGAAGGCACTGCTATAGAGGCAAAATATATTAGCCTCAGTTTTGGTCTCAATACAAACATTATATGGGTCTGTTAGTGTAGCGCCTGGATACACTTGTTGTGGCTGGAAAATGGGCGTAAAATGTCGTAAAATGAAGGGTGAAATGCAAGGAAAATGTAATGAGTTCTGAGCGCAGAATTGAGAAATACTTTAGAGAAGCCTTCACGAAGATTGACGCAGAAAACACAACACAGAATGGAAAGACCTGAGTATTGGTTTGTGATTAGAAAGGGGATTGACGGGAATGGTTGCGGGTCACGTGCCGAGAATGCGTGTGAAGTATGTAGTGATTGAGTACAGAAGAAGCAGAAAAAGTATTGTTATCGGAGGTACTGGTGGATTCGATGGCGATCAAGTGGAACCAGTGTAACCTTGCCTTTGGACATTAGAATTATCTCTAAATGTCTCCACATAGATGAAAGCAACTCTTAAGGGGAGGTACGGATGTCTACAATGAAATCATTTTTGAAAATGTACCGAATGTATTGGAACTATACACGCCAGTTAACATCGGCAATTTGCACGGCCGTAAATTGCACCAAATCCTGATAGCTAACACCGCAACGTCTGTGTACATGCTATTAATACACGGCACGCCTAGAGCACTTGGATACAAATCTCCTTCATCACCTTGGTCGTGTCCCACTCAACACACGTCTAGCAGCACAAATCGCAGATGCCATTTTTTCACCATAACCTAAAACTTCAATCTTTTAAACTCAAGAAGAAAAAATTTAAGCAGCAACAGTGACCTCGACATCCACACCAGGTTCGATGGTGATTTGAGTGATCTTCTTGACGATTTGAGCTGGAGCTTGCAAGTCGATAACTCTCTTGTGGATTCTCATTTCGTAAGCGTCCCAAGTCTTAGAACCCTCACCGTTTGGAGTCTTTCTGGTGGTGATCTTCAAGACCTTGGTTGGCAATCTAACTGGACCCTTCTTAACAATGTCGTTTTGGGTGGCATTGTTAATGATGTTGGTACAGACCTTCTCCAATTGCTTAACCTTGGTAGAGGTCAAGGTGATTCTGATCTTGAGGATTTCTTGGGCTTGTTCCTGAACCTTCTCCTTGTTGATTGGGGCAGACATATTTGACGTTGTAAGGAAGAAAGAAGATTAGTTTTTTTTTGGTGGGTGAAAAATCTGCCGGTGCGACGGGAGATTTGGCGAGTCACGTGCGGGTCATAATGAGGGCTGAAGCCCTCATTACATGAACAGCTTTGGAACATGAGACAAGTCACGTGAGTAATACAATGTAGTGCCAGTCGTTTATGATAAGATGGACCCCCAATGTTGTACGATGGGGGAATGGTGATGATAACGTAGTAACAGAGCGGATGTTCATATTGTCTTATTCATGGCGCGAGACAGATTAGGGAAAGGATTAAGAGACAGCCATTGAGAATGAAGTGCAAAGAGCTACCTGATCTAAATTATCAGCACACCACATAAGAATTGCTGATCATGATAGTCAATGGGAATCTACTTGGATAGCTTTCTGGCTTAGAGATACAGACTAAAAAAAGGCGGTTGACCGACTTTAAGTGGTGTACATAGAGCTGACGAAGAAGTAGTTGAAGAGGTAAACAAAGAGGTAGTCGGAGCATTTGCTAAGCGGAGTCTGAGATCGAGGTCAATCATCGGATTATGGCAGCAAAAACAAAGATCCTCAACCAGGTCTCAAAACTTCAGAGTATCTAAGAAATGATAAAAGCATCATAGAGAAAAGAACAGAAATAGAAACAACAGCAGATGAGAAACAAAGGACGGCGAAAGGCGATTCAGGGTAATTTGATAAAAGTTATTAGCGCATCTAATTTGTTAGTGTGGGTTCATGTTAAGACCGTCAGATATCAATTAATATGGTTTTCTCCAGGGTTTTTGTTTTGGATTAAGTCAGAGAGATTCCCAATTGAAAAGTTCATCACTAAGGTCGATGTATAATTACATACGTCTAAAAGAAAGAGTTGGTGATTGATGAGAATTGCTTACCGCCTGATGAGATCTTATGTACTTTTCGAGGTCGGGTAACTTCAACAGTATGTGCAGTACATATATAAAGTAGGTGTACTAGCAGTTAATGTCGATCAAGAAAAGCCAAAAAAAGAAATGTAAAGCGGTCAATTAGTTATAAATGACGTAAAGAGTATAGCAGCAAATTACGGCATCTTCAGCGTTTATGTACAAGTTCATTTCTGCCCGGAAATCTCCTTTTCTAAGCCTCTCACAGTCCTCCACAAAACCTTCGATTCCTCGTCATTAGAGAAGCCGCTAGTAGCCCATCTTATTTTGGCGTCCTCATCCAAAACGTACAAGTAGCCAGAGCACATGTTATCGCACATTAGCGTCCTTTTCACGTCCACATTGAACAAGTTGTGAGGCACCACGAAGTACGAGTCGTGTCGGGCGGGAGGAATGATTTTTCTCAAGTTTGATTTGGCCATTGACACAAACATGCCCTTAATCCAACTTTGAGGAATGTTTACATCAACAATTTGCACGTGTGGGTACTGTTTCTGAAGCTGGGAATACCCTTCAGTATCAAGGGCATCTGGAGTGTAAGTATTGATGCAATTTTCGCCGGAAATCGTAGAAAAGATCCTTAAAAGAGTCACTTTTCCTTTCAAGACATCATAGAGATTCTTCTTACTGTTCAAAAGAGTATAGGCGGAAAAATCGGGGAAGTATAATGATCTGTCTTTTTTGAAATATGACACTGGAGGGGTGAAGATCTTCCCTTGTGTATTGGCAAACGACTTGGACTCATAGAAGGGCGAGTGAGCAATGTCATGGTCAAGTTGCCTTTGTCGTTGTTCCTTGGCAGCGCTGCTAAAGGCACCTGAAAGAGACACACCTTTGGTGGTTAAGACGGTCGGAGCCAGGAACCCAAATGGCCTCGTAATTGGCTGGGATTTTTCCAACGCCGGCTTTGCGGCTTCTTTGAGCGTGGTAACAAACCGAGGAACCTTCCGGTCCAATTTAGAGGCTGTTGTGCTAAAAAGTCTGGAGTACATTGGTATGGCTGATTCAGATTAATGTTGGGGTACGGATGTTTTATAGCGAGTTCTCACTTTGATTCATCATGAGTACAAATACTTAGTACAAGATTTTGAAATTATAGTTCGATCCGACATTAAACTGGCTCTCACGTACTCATGGTTAATATTCTTCTATTTTTCTATTCTATCTCCTCTTTTCAAGTCGTCTGGCTCGCCTTCAATTAGTCTCATATTGGGAAAGTGACTGGCACTATTTGCAGGACAACACCTTCCCCCAGCAAAAAATCTCACCTTGTGTTGTTACCACATCCTAACAAAGAGCCAAAACCTGCCCAGCTGCATTACAATTATGAGCATACAGCTAAGAGACGGATTGGAAAACCAACCGATTGATCACGTGCTTGAAGATCTTCTAGTACGGTTTGTCATTAATGTTCCTGAAGAAGATTTATCATCCATTGAGCGAGTGTTTTTCCAAGTGGAAGAAGCACAATGGTTTTACTCTGATTTTTGCCGACAGATAAACCCGGCACTTCCCGGGATGAAGATGAAAACGTTTGCGCCCAGCATCTTAAGCAAATGTCCTCTTCTTTCCAAATGGGGCGACCCTGCCACTGCATTGTCCAAATTCTCCAAATATAAGAGAAGTATCCCTGTTCGAGGCGTTGCTTTGATGAACAGCGACTTGTCGAAGATTGTTTTAGTTCAAGGAGTGGGGTCTGCATCGTGGTCTTTTCCTAGAGGGAAGATTTCGAAGGATGAAGAAGATTTAGAGTGTGCCATTAGAGAGGTTAAGGAAGAGACCGGGTTTGATGCCCGTGCTTATGTCAATGAGAAGGATTTCATTGAGCGGACTGTTCATGGAAAGAACTTCAAGATCTACTTGGCGCAGAATGTGCCAATGGACTATCCCTTTGAGCCCATCGCCAGGAATGAAATTGCCAAAATACAGTGGTTTGACGTCAAGTCGCTTGCAAAGCAAATTCGGCAATCTCCTAACAAGTTTTTCATTGTGCATCCGTTTGTGAAGCCTTTATCGATGTGGATCAACAAGAATAAGGGCTTGGTGAACGAAGACCAATTGAAGAAGACCGCAGAAGCTAAATTGAAGGCGTTTATGGGAATCACGGGCAATTCTCAAGAAAACACCGATGCTGGAAGAGAATTGCTTGACATTTTACAAGGAGCAGCTAAGAATCTGCTTCCTTCGGCTCCTAGCGGAGAATCTGCCCTAGCCCAACCGCAACCTGTTCCTCAGCCACAGTACATTCAGATGACTGTTCCGCAACATTTGCAGAATCTTTATATGGGAATTAGCCAATTTGGCGCCCCTATGTATCCCCACCAGCCTTACATGCCAATGGTGCCTCCGCAGGAGCTTCGGATGAATGGACCACCATTTGTTCACACGGGAATGATGCAACTGCCCAGCCAACAAATACAGCATCATGGGCAACAAGCGAGCCCATCAGGAAATGCTGGAGGGGCTTTTCCTCCTTCAGCAGCATTGAACGTGCCCAAGCCCACAGGCACCAATTCTAAGGAACTTTTATCACTTTTAAAGAGTGGACCAAAACCCAAGCCTGAGCAGGATCTGACCCAATCCAATGGTGCCGAGGAACTCTTCAACGCCGCTATAAAGGAGAAGAGAAGCACCCAAAATGGCGGATCTCGTGCAGAGACTCCGGGAAAGAAGATTACACTTTTGAAGCGGAACAACCCAGACTCGCAAGAAGACGCATCGGCAACTCTTTTGGGTTTATTGGGAAGAAAACCACCCTCGCCTGCAGAAAAGAAGCAGGAGATTGAGCCACAGACCCAAAAAGCACCAAATCCTTCGACAGAATTATTGGGATTGCTCAAGGGTAAGAAGCCTGAAGCAGAACCTAAAAAATCCGAAATTCAAGATGTAACTTCAGATGTTTCCAAGCCTACTACTACGAGTAATGCATCAGCTGAGTTGTTGGGTCTTCTTGGCCACAAACCCTCCGCTGGAACCCAAACTAATGGCCAGATTCCTCCCGAGAGACAGGACCATGCACCGGAACTTTTAGGTCTCCTCAACCGACCAAAACAAGAGGCCCCTCCTCACAGTACGTCTACTGAAAGTACCACAGCCACAGCCACCATCACGGCTACTTCAATTGCTAGCAACACCGCCCCTGGCAGTAAGATCAGCAGCTCTGTTGCTCCGGGAAAAGAAAGCGCTTCTGCGGAGTTCTTGGGCATTCTTAAAAAGCCGAGAGAACAGAAGGAGGAAACTTCGACGGGCCAAAACGCGTCTGCTGAATTGCTAGGACTTCTCAACAAATCCAAAGCAGAAGCACCTCGCCATTCGCCGGAGCACAATCCGTCCGCGGCCCTCCTTGGCCTTCTTCATAGAAACGGCCCAAAGCTGTCAGAGAAGACATCAAAAGACACACAACATAATGCATCTGCAGACTTGCTAGGCCTTCTCAATAAACCGAAACAGAAAACGGAGGTGCAACCCCATAATGAAAGCAAAACACCTGAACCGGTGAGCCAGTCCAACAAACCCATTCGCATTGCTAAAAGAGAAAAAGACGAACCTGCTGATCTCAAGAAAATCCTTGCAGGTGAACAGGCTGGCACTGTACCAGCACCACCATCAGCCATGGAAATCTTGAGCACCATCAACCGCAAATCCAGTTCGAATTCTCGTTCAGTTACGCCGCAAGTTGCCGCGGTGACGTCGCCTCAAAGTTTTGAGAATTTTGAGGACTTTGAGGACTTTGAAGACATGTACGAATCTCCAAACGAAGTATACACCAGCATTGCTGACAAACTTGTGGCTGATTACGATGACGATGATGAAGATTATTCAGAAACACCTACACAGGCCTCAGCACCTGTACAGACGCAAACGCTGGTAGAATTGAGTCCCAGATCTTTAGACAAAAACGCAGGCCGCAACATCTTGCATATCTTGAACCGGGGTGCAGCGCCGGCAGCTGCGCCGGGCAGTTTACAGGATACCTATGGTCACAACCACACGTATGACGCAGCAGAAACGGCCAACGGCAACAGCTCCAATTTGCTCAGTCTCTTGGGCCGCCGTCCTCCAGCACCTACAGCGCCACAAGGCCGAGACGAGTTGTTGAGCATTCTTAAGGGCGGCGGATCCTAGGAAACAACACTCGAAACATGAATTATAATGGTGAATATGACAATCACGTGACGTGTCATATGTATATTATGCTTAATAATCCAGATGCTGAATAGACTAAATGCTGGTAGACTAGATGCTGGTAGAGATGCCGAGGAAGGGTATAGCGTAAAACTAATTGTCAGTGCAATTAGAGGCCGAAGAAGGTGTTGGCGGACGCAGACTTCAATTTGGGCCGGGCGATTGTTCTCTTTTTTTCCGGTCGTTTGGGTTGCTGTGGCTCTGGAGCGCCCTGACGAGGAAAAAGGCGTGTATCTTCTTCAATGGGTGGTGCAGACGACGGCTCTGGAGTTTCAGGCAAATTTCTATCGTAGAGATAACAGTAAGGTATATCGCTCGGGCGAGTGGTCGCAGAGGCTTCTCTTGCTGCCCAGGCCGCGCAAATCTCTTGGGCCGCCTCCGGTTCTCGGGGCGGGAGCGGGCGCGAAAAGATCTTGAAGTCCCAAATGTGATGCGGGGCAGGAATCTCGGAGGACATCCGCAGCAAAAACTGCAATTTAAGCGCCAACGGGTATTTGGACCCTCTTCGAGTGGACAGCGACTCTCCGTCAAGCAAAAGAAACCGGATTCCTGGCACAGGAGTTCCCGAGCCGTATTTGTCTGTGGCCCCGCGTACAAAATTTAGGGCGAATTGGTCCAGGGCGCGCGCCTGGATTAGTACATCACATTCGACATAAAGTATAGGCAGCGGTCCGCGCAAAAGAGCCTTGAGGCCCTTACTTGTAATAGCAGGGCACAGACGTGCACGCAACACAGACAACTTGCGACCCCGCTCGTCAAGGATACGCCGCAAACTGTATAGAAAATTATCGTCAGCAGCGGGAACTCCCGAAATATCGAGCGCAGAAAGATTGGGAAGTGCGGCCGCCATTAGTAATTGACGCAGTCCTAAATGTGATGCGCGCGCACAATCCAAAACTACCGCCCCGTCTGCACCAGTGGCAGGAACCGGCGTGTGGGCAAGAAAGGCCCCGAGATCTTCAATACACATATTACTGAAGAGGTTCTCCACACGGTGGCGCCGATGTACGGGTACAAGAAGCGGCACCAATGCACGTGCGCGGGCTTTTAGCGGATCGTGGAGGTTGGCCAGTTGCGGTGACTCTGGCTCTTCGGTCGCAGGGCGGCTACGCGCATCTTCGCCGAGATCGTGGCAGGAAAAACCTGGGCTTGATCCAAAGTACGCCGCAAACGAGCGGAATACGGCGGGCGAGTCTCTGCCTTCGTGCAAAACAATTCGCCAGACGGGGCGCCAGCAGGCCCACGGTGCTGCGGCGAAGTGGTCGGGGCCAAGCGATTCGCAATTGCGCGCCACATGAAGAGCGCAAAGGTCGCGAAGTCGGGGCGGTCGCACTGAAATTGGGCGCGGCTGTTGGTTTGGAGTGCGGGGGTACACAGGCGTAAGATGTGCCCATGCATAGGGCGCGTCGCCTGCGGCGTCAAATTCGGGCTGTGCGGGTACTTCCGGTGACAGTAGAACCGGTAGGAGGGGCTTGGCTCGCCGAGACCGCCGAATCAGTCGCCGTGTACCTTTTTTGCGGTTGTACTTGCGTCGGTTGAACATGACTCGAGATGAGGTGTATCCCGCGTTAGTAGTTTAATGTATTAGATAAGCCAGATGTAAAGATGTTTAGCACACGGTGTATGGGTTTTCTGTACTGGAAAGGTACTGATGTCGTAAAAGGTACGGATGTATATGTTCTGGTGTATGGGTTTCTAAGCTTCAGATGTACTGATGTTCGTGGAGGTACCGGTGTGAAAATTATGGTGTATGGGTGTTTATTTCAATGGTGTACTGATGTTGAGGGATGTACGGATGTTATCGACATAGGATGTACTGGTGTAAGTTGTTAGAGAGGTACTGATGTTCTGCTAATTTTGCAGGTTATTTTTTTTGCAGGTTGTTATTTGTGTAACATGGTACAAAGTGGATTTGTGTCGGTTTCACAAAGAGCGGATTTGTGTACAATCCCACAAAGGGTGTTTTTGTGTAATATCAGCACAAAATGCGTTTTGTGTTTTGTGCCACTGCAAATACATCCATACCTTTCCAACCGGATATATCCCTTAACATACGTAAACTAAATAGCAATCACTATCGTCCCGACTTCAATACACCCACAACTCATCACAGAATTAAAGAAATCTTCGAAAACAATGTATATTACTACTTGTAACTCCTCATCGGACCTGCATATACCCGATTATCACCAAAAAGCAGTGCCCATCGCCCCAAAAGGCCCATTCACGTTAATACGAACCACGGAATTACACCACCATTATAACCCGCAATGAAGCTCGATACATCGCACATGCGGTACCTCACCGCCGACGATTTCCGTATCCTCCAAGCAATCGAACTCGGGTCTCGGAACCATGAGTTGGTTCCCACACAAATGATCCATTCCATTGGCGGATTGAAGTCCCCTTCAGGAACGCAGCGTTGTCTCGGCGACTTGGCCAAGTTGAAGCTCGTGTCACGGCTCCGGAACGCCAAATACGACGGGTTCCGTATCTCCTACTCAGGCTACGACTACTTGGCCCTCAAGCTGATGCTCAACAGAAATACGCTTTATTCGGTCGGAACCACCATCGGCGTCGGAAAGGAATCGGACATCTACTCCGTCTCCGATCCCGAGGGCAACCAGAAGGTGTTGAAAATCCACCGTTTGGGCCGCACGTCGTTCAAGACCGTCAAGAACAACCGGGACTACTTGCGCAACAGACAGACGTCCAACTGGATGTATTTGAGTCGGTTGGCGGCAGCCAAAGAGTACGAATTCATGACCATTTTGCACGACAACGGGTTTATAGTTCCGACGCCCTACGACTACTCCCGGCACTGTGTGATGATGGAGTGGATCAAAGGATATCCCATGAAGCATTTGAAAAAGTATGCGTCGTATAAGAAGCTCTACTCGGAATTGATGAAGTTTATTGTGAAGTTGGCCAATCACGGGCTCATCCACTGTGACTTCAACGAGTTCAACATCATCATCCGGGACGCAGAGGAGATTGCCAAACACAAATACGAGCACGACTTTGTGGTGATTGATTTCCCCCAGTGTGTGTCCATCGACCACCCGGACGCACAGTTTTACTTCGACAGAGACGTGCAAGGAATCCGGTCCTTTTTCGAGAAAAAATTCCAGTATGCGCCCGAAGACGACGAGTCCATGTTTGACACGGACGGCTACGGTGATGGGTACAAATACGGCTTTCCCGATTTCACGCGGGATGTTTCTCGGATCAAGGATTTGGACTTGGAGGTGAAGGCGTCGGGGTATATGAAGAAAAAGGATAAGAATGACTTTGAACGGGCTCTTCTGGGAATGAGAGCAGTGAGTCTTGTGGACGAGACGGAAGAGGAAGGAGAAGCCGAGGAGAAAGAAGAGGAAGGAGGAGCCGAGAAGAAAGAGGAAGAAGAGGAAGAGGAAGAAGAGGAAGAGGAAGAAGAAGAGGAGGACGAAGAGGAAGAGTATGCCGAAGATGCCTGGCTTAGCTCAGACGAACTGGACGATGAGAACGAGCGCATTATCGAGGCCATTTCTGCCGGAGCCCAAAACCTCAAGATGGACAAATTGGGTAACTACATTTTGGAATAAATAAACAATACACTTTGCAGAACAACGCTACAGCTCGTATAAAATGTATTTGTTTGATCCCACAAAGTATAATAAACAAATGGCAAAATGGTTTTTTATACACGAATTAACTCATCATTTCGTATTATGCTTAACGGGTAGCCATACCTTTGGTAACAGCTCTCTTCAAAGCCAACTCAGCCTTTCTGTAGTCGTCACCGGAAGACTCCTCGATCTCCAAAGCTTGCATAGCGTCAGACAAAGCAGTCTCGATCTTGTCTCTAGCAGACTTCTTCAACTTAGCAGACAAGACTGGGTCGGTGATGGTGGACTCGACAGATGCAACGTAAGCCTCCAACTTTTGCTTTTGCTCGTGTCTCTTGGCGAAAGCATCGTCAGCGTTCTTGAACTTCTCAGCGTCAGAGATCATCTTCTCGATCTCATCGGAAGACAATCTACCAATAGAGTTAGAGATGGTGATGTTAGCGGATCTACCGGTAGACTTCTCAACGGCAGTGACCTTCAAGATACCGTTAGCGTCAACCTCGAAGATAGCCTCCAAGACTGGCTCTCCAGCTGGCATTGGTGGAATGTTCTTCAAGTCGAACTCACCCAACAAGGTGTTCTCGGAACAGTTGACACGCTCACCTTGGTAAACTGGGAATTGGACGGTGGTTTGGTGGTCAGCAACAGTGGTGAAAGTTCTTCTCTTGATGGTTGGAACAGTGGTGTTTCTTGGAACAACTGGAGCGAAAACGTTACCTTGCATGGCAACACCCAAAGACAATGGGATAACATCCAACAACAACAAGTCCTTGGTGTCCTCAGAGGTGGATTGACCGGTCAAGATAGCACCTTGAACAGCAGCACCGTAAGCAACAGCTTCATCTGGGTTGATAGACTTTTCCAATTGCTTACCGTCAAAGAAGTCAGACAACAACTTTTGGACCTTTGGAATTCTGGTAGAACCACCGACCAAGACAACCTCGTCGACACCAGCCTTAGAGATCTTAGCGTCCTTCAAGACTTGCTCAACTGGCTCCAAGGTAGACTTGAACAAAGCAGAGTTGATGTCCTCGAATCTAGCTCTGGTGATGTTAGCGGAGAAGTCCTCACCCTCGAACAAGGAGTCAACTTCAACAGTGGTTTGGGTGACAGAAGACAAAGTTCTCTTAGCACGCTCACAAGCGGTTCTCAATCTTCTCAAAGCTCTGGAGTCACCAGAGATGTCCAAACCAGTCTTCTTCTTGAAGTCAGCCTTAAAGAAGTCCAACAAGTTGGTGTCGAAATCTTGACCACCCAAGTGAGTGTCACCAGCAGTGGCCTTGACGGTGAAAACACCACCAGTGATGTTCAACAAAGAAACATCGAAAGTACCTCCACCCAAGTCGAAGATCAAAACGTGTCTCTCCTTCTCGGACTTACCAGCACCCAAACCGTAAGCAATAGCAGCGGCGGTTGGCTCGTTGATGATTCTCAAGACGTTCAAACCGGCAATGGCACCAGCATCCTTGGTAGCTTGACGTTGAGCGTCGTTAAAGTAAGCTGGGACAGTGACAACAGCCTTCTCGACCTTCTTACCGATCTTAGCCTCAGCAATTTCCTTCATCTTGGTCAAAACCATAGAGGAGATTTCTTGAGGGGAGAAAGTCTTGGTTTCTTCCAAGTACTCAACTTCAATCAATGGGTTACCGTTGGAGTTGACAACCTTGAAAGGCCAGGTCTTGATGTCCTTTTGGACGGACTCATCATCGAAAGCACGACCGATCAAACGCTTAGCATCGAAAACAGTGTTCTTTGGGTTCAAAGCAGCTTGGTTCTTAGCAGCATCACCAATCAATCTTTCCTCGGAAGTGAAAGCAACGAAGGAAGGAGTAACTCTGTTACCTTGCTCGTTGGCAATGATTTCGACAGCAGAGTCGTAAGTAGCAACACAAGAGTAGGTAGTACCCAAATCGATACCGATAGCACCCTGGAAAACACCGTCAGCCATTGTTAAGTGGAGTAGTTAACTTTGTGAGAAAAGGAACAAAAAGTAAGAGAGAGGGATTTTTCAAAATTTAAATGAAAATTTTTCGCACAGAAAATTTTTCAGCAGGGCGAGATGGGAAGCATTCGCAAGCAGGACCCGTGCCGCTCACGCGATGCGGTACCAGATGTACGCCGTGTTACTTACCCGCCCTGACGTCCTGACATCTCGCAAGAGTGTTGCTTGCTTGGTGGATCAATTGACTAAATGAGTTTTTTTTTTTTTCCTGGGATTGCTTAACTGTGGGAAAAAATGTTTCTCAAAGCAGCAAAATCCCAGTCTTCAGATGAGTTTGAGTTATATAACAATCAAAATGTGCCTTTGAACTCCATCGCCGGCATATAAAATGACAATACTGCCTCACGTGACTGGAAACATTTCTTTTATCCCTAACATCAATGCTGCAAAAGTTTCTTTCGCAGCCAAATGTAACGCGTATTCATCAAATGCAATTCATTAAATTCTGCGTTGCATGGTAAAGTAATAAAATTTCTACCATATACAGAAGCAATTGAAATGTAATCCGATTAAGAAGTATAGTTTCACCTACCCCCAATCCAAAGGGAGTTGTCTGAAGCATCCATAAGGGCTCTTCGAAGGAGAATACGTGCATGTTGCACTTGAGTAGGAGTTCCACATAAAGAAATAGATTGTGAAAGTTCCTTAGAACGAAGGTTTGATTTGAAGGATAGAGAATCCTCATTGACAGGGAGTACCGTAATGTTGCACTGACTGATAGAGCGGATTGAGTTGATTCTGTGTCCACCAACTCCAATAATACAGCTAACATCCAGCTTGCTCATTTTAATATGCTCAGTGACAGTTTCCGATTCTGAGAGAATCGGCTCTGGAATTTTTGCACGATTTTGCACCAAATCATTCACTGAATTTACTGGCATAGGTCTTTTGTATGCTCTTGCGGGTCGTAATGGCCAAAGGTGCTTCTCCAAAGTAGCCTGAAGTACTTGGGTATCAATCAGCACATATTGCGTATTATCCGACAGAGAGAAACCATTGACTTGTACATCGGGAGTAACTACTTTCCAGCTGCTATGACCAGCAATGACCAATGACCTAATTATCTCTTCCTTACAGCCAACTAGCAAAAGTGCCCATAGCCCAGGGGCCAACTTTTCACATCGTATGTATGGGGAGTCAAGTTCGTGCATATTGGTGTTTAGACATTGGATTGGGTTATGTTTAGCAATAAATTGGATTATATCTTCGGTGGAGAGGAAGACATGTAACGCAAGAGGAGTTTCTCCATTGAAAGTACCAAAGTCGAATTGTAAAGTAAAAGACTCAGAAGTATAAACCAAGAGCTCAATACTATGAAGTGAATGTAAATCCATTCCACAGATAGATGAAAGGGAAAATTAATATAATGCTGGAAAGGAGAGAATCACAGTGTTATATAGTCTCATTTTATGCATGGTGAATGAAAAGAAATTTCAAAATAGGACATACCTCTGCATAAAGCAGAAGTTTAATGTATCAAGCTTTGCTATATAAAGATGCTGCAATAGTTGGTGCATAGAAATGTGGTAGGTTAAACATCTTTTACTATTTGCAGCCATTTTTTAAGGAGCGCCATCCACATAGATTAATGCACGAAAGACAAAAGCCCATTTCTAAAAGTAGGATTGCTGCAGCCAAAGATAGGTCTAACGATACAACTAAGTATAGAAACACGTCTTAACCCTGAATTTGTTTTCGAAGACCCAAAGCCACCTGGTACAAAAAGGAATATTGATGTACCGTCTGCACCATCATCATGCGGCCAACGCGAAGCAGACGCACAGTCTCAAAAACCGGGTCCACATCATGCGAGCCAAGAACTTGAGGGTTGTTGTAAAAATGGTCCACTGCTATAAATGTGCCCGTTCTCCCCACACCTGCGGAACAATGCACTATGGGCACTATTCCGGGATTTAATGAGCGAACAGCCGCCAACTCGCGTGACAATACAAAAAGCGGTGCCGGAGACAGTGGTACCCTTGTGTCCTGCCACTTCAGATAACAATAATGAAGTATGGTCTTTTGCACGCCATCCATAGTTAGTTGCAAGGTAGTTAACTCCACTCCCTCCAGAAGTTTCTTTTGTGAGTGCCATGCAAGTAACAAGGTGCTTCCAAGCCCGTCACGTACAGTTGCTTCGCTCATATCCCACATGCCGTCACGCTTCAGCGGCCAGTATTTTGTGCATTTCTCCATACCCTGTTCCACCAAGGGCGTCACCATCAACACAATTGCAGTTTCGCAACCATTCTTAACCGCCTCTTGGAAACACATGGCCCAAAAATGGTGCACCGTCGCTGGCAATGGACCCTGTGCGGCAATATAAGTCTCGCCGCCATTTACATGAATCCATGATGCATTGATATAATCCGATGCACGAGCATCTTTGGTAACCAATTTCACCCGTGTCCTATCCCAAGGGAATACATTCAGATATCTGTTTCGAAGTCTGTTATTGCGATCAAGCCCAACGAGGGCAGAAGTGGGGGAGTTAGGAACAGTAACTTCACGCAAGTAATCCTCTGATTCCGCACTTATGGCGGCAAATCGAGTACGTTGCTGAACTGAGCTGAGGCGGAGATATGGCGGTATAGATGTCATATTTGACAGCTCTTTTGATTTTTTTTTTAAGTTGTGGATCAAATCAAATCAGAGATTGACGCCGGTTCTTTCTTCTCTTTCTATTCAAGATCTAACCGTGTAAATGCACAAAAATAGATGTCCTTGATGCGGAAGACTAAGGGGATCGTTAAAATCGCTAGAAGGTCTGACAGATATAAAGAAACAAGCAGTTAGTTCAACCCAAATGTCGAGCTTTGTGCAAATTAACCGGTCAGTTGGAAAGATGGAGCACACTATTTTTGGGTCTACATGCTACAGTTACCGCGTACTGCGGTACTGATGTTCTTGTGTCACATTTTCGCGGGGAAGTTGCAAATTGATTAGAATGCAAAGTCACACTATCTCTGGAGAAGAGAAAAAGAAGAAAAAGGAGAAAAAGAAAAAAACAAAAAGATTTGAGAGGTTTGATGAGTCTAGTGGGATTTTTCATTTCGATCAAATTGGTGTAGCAGGTTTCTATGGAGGCATCAGATCAATTGATCAAGATGTATGTGGAAGCCCGCTCTAAATTCTTCTAAGTTTTGAATTTGGTTGGGAGGTGATTGTATTTGAAAAGGAAAGGAAGCTTGATCAATGATGTCTTGTTTATATTGTGCCACCTACAAAAATTGATATCAATATATTGTGCATCTTTTAGTGGAATGCCGGAGTTCCTTTGAGTGAACACGGCCAAGTTGAGGCATAATGACATCATGACCCAGTTCTCAGATTTGCAGTCTAATCTTAGAGATTCCGATTGTTACGTACTTAAACGAGTTCGTGGGAGTTATTTTAAGTTTATTTTGTGGTGTCCATTCCTAATGTGTGCAACAGATAAATACGTTCTATTTGAAAGGAAACAAAGGAAAACAATCCATGTGCCACTTATGGCTTTAATGTTGACAAATCAACGGGCTTACCAATAGTGACTATCTCATCGTATACCAATGTCGTCAAGAACTCGGCCAAGCTATCACCACGAATTTCTGGAAGCAAGTACTTCTCAGCAACCTCAAACTTATTACCAGCACCAGCACTGGCAACAAGTTTGGCAGTCTCTTCACGCAAAAGCCTTTCTGCCAATGCAGGTGTCACTTTTTCACCAGAATCAGTCAAAGGCACCGCATGCTTGACCCACAGGTACAACTGGAGACGCAGCACTTCTGCTGTTGCAGCATCTTCCATCAAATGATTGATGGGAACACATCCTATGCCACGGAGCCACAGCTCAATGTAACAAAGAGCAATGTACAAATTCTCCCGAATACCTGCAGTGGTGATTGCAAAGTCAGAAATGGCAGTATCGCTTAAGTCTGAGGCCAGCACATCCTCAGCAGGAATAACGTGAATCTGGTTAGGCGTAGGCATATGTTCATTGAACACATCATTCGCGATAGGTGCCAACGCAGGGTGTGCTACCCAAGTTCCATCATATCCCATAGTGGCCTCACGGAGCTTATCTGCGTGCACCTTTGCCATTGCAACAGAGTTGGCTTCAGCATCAGATTTTATTGGAATCTGTGCTGCCATACCTCCCATGGCATGTACTTGGCGCCGATGGCAGACATTGATGAGACGGCGACAGTATGCGCTCATGAAAGGCAGGGTCATGGTGACTAAGCCACGGTTTGGAAGAATCTTAGTCGGATCGTTACGCAATCTTTTAATGGTGTTGAAAATATAATCCCAACGTCCGCAATTAAGACCCGCACTGTGGTCCCTCAACTGATAGATAATTTCTTCCATCTGGTATGCAGCTGGGAGGGTTTCAATAAGTACAGTGGCACGAATGGTACCCCTTTGCATGCCGATACTGTCTTGCGCTACATTGAAAACGTCATTCCACAACTTGGCTTCAAGATGATGTTCCATCTTTGGTAAGTAAAAATATGGACCTGCGCCCCGGGCAACAAGTTCCTTCGCATTATGGAAAAAATAAAGTCCAAAATCCAACAACAGTGCTGATACAGGCTCACCATCCACAGTGATGTGCTTCTCCTCCATATGCCATCCACGTGGTCTAACAATAAGAGTAGCTGGTTTACGGCTGCGATCCACGCGATATGCCTTTCCAGTATCCTTATGAACAAAGTCAATTTGCTCACGAACAGCATCATACAAATGCACTTGTCCATCAATAACGTTTGCCCATGTAGGAGCAGACGAGTCTTCAAAATCACACATGTAAGTTTTCACAGGGGCATTCAATGCATTGACCACCATTTTACGCTCTGGTGGACCAGTGATTTCGCTCCGACGGTCAGCGAGACCCGGGCCTGGAACAGCTCCTCGCCACGCAGGATTTTGGCGAATCTTCACCATATCTGGGTCTTGGCAAAAGTCAAGTGGTTTACCAGCATCAAGCTGTTTCTGCACTTCCTGTCTCTTGGCGAGCAATTGCTTGCGGGTAGGGTTAAACGTCTTGTGGAGTAACGCCACAAAGGAAAGAGCTGATTTGGTTAAGATATCTCCTTGAGTCGTACCGGATTCATAACCTGGTTCTGTGGAAATGGGTGCAAAAACCTGGACGTTATCGAGCAGCATGTCTGAGTATTGGCGGACGGAGTTTGGTATTCTGTGCTGGTGGTAGTGAGAGTTTGCAATTCAGTTCTTCAGAATTGAGTCGTATAGAGACAAAAGAGTGGGCCACTCAAAAACCGGGGAAACTAAGCGTTTTATAACGGAGTCATGCAACGCAGTCATCTCCTTAATGCCGCTAGTCTCGGAGTACACCGGCGCGCTCCCCGGGGTGTTTTTTGGTGGGCAATTGGCAGCGGTTAGCGCGGATCTTGGATTGTTATGGGATTCGGAGTCACACTTGAGGTCATATAACACGCAGCTAAGGCCGCACTAAAGTCCGTTTGCAGTCGTTCCATTGGCCCGATACCGGTTGGCCGGATCTCACTATTTTTTCTGATGTACGGGTGGGCCACTCAAAATCCACCTGAGCAACGCTTATCGCGATTCATCACATTTATGCAGGACTCTCCGATCGCCGCGAAATCGCCGATCAAATATGACTACGGCATCAACCTATTCCTAACCCAATCGCCAAACACAATCGGAATAAAATAGCAGTCAATTTAGGTATCATTTGGTAAAAGTTTTGAGTTACAAATTCAAATGGTTTGGGTAAAGGACTTTGGTACAAAAATCACTGTGTGCAGGACAAACTAAAAGACTATATCCAAATTTAGATTCTGGCAGTCTCACTTTAATTGCGGGACGCTACGAGAATTTTGCAATTGATCAAACGTATCATTTACAAAGGACTCAGACTACGGACAAAATGTGTGACTTCAAACGATTTTGAACAACCTCGTCGGAATCAGTAATAACTCCTGCAGTTTTCAAAACGCTGGCAGTCTTTGCAACAACCTCTTCCCATGAAATCTCCTTTTTACCGATACTTTCATTGAATTTAACGGTTTTTAACCATTCTCGAGCATCATCAGCAGTATAATTCAAATTTTTCAGGATAAATTCAATCGCTTCATCAGGATGAGCCAAAAAGTAAGAAACACCCATATTGACGGCATCCAAAAAGTGCTTAACTTGATCTCTTTTCTCGGAAACGACTCGATGATTCACAGAAACCACCCATGATGGCCATGGCGTGTAAATTTCTCCAATTTTACGGATTTCTCCATTATCATAATACTTTTTCGAAGTGAAATGTTCCCACATAAACGCATCACTATCGATCTTATTTGAGCTTTCGTCGTGGTACTTCAAATTGACTGAGTCTCTTAAATTCTGAAAATTGTGCAAGATAGGAAATCCGGAGAAGTATGGCTTAGGGAAATTGCGTTGAAGACCCAACACAAATGACATCACATAAGATCCAGAACCAATACGCGAGACACCTATGCGCTTCCCGGCAAGATCATCAGCGCTAGTCATGTCAGACCGGTCTTTACCAGTAGAAATGGCCCAGCATAATGGGCTCTCAACATACGTTGCAACGACATCATAATTTTCATTTCCATTGGCAAGGTCACTCACAAATCCTTCGGTAAGCCCAATGGCGATGTCAACGGCTCCTTCATTGAGCAACTTTATGAGACGGCCCGTACCCTCAACAACAGGGAGAAAAGTGATATTTAAATCTTTGGCAGCATAATATCCTTGCGATTGCGCTAAGAACAATGGGGTTGAGAAGTGTTCGGGGATGTAGGCAACAACAAGACTGGACATTATTAGCGACGTGATTAGCATTATGGAGAATAATCAATTCTTTCAGCTGAGTATCGATGTCACGTGACATACATAATGCTTACTTCTTAACCTGCAAGAGATAATGTTAATAAATGGTACAGTTGCAGATGCTACACAACAATGGAAGATCATAAATGATAAAGATAAGCTGTCTAACTCTATTGATCTATATACTGCAATTGCTGTGACCGTCTGAAATGATGATATCATGATATTATCTCCAAATCCTTCTATTTTGTCCTCCCGTTACAAACCCTCAGTTCCATTATCTTTCGTTTTGGCCTATTGTATAGATAGTGATGTCATCTATCGATAAAAATCGTGGCAATAGCGCCTGAGCGACAAAATCAAGAAAAAAGGCCACCTTAGAATTTTGCTTTGCCATTAGGAACCACTATTGCAGGAAACCGTAACTGTTTCTCCAGACTTTCTCCACCAATATTTCTTGAACAGATAAAAGATCCATTGTTTTGTCTTGATGAAGTCAGCTCCTGCTTTCCGAAACCGATCCTGATTATTGCCAGTTCGTTTCCCTGTGTTCCCCGACTTAATTTCTGCAATACAAATCGCTCCAAAGTGATAGTAATGATGACCACAAACTGGGGTTGAAGCACTGTACAAGATAACAAATTGATACTCATGTGTTTTTGAATATCTGCCAATTTCTGTTTCGAGGGTATATCGTTTCGCGATACATGTACCACGATTCAAGACGGTCTTATTCAAGCAATTCAAATCTTCATAAAATCAAAGGGAAACCATTCGAGTAAAGACCTTATCCATTTCTAAGCCAATTTGGCAAACATTAGTAATGAGCACATGTATACGAAGTAGTAAGACAAAACAAACGCAAAATCAAAACCTCAGTACCGCTATCTGGTAAGCACATCTGTCCTACATGTCCATCAATACCTGTTCAATAATCAACCATTGTAGCCTATACCCTGACACCCTAACACGCACAGTCCGAGTTTGCCGAACGCTGAGCGCTGGCGCCGCTCAAATCGATACGGCCGCCTTCCCCTGCCCGTGCTGCAGCTGCCGGCTCAGCTGATTGGGTTTCGGGAATCTTACTACCAATTGCAACGAACACATCATTTACATTGAGGCTTGTTTTTGCTGAAGTCTCAAAGAACAATAACCCTTCCTCCTCGGCCAAAGCACGGCCCTCTTCGACAGATACCTTCCGCAAAGATTCCTCGTCATCATTTTCATCTGCCACCAAATCATATTTGTTACCAACCAATGCAATAGTGATGTCTTTAGCAGCTTGCTCGTGTAATTCCTTCACCCAGTGGCGGGCCTTAATGAATGATGCAGGCTTGGTGATATCGTAAACCACGAGTGCCGCCTGGGCATTGCGGTAGTACATAGGAGCCAAAGAAGCAAACCGCTCTTGACCGGCAGTATCCCAAATCTCGTATTTGATTGTTTTATCGCCGACGGTACACTTTTGCGTCAAAAATGCTGCCCCGATGGTGGGCTCTTTATTCTCCTGGAAATCATTGCTGACAAAGCGCAATACGAGGGAAGACTTTCCCACGGCGGCCTCACCAAGTAAAACCAATTTAACCGAAGTTGCAGGTGCTGGAAAACTCATAAGGATGTGTGTACAAAAGTTGACCAAAAGAAAAACTGCTTTTCGGATGATAGCGTAGTTTAGAGCGACCTGGGGGTATGGTGGCTATATTGGTCAGGACACGCCGATAAGGCGCAGTGTTCATGCTTTAGTTAATGAGTTAAGATAACGACCTCAGGAAGTAAAGCAAATCAGCTTGTAATGAGATTGATCTTGTTTAGATGCGTGTAATATAGGTCTGATCTTTTATTCCAATTACCATTGATTGCTAGAAGGAACTCGGGCAAAATATTATTTGAAGAAATATATTGTTACTCTTGATTTATGAACAAGGCACAAAGACTGTAATAAAGCGAAGAGAATGTTATGGTCATAAGGTGAAACAAAGATACCTATATGGAATAAAGGAAGAAAAAAAGGAAGTGAAAAAAGGAATACGTTCCATATTTATATTTAGCCACACGTGGGACGCACTGCAAAAGATTTTGCAACCATTTTTTTACGGCTATATATAAATAGCGATTCTCCCGGTAAGACCTAAAAATTTTCGTCCTCTTAGATTATTCCCAGTCTTAGTCCATCATGATTGATTAGTATAGTAAGGCATAATCAGGAGAATTGAGCAGGTAGTTCTTGAAAATCGTTCTATAATTGTATTATCTTTTGGAACTCCTAGAAATTATATGGCTAGTAGTTGTGTATTAAATGGGAGTCATTTTCCAATGCCATACTTGTCTATGGAACTATTCTTCAGCAAAAGGTTTACGAGCAACCCAGTACTCCATTCCATAATGGAAGTTTGACATTGACCGTGGGTCACAGCTGTATGTTGCGTCGATATTAGACTCATGCTCCTCCACCACAAATCCGAAGCGTTTTATTAATGACATGAGCTCTTCAAGCAGAAGTTCCATTCCTTCCATAACCGTTGGCACCTGCTGAGGTTCTCCCAGACTCAGTTCTCTAGTTGTCATGTACGCTGACTGGTCTCCCTCAAAATGCCAATGGAGGGGACCGACATTAAGCCATACTCCTCCAGGCTTTAGTACATGCCATATGGTTTTCAAATAGTCGATTACATTGTGGGCTGTGTCCAAGAAGAAGCAAGTGGACACTATGTTGAAGCTTTCACCATTAGATGCTCTGAATGCCATTGCTTCAGGATCGCTACTATAGTCATCGCCAGTAGTCAACCCAGCAGGACCATAAAGATCAACAAATGACCCTGCAGCCATTGACATACGGTCCGCAAAATCTGGCCCAGCAGTAGCACAAAACTGCACTGGACTCTCGTCGGGGATCAGCACGGGACGAAGCTGCAAAATTCGCCGCAGAACATGAGACAGACGTTGAATGAATGGAAAAATTGTGTGACTGTAAGGCAAATCAGCATGATTCAATACAAATGACAGTGACAACAACATGTGGTAGCTAACCTCATTGCCCTGTGCCGAAAAACCACATTTTGCAAAGTCAAATACGAGACGCCCTAGCCCACTTCCGGGAATCAATACCCGGACATTTCCCCGTTCATGAGGCTCGTATAACAGACATGCTTTGTCAAGCAATTTACCAAATGTGAGCTTCCGCTCGGCTTCCCCCTCTGAGCTCCATTCACGAGCGAATTGGAGTAAAACTGAACGCACCTTGTCATAGTCGCCATCACTGCATTCAGGTAAAGAATTTGGAACATCAGAAATACCCCAATCCTGTGCTGCTACCTGGGCAAGTTCCTGGGTGAACGCTTGATTGATATCTATGCATTGACCTAGATCGCGGAGAAGCCGAGGATAGAAGTCTAAAAGCTTCTGATCTTTTTCATTTAGCAGATTGTACTTAATCTTTTTAGATTTAAGCACATTTTGATATTGCCATTTGTGGAAGTTATAAAACGAACTGATGGTCGCTCCTAAAGCAGCATATTCATCCATATTATAGGCGTCAAGTCATTCAAACATCATTACCGATTGTGAATCACATGCGCACTTTATTGCCTAGATGCAGCATTTCTGAATTGTACTAAAACACGAAGAAGTCTACAAAGAAATGAACAAATTTATTAATTTGAACATTCTGCAAACGATTAACTGAATGGCTTTCAATGACTGATTATACGGTGAAAAAGGAAAATGGGCTAATCAAAATGCAATACAACTTATTAGGTCCAGCTAAATTATGCATAAAAATAGTTCAGATAGACGCAGAGAGACTGGTGCTTCACAATAAGAACTTAACCAGAAGTGCAAACGCTTCACACTCCGATATGCATCTATGAATTACTCTATATCCTTCTGAAAAAAAAAAAAAGCCAAAAAAAAATAAAAAAAAAAACTAACACAACCTGACTATCATTCGAACTTAGAGATAAAATTATAATCTTGTTGGAGAAGTCCATTCGGTTGGAGCGACATGTAATCCACATGATAGCCCTGTTGATCGGTTTCTAAAAACAGACCCAATGGTTCATCAATAACGCCGAACATAGGGTAATGCTCTGGCGTGAGATACAGTTCAGAGAACCTTCCAATACACTTCTCCACAAGCCCAATATGACTGTGCATATCCTCACGGAATTTCTTGATGTCTCGAACAGACTTTCTCTCTTGCAAAAGGTTATTGAGTGGGAAAAGCTCACTTACTCTATCGTTATACACCAAGTTGCGATACAAGATAGTTACACGAGACTCGAAGAAAGTGCTGAGACGGATGAAGTAACTAGCAAACTGTTTCAAATCGCCAACAATGCTATCATATGTATTTCGGTCAACGCAAATGTTTTCAGGACTGTCTAGCTCAAAGAATATATCTGCGTCACAGGCTGTGGAGATAACATCGAGCATTAATGGACTTTCAAAATCTCTCAAATAGAAGAACCGTACTTGGGGCAAAGTTGCGTATACACACTTGCGAAACAGTTTGTACATGAGATAGAGCAACTTAACTATTGGATCAGTGCTTTTCCGTACCAAAATCAACTGTGGTCTTTGAATGGTAGTCCACTTCCGGAACATTTCAAAGAATGCCTCCTCTTGATATTCCATATCATTCAAGTTACTATTGATGGAAGGAACATAATGATGAACTGTCTCATGACAGAAATTGAACAAATCGGTAAAGGCATGTTGTATGAAATTTGCAGATTCTTCATTGGTGATGGTTTCGGTATTCATCTTCAGGAGCAATAATCCAA
The DNA here is from genome assembly GCA_030574075.1 of Clavispora opuntiae. Classification (NCBI taxonomy): domain Eukaryota; kingdom Fungi; phylum Ascomycota; class Pichiomycetes; order Serinales; family Metschnikowiaceae; genus Clavispora; species Clavispora opuntiae. The sequence goes on from JAJMEJ010000001.1 coordinate 1,946,567, forward strand.
ATTGCTGAAGTTTCAATTCATATTCAGTCAAGAATGTGGGGTCATACGCTGGGAGTAATACAGTGGCGGTGACGTTTTTCATAAGCATTAGATGGATTGGAACAAAGGGCATCAGTGGCAGCGTGGTATAATTACTCAAAATTAATAGTAAACCATCTCGGAAGCATTTGGTGGAATTTGCAGTTGCACTTGGGTCATAAATGGACATGAGCGAAAGAATGTATGAAATGTTGGTGGCCATTTGCTGATCGTGAACGGAAGACAAAGCAAGTCGGAGACCTTTGATGACTGTCGCATAATGCTGGATCAGATGTACAACCAATGAATTATGAAGTCTGAGATCCTGAATCAGTTGTACCAGTGAATTTCGAGAAGGGAACACACTTGAAATGAGATAGTTCGTTGTGAGATTAAGAAGACACAGGAACATCACTTGATGTTGAGATGCCTTTTGAATGAAGTATAGGATCCAAGTTTTGTACAACTGACGGATTTGAGTTAAGCGTGCGGCACCAGCACGGACCATCGGGCTCAATTCTAGGACAAGATTCAAAAGCACCTCACCATAGTCCGTGACATTGTGTTTTAGCTCCTGAAATTTTATGTTACAGATTGATGCATTAGGTAAAGCCCCCGATAATTGCTTGTTCGCGGCCGGCAGCATGGTATCTCCACTTGAGGTATAGTCCCAATTCCGTTCTTCAAATGAGTAAACAGGATAAATTATTTGTTGCTCCTTGGAGCTCGAGAGATCGTCAAAGTTTTGTTTGACAGAGTTCATTTTGAACGGAACAGTGCCAGACGATTCTGTGACATCAAAAGACTGAGCCAGCTCTGCCCCTATGGACCTTTTCGACTGATTTGTCTGCTCAGCCTGTAGTTTTTTTGCTGCCATGAACTCCTCAATTTGATGTGGCGTGAAGTCTAAATACTCACAATGAACTCTGCGCTTCACGCAGTTAGCACACGCAGGGAAATCCTCGGAGCATTTGACCCTTCTGCTTTTGCAAGTTCCACACCCTAATTTGGAGTTTCTGTGCCGCTTGCGCCGAGGTGCTTTATTATGGGTGGACATTCGGTAGGACGGGATATGCAAATACGGCGGTGTCGGCGCATTATATAAACTCACTCCTAGTTGTGCACATGGGAACTGGGTTTGACTATTTTTGATGCTCGTCGCTTGCAGATCCAACGCAAGATATGCGTTGCTGCCAATTTAAACGGTCAAGGGTGACACATCTAGTCTATTGCGAGCAAAGTCGACCTTAAAAGAGGATAATATAGTTGTTGAAAAATGCAATACAACTGACTTCGCTACAAATTACCACTTTCAAGATAATTACTGCAAAATACAGGGGTCGTAATCGCCGGCAGGTTATTTTACGACGCAGATCAAAGTCACACCAGGAGGAACAAGTGACTCTCTTCGCTGCATAATACAATGCTATTCTTGGTGCTGCATTACTGCGCAATTTCTGCTGCACGAGAACGCCCCAATCCACACTCCTTCTAATTCCTATCGTAAACCAATCCGAAATTGGTGGCATAGGTATTTGCATAGTCTTATACTTCTGTTGATTTCATTCTGACTCACCTCAAGGGAGGGAGGTACCCAAAATTTCATATGACCTGAATTGATCCTGTACACAGAGGTGCTTTTACATGAGAATGTTGCGCACACATGCATGTGGCAAGTATAGGGAATCATGTAGTGGTCGTGGAAAGACTTACAATAAGAAACACTACCTGTCGTCTCCCCTCCCAATCAATTATGTGGCTTACTAACAAGGTGGAATTTTCGGATATATTTATAAATGAGATGTGAGGGTTTTGAAAAGCTGCATTCCTGTTTCGCAGCTAACATGAATTTCAATAAGATGAGGTACACGCTTGAAATATCTCGTTTTCGAATTTGTCTCTAAATGGTTCAACGGCCGGCCGAGGACCATTTTGATCAATGGAGACAACCAAAATGCGCAAGGGTTGGCTGACTGTATACCCGCTTTATTATTCCTAATATGAAAATTATTGAGAACAATTAATGCGAGAATGGAAAGCCACAATTTTGAATCGCACGAGAGAGAATCACTATTGGTAGGCAGAAAAACCCAAAGAATAGTTGATTAAACTTTTTTTGAGTCTTTTTTGTTATATTGTTCGTGGACTCATGGAAGATCAACATCAATGGAAAACGAACCCTGACGATCCATCTCAAACAATGACTCCCTGTGTACACACTAGACGGTTCTGAATTTGGAAACCCCGAACGAGACTACGCGGGACTTCGGCTGCAAAACCAACTACACTGCATGTACCCTTCTCAGAGCCTCGTTCATTTCGTTCCGTGATCTCGAGAGTTCTTCACAACGGAAGCGAAGTACTTCGATAGTTGGGTATGGTAATTTTTCAAAGGACGAATTTTTTGTGTGCACATAATAGTTGACAATCTCCGACGCATTGAAGTCGTGATTCAGAACACCCGCTTCAAAATCAAATCTGTATGGCTCATTATGGATGGCTTCGTACTGCCGTGCGTTCTCCTTCGATATGAGCATTGAACACGTTGGGTCGGAATGGATCTCGTCGAATAATGCATAATGTTTCATATAAATAGTTGTGGTGAAATTTGCCAATGGAGACTCCTGAACAGGGATCTTTGTGGCCAATAATCGCACAATGTCCCGGTGGCTCCAGTGATCTGGAGGCAGAACTGGCTCCATCATGAGCAAATTCGAATCAAGTGTACTCTGCAGTTGCATATAATAACCCAACAATTTCAGACGATTCTCGAAAAATCTGATACACTTGACCAAGGCGATGAATTGTGAGTTGAGCGGAGCATATTCCGGACGATTCCAGGGATCGAGTTCTGTAAGTTTTACTCCAACTTTGCAAAAGGTCACATTGCACGGATCAACAACCAGCATGTACTTAATTGAAGAAAACACATGGCCTAGGCATTTGCCAAGGGCGTTGAAAAAGAGAGAGAGGAACTTTTTAAGAGGGTTGATATTGCGACCAACAAATAAGGTATCACCACGAAAAACCAGAAACCAATCACAAGTTAAATCGTGAGTCAAAGCAGGTGAGAGGAATATCCAGTTGTCCGTATGCAGAAGAGAGTAATAATTGCAATAATATTCATTTGCCTCATGAAATCGTGGATAGTAGTACTCGCGCAAGCGATGCAAGAATTTGTCCATTTCGTGAAGATCATGGCGGAATAAAGGATCACGCAACACACGGACCAATTCCGGGTCCATTTGTGTTCCGTTTTCATATAGTTGGACGAAATGATTGACGTGGGTATTATAACTGTCAAAAAGGCTAAAGAAACTTTCCAAGGCCAGAAAATGGTAATCAGGGTACCGTGCAGAATTAAGAAGGGTGTTGATCAATCTTTGTTCCTCATAAATGGCACGGCTCAAATGTGAGGTGTCCAGAGCATCAGCTAGGGCTTTTTGAATGAGAGCGACTGTTCCTGAAAACATGAGTCCAAACGTACTGACGGTAGTGCCGACATTATGATAGCAGCTCCAGGCAGAGAAAAGAGACATCTTTGTCGGATATTCCATATTATAAATGGAGAACAGCTTGAGAAGTCCACTAAGCAACTTGTCGAATGTGGAGTAACATTTTGACGTAAGTATTTGCAAGTCAGCTCGGTTATAAAAAAAGGAATTAGTCAGGTCACGAGCCGGCAGCTGCGTTGGCAGTGTGCTTGATGCAGAAGGCGGCAGAGGTGTCAAATCAATGTCCCCATTGACAACTGCACTCAGTGCCCGCATCAAAATATTGGCCGCCTTGTTGATGAAGTATATGAAGTAAAGATCGAGGAGCACCAGCTGGTGGAATACTAGTATCCAGAATGCGCGGGCGTCGTCGTCATCAATGACAGGTTTGAATTCCCGGACTTCAGATCCGGAAGAGACATCAGCGAGTTTAAAATCACCTCGTTTGAACTGAGCTACAACCTTCTTGAGCATGCGGTTTTGGAGCACAGAAGGCAAGGGTTGGACACGGAAGACAGCATCACATATTGCTGCACCGTCTAAGGGCTTTCCAGGAGACAGAGTGCGCCGTCTCCCGGACAAGCTTCGCAGAGGTAGCATCTCCACTGGCGGGGTAGTTATCAGCTCAAGCTGATCGCAGATATGCGGTGTTTCAAAAGAACCTTCAGATGATGCACCAACTAGTGGCGTATTGAGATGGGAGCTGCCCACGCTGGAGTGTAGTAGGCCTGCACTGTCATATGCACCGAACTCCAATCTTTGTTCGAGCACCGAGTCTTGGATCCACTTTTCTGACTCAAGAGAGTTACAGTCCAGCGCAATTGAACCGAACACTTTGTTATAAAGATCCAGGCGCATCTGCAGCATGGCAGAGGCCTCTGGCTGAACCAATGGGGCTGATGCTGATGGCCTTTTGCGGAACACGACCAGAAGCCGATGCTTCTGTGGCGCATCACGTACTTGCATCTCTTGAGGTCCACTTCCAATCACCTGCCTAGAATGGTGTTTTCGACGAATGAACTCTAGTTTCTCGGGAGGGAAATCCAAGTATCCACAGCGATACAGCTTTTTGATGCAATTCTGACAACTGGGAAGGTCTTCACTACACTTGATGCGCTTTGCGCGACAATTGGGACAGCCATCTCGCGAATTCTTGTGGGACCGTCTATGTTTGCGTTCTATAGTTGCTTTGGGAGTTGACATGACAGACGATGACTAGGAACCATGCAACTATCTGGTCCAACACATGTGGATTGAGGATCTCTGGTTATGAAAGAGCGAAAACGGGATCCTGCACGAGATTTTCCCGCAGAGTTGGAATCAGACCCAAAAAAGAACATCTATGCATCTGCAGCCCCGTATGCACTACAGCATAATCCTACCGGTCGATGCATATGCTTTGTGTGTGCAAGTAAAGTCGGAAGAGCTTGCTTCCACTACCACAGGGGGCACGTGCAATCTGCACTATCCGGCAGTTTACGCCCACATTAGCCAATCCAATATCGCCGGTTTTATAGAACGGCCTACATGTTACCCTCTTGCAGGTTAGAGTACTTGATTCGCCATATTTCGGCGTACTTATCTATCACTAGGGACGAGCTTGACTACAATTTTATGAATAGAAATTTAATCTCCGCCATGCCAGACAAAGAATTTTCTGGGGGCAATGATGTTTGTGTATGATACACCAAAATGGAGGATTTTTAACCACTTTCCGATAACCGGTTGCCTGCATCTTTACTCTATTAAGGCCGATTCACTAGACATCAAAGTCCGAATGAGTATATTTACCAAAAGGGATACAAATGCGATGTTTTCTATGCAGTTTGGATGCAGATTACATGTGGCGTTCGTCACACCTTATAGTCGTCTTGAAAACGGCGCCCGCCTACATCGGCAAGATGACGCATGGTGGGTCTTCCATGTGGGCAATTCCATGGCCGCTCAAGCTTAGACAAATGCGCAACAACTGTTTTCATCCGTGACCTTGAAAGGGGCTGGCCAATCATGATGCTGCTCCGGCATGCACGCAGTGCAATCATCCTATCGACTTTTGTGCAACGAACAACTCCCACTGACGACAACTGACGCTTTATCCTACACATTTCATGTAACTTATGCATGAGCTCGTAAAGATCCCCGTCATCGAACACAACGTTTTTCAGCACAGGTACTGCCTTCAACATCACACGTTTTCCTGGTTCTGCACCTTCTTGTTCTTCTACAATAAAACCGTTTCGTCTTAATTGGTCAACATGGTCCAACATCACCATTTCATCAATTGCAGAAAGCTCGAGCTGACGTGGCGCCACAAGTGGTTGTGCACGAAGCACTAGCAGCCTCATTAGACGCTCATAATTGAAAATTTCATCCAGAGCATGTTGGTCCACAATGAAAAGCTTTCCCTGGTGAACTACCAAGATGAAACCAAGATTGAATTGGCCAACAACGCGCATGTCGCTAAAGTCTTTTTTGCACACCTCAAGTGCTTGATTGATATCCTGTTTGCGCGGGTCATTGGTGCACACCTCTGCAGTAGTGTGCACCTTCAACTTCCCTGTTATGGACATTTTGGGTCGGGCGACGCACCGCACAACGCGATGGGGGTTACAACTATATTTATCACTGCCGACAGAATGTCCTTGCATATTGGTGTGTGGGTCTTGGTTGAAAGCCTGTGTAGCATTGCCATCATCAGTAGCGACTTTGCTTTCAGTCTTTTCATCTTCTTGAGGCTCATCAATAACGAATAAAGATTCTATTTGGGTGGCATCGATATCGCAAAAATCATCCTGAGCAGAGCCCGGCGCGGGGTCTCGTTCAGACGTGTTGAAAAGCTGCAGATGTGGCCTGCCTGCATTAGGAAATGGATCCGTGCATTGTTGGGCGCAGGTGCGGTCTGCATATTTTGATGAAACCCAAATGGACAGACTAATTGTTGACGGCCCTGAGACATCTGAATCGGATGTAATCATGCGTGATCTATTTTGACTTGTGACGCTAATCCCCGATTGCTGCAGCTTTGTTTTCCTGTCGCTCGTAGTAGGTGCATCAAATCTGATGTCATGCAATTGAACGAGACTGTGTTCTACTGGCGAATGCAGCTTTTGGCCATTGTGCTTGGTTTTTACTGGATGAGGCAAGTGAGTGATATCGGAAACAGGTCTGCTTGCAGAATCTTTTGAAGCGTTTCTGGTGGAGGTCTTTGTTGGCCTATCTGGGGTACACAGTGCATGCACTAGTGACAGTGAATCCTGCGCTTTGTCAATTATGGTTTCCCATCCTCCTTCGACATCCTCTTGTATCAGAGAATCCTGGTTTTTTTCATTCTCGGCTTCCTCTGCCTCTTCATCGACTTTCTCTTCCCCCTTTTCTTCCTCTTCCCCTTTTTCTTCCTCTTCCCCCTCTTCTTCCCCTTCCTCCTTTCCCCCCTCCTGCCCTTCTTCCTCTTGCCCCTCTTCCTCTATTGCCATTCTGTCGGCTTCGTCAATTTGGCGAGTCTCTAGAGGTGTCCGTTTTTGGCTTTCAGGTTTTTTATCCTCATTCTCATTCTTTCTGATTAAGCTATTGAGTGGCAAAAGGTGGTTCCGAGGACTGTAAAATGACGTAAGCTCGTCTCGCAAAACTTCTGCAAGAACCTCCTCTCCTTGTATGCGAATTGTACGCTTGTCCGGGGTGACATTAACGTCCACAAACTCTGGAGCAATCTCCACATTCAACACATACACAGGCAACTGACTGCTGTTGAAACTTCGGTACACCTCATTTATAATTTTGGAAAACAACCGATGCTGAACAGGCCGCCGGTTTATGCTGAGAAATTGGCGGTCGCTGGCATTGCGGCCCATACCAAACAGGCCCTCCAGGATCACACCATGGATGCGCATACTAAGGCCGCACGGAACTGTGGCGGAGGTGTTCGCGCGCGACTCGATGTCGGCCGAGCGTAAGTCCACCTCGACCAAACCACGCGCACCTGCGCTTCCAAAAAGGCTCACCATGGCATTACGGATGGCGGCTGCTTTTGTATCGGAACTGTTGTTTTGCACGCTCTTGTTTCCACTGTTGCTTCCGCTCGTTGCCATTGCTGTGGTCCGGCGACCGCCTGCGGCCACATGTGTCACGGCGAAACGAACCTCAGGAAACGCTGTCATGTACCCCATGATGCGGGCCAAACAGCGTGCGTACTCGCGGCGCGCGTGGCGCCCGAGGTTGGTGCGCCGCACAGGCATGGTCTCGAAAAGCGACCGCACCTCCACCGTTGTCCCCCGCTTGCCAGGGCCAATTGTCTTCTTCACAAGTTGCCCGGAATGGTCGTACTCCAACTTGGCTGCTCGCGGGAAGCTTTCCTCTGTGCACGTGGTGATTGTCACCTTCGCTACGCCGCAGAGGGCGCCCATGGCCTCTCCCCGAAACCCAAGCGTGCGCATGCGCGCGAGGTCCGAAAAGTCCTGGAGCTTCGACGTGAAATGGGGCCGGCAAACTGCCTCATAATCATCCGCAGAAATACCGCTCCCGTTATCCGTAACATCTAAGCCATCGACTCCGTGTTTGTGGAACACAATGTCAATTCGATCGCTGCCTGCATCGATGGCGTTGTCGATGAGCTCTTTCACCACGGACTCGAGTTCCACAATCACCTGACCGGAGGTGATTTTGCGTACTTCCGACGCGCCAATGGCTGAAATCATGGACATCTTACTTCTTGTAGTGGCGATGGTTTAATAGAACCTATTTCTTCGTCAGTCTTGGTCCTTATCCTTTTCACTTTGATCACGGGATTTGCTGACCGTATGCTCTCTCGTGGCTTGCCGAGTTGCTGCAAACACGATCCAATTGCTTTTTATCTATTTGCCTGTGTCCTGCCTAGAGCCACCAGTCGGTCCTCTCTCTTTTTAAGCGGCTTGGGATGTGGTCAATGTGATGATCTCAGAAATATTACCCCACGCGCCACGGCCTGTTTTGCTTGACGCGATTTGCATCTTACACCCGTGCACCACGACATAGTATCACAAGAGCACCCCAGAAACTTATCACGCCCCCATGGATGGAGCTGCTTACAGTGGAGAAGGTTCTTCTTGCGGTGCGTGACTTTCTCGTGATCTGGGCTGACCAGATTCTCTGTCACAACGGTGTTTACCCCCGTCTGTCATACGAGCAGAAATCGTACTTTGACCTCGTTATCTACCAGACCCGGGCACCGTTCCTAACGGACTTTCTTGTGCAGTTTGCCAATAGCGTGATCCGTACTCTTGTTGAAAAGAACGGCGGTGGGAAGATCTATGAGGTTGTTGTTCTTATCTACGACGAAGCCAGTCTTCACGTGAAGAAGCGATATGTGATTAACTTCAATGCTTTCGTGGGGCTAGCGGGCCAAATATCGTCTACGGATTTTCTCACGGGGCAGCTGGACACGAAGCTGGCCCGTCTAAGCATCCCTAACTTCACGTGGGCGAACTTGCGGACCGAGTTGCTGAGCCTTATGTTTTTCCACGTTCAAGAGCTCAGGCGTATGGAAGACTCTGTAACTTCTGATCTTTTTTACAAGCTTCTACTCAATGTGGATAGTCTGGTACAGCTTGCTACGAAGGGCGAGTCTTGGGCAAAATTGACGCTGAAAAACGACCCTCGTCCAACCAAGTTGGTTCCTTTGGGGGAAATAAGTGTAGGCTTTGTGTGCTTTGATTTACATAATGAATATATAGTATAGCCGCTAAAGCGACTGCCATGCGTGTATTGTTGAGATCAAAGTATCTTTTGTTCTAGAGGTTTGGTGAGTGGAGGAACATTGCAGAGACATTGCGGGACATTGCGAGACATTCCCTAAGAAGTCTCCCGAGACATTGGTGTGGTATGGTCCCAATACGACATTGAGTTTGCTGCGACAACATTGCTGCGACATTCATCTCAGTAGTAAACTCATCATGAGTCAACTTTGCTATTCAAGCCCATCAACTCCTTCAAGTTTTCGTACATAAAGTAACTGATGGAAACAGCAGGAGCAACCTTAGCCATATTAGGAACCAACCCCTTGAAAAGCCCGGGAATACCTTCACGTTGAACCGTTTTCACCAAGACATCCCGGAATCCATCGTAACGGTATGGATGGGCATATGTGCCCTGTGCCTGTAGTCTTGTTCTTAACAAGTTGATTGGATACACCACCGTAGCGCCAAAAGTACCTGAAATGGCACCCAATGACAATACCATGTAGTTAGGTAATCTGACCTGATCCTCGGGTACATTGGTAGCTTTTGCCTGTCTCTTGATGAGCCAGTTTTTGATGGTGGAGAAGGTTCCCAAATCAAGAGCCGCATAGGGGAAGATTCCACTGGTTCCGACGAAAATTCCCCGGTAAAACATTCGGAGACCACCTTCTTTATACATGTTCAGCGCGGTTTTGAAGAGGAGCGCATTACCGCGGACCAGTGAGTCTATATTGGAACATTGCAACCGGAATTTTAGCGTGTCGATTGGGTAAACGGTGAATTGAGCCACCACACCACCAATACCACCGGCCAAATACGTTGAAACTTTGGACAATTTCGATGTATCATCAACGCCTTCTATACGGGCCAAGAAGCGTTTTGTCGCTTCGAAAGAGCCGAATTTCATAGCTGATTCTGGGAAAACTTTGAGTACATTCAACCCATTACCAACGTAGAACGTTCTGAAGCCGCCTTGTTTCCAGAGCGTACGAGCCGCCTGTATGATTGGCGAACGAATTGTACGAGTATGCACAGGTTCGGGTGCTCTTTTGGAAGCTTCCAATTCAAGCTGACGTAATTGTTTCCGAGCTTCTTCTATTACTGACCTGGAAGCACCGGATGCAACTTCTCGGGCAATCTCCTGTTTCGAATGAAGAACAGTAGATGAGAGATCTGTTCTAGCAATTAAAAAGACTTTGATCCGGTCAAATGGAGCGGTACAAGTCCGTGAAACAACACCGGAAAGGCCTCCAGCAAGAAAGTAGCCAAACCCGCTCAAAAACTGATTGATTAATGTCACGTCACCATCAGAAGACAAGTCTAATTCCTCGGCAATGTACGTGAATGCTGTTTTGATCCGTGACCCGTGTAAACGTGGCATTAGCATCAAAAACTGCCGAAACTCATCGTATGTTATGTACCCATTATCATTATGGTCAATTCGGCTGAAAAGGTTATCTATGGAAGTATTTGAAGGACTCAAATTAAGTGTTTTTAAGTAATGGATGAAATCTGCTTTAGTTAGCTTCCCGTCATGGTCTTGGTCGATCTTATTGAATCCTTCTAAGATTTGATCGTCGGTTGTAGTGAGATAAAGCTTAAAATCGTCAAAGTCTATGACTTTGTCTTTATTCCCGTCAAACGATTGAAACACTTTTTCAACTAAGTCTGGATTATCTGCAACAGGGTGATTCAACGTCTCTATTGCCTTTTTGAAGTCGTGCAATGTGATTTCTCCATTATGCTTAATATCCAATTTGTCGAACAATTTTTCGTAGTCATCGGGGACTTCCTGTGGTTCAGTCATTAGTGGAAGCGATGCACTTGAGGGTATTTTGTGTGAGATTTTGACCGAGACAAAATGCTGCGAAATGTGTGTTGAAAATAGTAGGGCAACGTGTAGTTTAGGCGATGGTCATGGAGAATTTGGTTGATTCTATTTGTTGCAGGCTTCGCTGTCAGCTGACTGGTCAGGTGACTGTTGTATGTGCAGGTTCGAGTGTGGAGAAGTGCCATGTTGTCCCGATTTCGGCCGGGCACATGGTGATCGAATTCAGAAGACTTTCTTTATCAACGGTATAGGTTAGCAAAGAGAGGAAGAGGAGGGGCGTGGTGTACTGCTGAGATGGGGCTGTAGAGGTTGCATATGTTTCTTGCAGAATTTTGTAAAACGACAAAACGGTAGAATGTCGTGGCATATGTCGCCCACCCGACATTGCTGCACGGTTGCTACCATGTCGTGTCCCAGACATGAGAAAATATGCCACGCATTAGGGTCGGCATGCGACATTGTTGCAAGATAACCAAACGTTATGGAATGAAAGCTATGCTGCTGGAGACCGTCACCAGAAACAGGCTTAGTCATTGGAGAAGAACATGAAGTGTCCCCAAATGTCTTAATGTCATAGGTCCAGACATGCAAATTAAGAAAATCAACGAGCTGTTGAAATATCGTGTCGTAACACCAACAGCACTCACACAAGGGAGAATATTTCCTCAGAAATGTCTCCAAGCAATTCCTTGATCACACAAAGAATGTTATCAAGCTCGTTGCTGATGGATGCACTGACTAATATGTATGAGTAGAGCAAAACGTAATTTTCATTGGCCAAATGCATTCTTTCCTGGTTACACTTTTGTCTCATTTCGCTGAGTTTCAAGAGCATACGTATCTTAGCATGTTCTGTTGAAGCTGGCTTTGTTGGAAGAGGAAATCCGAGAGCCAAAGCACTGGCCACCATATAGAAAATCAAGAAGATCCGATGCTCGAGTTCATCACGCTCGTTTGCGATATATTCAAGCACATACTCTTCTGCCGAGTCAATTTTGGAGTCAACTTCAATCATGAGTTGGAAATTCAGAAACGCGTCAAGGATAGCGGAGGTGCTGGCCAATAATTTCTCATACAACTCCTTAGGAAACCTACCCTTAAGACGAAATTCCAAAGGCGCTTGTTTAAGAAGAGTCTGGCACTCAACGAGAAGCACACGGATATTCTTATAGTCTCGCAACCCAATTAATCTCTTTCCCGACTCAGTGTCGGCGTAATCAAGAGGTCCGCTATTCCAAATGACTCCCATACGAAGCCACAAAACCGTGAGGCCGGACTTGAGACGGGCACGAGCACTATTAGGCAAGAAGAATGTCGCCACAGTAAGCGCCCATACAATACCAATAGAAACAGAAACAAATCGATGGAAGGCAATTTCTCCCACAATTGGCAGATCTCCACCTTCATATCCATCCTCGGAATCCTTCTGTACCATGCTGTAAGAATAAAGAGCAGTCAAGTTATATGTCAACAAAATAAACCGACCATAGGCGTTATTTTTCTTCCAGTAGACAATGATGTAGAAACAAGGTATCAGGAGCAAGAACCCTGTCGTCGCTAAAGCCACGGCATTGCCTTCAAAAAGATTCCACACGATATAAGCAAGGAAAGCTCCTAAGAATGTACCCATGAAGCGCCATTTCACTGTGATAGTCGTTCCTCCCAAAGACTTGCTCATCATGATACAGTATATTGCTAGCGTCCACTCCAAGCGCCAGGTCTCGAACAAATCTCTCGTGCGTGGCATGAATGCAAAAATCGAGATACAAAAGGCCCCCATTCCCACACGAATTCCAAATTGAACGTCTGTGCGGCGAAAGAAACTCAACGACTTCCAAATACGTCTACGGAATCGTTCGACGTCGCCTTTTTTTGGAAGAAGTGACGTGTGTTCGTTAATTTCTGCCTCAGCAACTGGCTTGAGCTGAGACTTGAGTTCACGAAGAGCATCGACAAACGTGGCATTATTGGCGGTGTCAGATTTCGCTGCCCGGTGCTCCCGTTTCCAGAAACGAAGCCAGGACCAAGAACGAGCACCAGAAAGTGACACATGCTCAAATTGCTCGGTTAACAGTAGAAAATGAATGAGCTCTTTGCCGTACAACGCCAATAGATATGCAAAGTTACCACAACTGGCAGTCACCTCTTCCTGATCCGACTTAAACATGTCGCTGTTGGGCAGAAAAATGTCCTGTGAATAAAGTTTATCAAATGAGCGATCTTGTTTGTCCTCAAAAAGTTCAATGGCACGAGCTAAGCTGGATCTGTAGTTAGTTGATTTAACAAAGAATCCCTGGCTCGGATCGTCATAGAGTTTCTTCTCAAAAGGAACAGCAGACAATACTTCCTTGACGGTGAACACAAACAGTTTTATGGAAGGAGCCAAGTAGTAGACAAACAAGTCAAATAATTGCGTCGGATATGTTGCAGTGTAATCCAACTCGCTACTGTCAAGAACAGCGGTCAGCATCGCGGTCATATTCTCCACCAGCTGAGACAAATGCGCTCTTTCCGAGCGGAAACTCGCCAAACTCGGAACCAGGTCACGACGAGAAGATGACTCGAGAGGCGAGGAAGCACTAGACCCACGTAAAAGTTGCCATTGTATCTCACATGACGATCTCAATGCTTGCAAATGTTCCAGCAACAGAACTGTAGCATCGACTATCTCGCGATAAACTGCCCATTCGGGTTCTCTTCCACGAACAGCAAGTTCGTATTGTGACTCGTCCAAGCTCGCTCGAAGATCGGTTGTTTTGCGCCGGAGCAACGCAAAAACTTCAGCGTCAGCAGCAGTTATCCGCTCACCATTGAGAAACCGATGTGTTGTTATAGAAACGAGCGACGACATTATAGAGAACAGGTCATTCAACGCATGTCGGAGCTGTTTCTCCGCACTTTGTGGCCAAACTAAGTAGCACACAATCACAGAGACAAGCGACCCAACCACTACCACCTCTGCGGTAGAAAAGAGTCGTGCCATAGGCACCACACGGGAATTTAGTGAGCCCTCCTTGACAATACAAGTCGCAATAGAAATAGACGCCAACAGACACGCAGTATTAAACGTCTGGCGGCCCACTTTTTGCTTCGCAAACGCAATTACGGCGAGAGCCACCAGGGAGCCCACCAAGTCAATCACGTAACTGATCTCATCCTCACCGTGGGTAAAGAAGAACGCCAGCACCCCTCGGCATGACAACGCCACCACAAAACTGAACAGCAACAGAACAGCAACATACAAAATCAGCTGGTGCATCGAGCCCTTCGTACGGGCCGGATGGAAGTACACAGCCGCCGTAGCAGCCACGTGCTTCGAGTCTGTGTTGCCGAGAAGATTGCTGAACGGTTTCCAGTACACACCAAGACTGGCGACTAGATAGGCAATGGAACATTTCAACACGCTCTGGAAAACAGGCGAATGTAGGAGCTGCTGAACCCGCCCCACAGTACGGCTGCTCGTCTCAGGAATGTCTATGCGGCTATCGTTTTCATGAAAAGAGTCATCGTTGAAACTTTCAAACTCGGAATTAAAGAACAGATCCAGTCGGTGGACTTTTTGGCCGCTTTCAGCAAGAATCACCAGATTCAGCTTTATCACCCGAGGATTCACAGGAACTTGGTTTTGCAAAGGCGTTATTTCGTCGGACATGACGGAGATTGATGTGGGAGTTCTTCAGTGTCTGTGGTTCAAATTTGCCGCCACTTTGCAATTCTATCAGGGGTAAATTCTATCTGAAAGTGTAAGGCTGCGTGGTCTCTCTTAAATGAACGCTTTATAGAAATTTTGGCTGCAATTGGGATTCCAAATCCGTCCCTGACCTGGTGCCACTTTTTAAGGTGGTTGATTTGATATGCGTCGTATATAGACGAAGGCTTGGTCTTCGCTAAGGCAAGCTGTAGCCCCTTTCAACGGCAGATGACCCAAGAATCCGTAACGGAATTTTTCTTAGTAAAGTTGGCCCGTGAAATGCGTTACTGACCCAATTAGGACTTCCAGACTTCTCTTTTGATTTGTGGAGCTGAACCAATCGGACAATCTTTGGCGCCAGGATTGTCTTTTCACTGCACTCAGATGATTACAACGAAACAGCCAATCTATTGGAAAGTTGGATCACGTGCAATGGTTTAATGAACGTAATCAAAATCTATAATTAACACACTTTAAGGAGGAACTTCTTTGACGCCTTTGAATAAAATCAATCGATTGCAAATGTCAGTAGAAGGAATTGTCATGTGTTATGTGCAGTATTTGGTAATGGGAGAGCAAGATTAGAGGGTTTATCAAGTATAGAAACCATCAAATAGTAAACGATAGAAAACTAGAGTATGGGCTTACTATGGGAAACATTCATACATTAAATTTTGAACACTTTGGACTAATTACATGAGAAAGGTTGGTCATACGAGGGGCGATGTTCAGGTGCCCCGCAGTCCATAATACATAGTAAAGCGGCCAGTTAAACTGGTGAGCAGACAATTGGGTGGTGGCTGGCTAGACAATT
This sequence comes from Clavispora opuntiae, assembly GCA_030574075.1. Lineage (NCBI taxonomy): Eukaryota > Fungi > Ascomycota > Pichiomycetes > Serinales > Metschnikowiaceae > Clavispora > Clavispora opuntiae. The sequence goes on from JAJMEJ010000001.1 coordinate 1,962,123, forward strand.
AGATCGACATTGGATAGATAATTGGATAGGCGATTAAATACGCAATTGGATTCTTAGTACAAGCAATTGGTGATGTTCGCAATCGTTCACGTCAGCTTATTCAGGACAATCAGAGTAGTAAAACTGGGACACTAGCCAAAGGGCCCTAGCCAAGGAAACACTATCCGGTAACGCAGCTAGCCAATAGCAGTTACGAATCAGTCGCTAAGCACTGAATAAATAGAAGTACTTCATAATAAAGTACAAGGGATCGGCAATCGCCTAGTACCCAATTATATCCTTAAAGAGTTTGGCACATGGCACAGTAGCATTGAGTCTGGCACATAACAAGTACACACCGCTCAATTTACGATGCAACGAGTAGGTTTCTTCTGGAGGAGGAGCAAGACGTTCGCTCAACATCAAGCCAATGTTGCCACGCACTCGATCGGTAATGGTTTGTTTGGAAAAGTCAAATGGAGCATCGTTTGGTTGCGGACAGAATGCCTCACCCAACACCATCACCGAGTCCACATGAGCGGTAGTCATCAGAGGGCTTTCCAAGCCTGTGAGGTAGCCCAATTTCTTCGAATATTCTTCAACTTTGGCACGGTCACGGGACACGGCTCCACGTAATACTTCCACGTAGTCAGATACAAAAGAGTCGGGGAAATCGCGAGCTGCACCAAAGTCAAGCAACTCGATAGTATGGTTGTCTTCGTTATATAAGAAGTTAGCCCAGTTAGGGTCGGTCTGCATGAATTGGAACTTCTTGAGCTCGGTCAATGTGAGACGCATTATATTAGTAGCGATCCAGTTCTTTGTTTCTTGGTCCCAATCGCCTTTGGCGATTTCAACTCCTCTCATTTTTTCCATAGTAAGAACGTGCTCACCGCTCATTTGATGAAGTACACGTGGAACAACAAAGACAGGGTCGTCTTGCACCAATTCACGAAAACGCACCAAATTCTGAGCTTCCCTTATATAGTCACATTCCCATTTTAATTCCACACGGGCATTTGCAACGGTCTTATCCAAAAACAATCCTGCAGGCAACATTGACAGAGCAGTCAAGAGCATCAAGAGATTATTCAAATCCAGATCAATCAGGTCTACAACTCCTGGGTATTGTACCTTGACCACCACCGGAACCAAATCACGGGTGACGGCGTTGTGTACCTGGCCAATCGAAGCAGCGGCAAAGGGAACATCGTCGAACGAAGAGAAGTATTTCGACCGCCAGTCAGTACCCAACTCGCGGGTCATCACGCGATGAAGCTGAGCAGGGGGCATGTAATGGGCCAGGTTTTGCACGCGCAGCAAGATCTGCTGGATTTCTTGGGGCAAAATCAGCTGTTCTTGAAATGAGAGCATCTGGCCCACTTTGAGGGCGGCCCCGCGCATTTTGGAGAACTTGCGCGCCATGCGCTCGATATTGGCCGGGCTCAAAAGTAACAGCTTCATGGACATATCGCGGCCTTTTCCCGAGGCATACTGTTTAAGACCTTGAGATGCGGCGCTGAGACCAACGCCTGCAGCGAGCGTGCCATAATGGAATATTCTGGCCAAACGAGTGCTGGGGACTTCACTCTGGTGCATTTCAAATGTAGGGCCCACGGTGCCTGTGGGCAGGGCGCGAGGCGCGCGTTTTTGAGGCGCGACACTTTCCTCGCCCGAACCTTGGGCGACGGTGGCCGCACCAGCATCTTCCACGTCGCCGCGCACTGTAGAATAGTTCGCGTGGCTGCTTCTGTTTGCGCACGTGCTGTAGTGGCGTTTTGCTTTCTTTGAAGCAACTCCAGCAGAATGAGACTTTGTTTTCTTGTGCTGAGCGGACTTGTGTTTTGTAGGGAGATTTTCTTCTCGAGCGGTGACAGCCGCGTGGTGGGCCTGGCTCCACATTGCTGCGTTAGCGTCACAGGCTTCTAACTGAGCACGAACGAACAGAGTGCGCCACGCATGCACAGCATCGCGCTGAGCCATGGCAACAGCAGACTGTGCCACACGGGCGGCAGACCCGGCAATTGCCACGGCCTCAAAGACTCTGTTTTTCGGAGACATGGAAGGAAAGCTGCCAGGAACGAAGAGAAAACGTGCTGGAATGTATTGACGGTTTTTTTTTTCTTTTTTCGCGGGGTTGCGGGAGGTTGGGGTGCCCGAGGGCGGGTAGGTCTCACTGAAGGTTAGGAATTGCTACTAATGGAGTTGGGTACAGCTGGCTACAGAATTAGTATGGGCTTATTTATCTCACGTGGATTTGGGTACAGTTGGCTACAGAATAGTATGGGCTTACTTATGTCACGTGGATTGCCTTGAAAGATGTGCAAGTATGACAACGAAGCCGACCCATGTTTCCCATCTGTAAGGGGATTGTGTGTGTCCGAGGCTTAACCAGTCTTGAAGAAAGTGGCCGTTTCATACTGAGGATTAGCGTTCATGCGATTGCTCGACATCACCCACTGAAGCGGCTTCTCAATCTCAAGTCTCTGCCTAACTGTTTCATTTGTTCGTCAGCAACCTGCCCCAAATTGGCAGCCATGCATATATTCCGGCTTGGTGAATTGGTTAAGATCAATATCCAAGCAACTTGGGCCAATAAGAAGATTATCCATGCTTCAGTTTGCGAAGTGAACCTATGTCTGGCGATAGGACTGCTGCGCCAATCTTAAGTACACAAGCGACTCGCTTGTTGATCTCTGTGGAGCCTTACTCCCACTTTAAGGGACTTTGAAAAGAAGCGGCTATTTCTCAATCATCTTTGTGCATGAATTGATCGAATCATGGGTTTCGGTACCGAGAAAAGACATTTACGATAACACCGTTTACAGTTTTGAGAGTTCGTTCCACCATGTGGATCTGGGTATGTTATGTAATTAAAGGGCAAGCGCTTCCGTGCATTGTTCGCCAGCTTGGTCAGATGGGATCAGTGGTAAAGAATCCCCCTGCCACGAAAGCAAATTCTCGACATGGTGTGACTAGTTCATTGGCACAACTAATTGTTCATTAAGTTGATGATAGCGGCCTTTAAAGAAAACAAGGGATGATGACAGCAAAACATCGAATTCGACGTGGTTCTCCCCTTTATTTGAACTCGATGCTGATAATCATCCACCTCGTTTGATGGTAACCCCATTGTTCTTCTGAAGCAGAGTTATCTTCGTGCAGCACTTCACCAGGGGTAATGGTTGGCACAGAAACAGTACTCCCTGTACTTCCATATTGATGCGAACTCTCTCTCCTCTGCTTCACTCTCATAAACGCAGACGACGCGAACGTTTAGTGTGGTGAAATTGGCCACCTTCTGCGGATTCCACAGCACGGTACAAGACAACTTGAAGAGCGTCTTCGCTTCCTACTTTTCTTACTTGGTTGATCAGCTATTGCTATTTGGAAAAGATTCCGGAATAATGGGTTCGGGTTTTCGTCAACCTTGGAATAAAATTCCTACTTCTTCTTCACTTTCAAGATGTCTTGTTGCATTCGTTGATTTCTGAGAAATTGCAACTCCTACCCTCCGTAACTCCTCTCGAAGAACCATCGGCCTGGGAATGCACCATCAACTTTGCACTTCAAGTTGTCCTGTATTCTGTTGTGTCCTCAGTGTTATGTTATAGCGACAGCTTGGTTCATTGCGAGAGTGACCTTTACACCGAGTAAGCTTCACGACAACTATGTTCATGTTCTTATCACGCTATAGAAGTTGTCACCAAAAATAATTCCCTGAATACTGATTGGTATGTGTTATACTGCGGACGTGCTTAAGCATGATCTGGCTATGGACGATCGTATCTATGGGATTTAGAAGTTTGTGATTACGTTAACTGTGGGATCAAATTAACTATGGAATTACATAAACTAGGACTCGCCTAATTATGGGCTTGTCTAATATGGAATTATGAACCAGAACATCTGAAATTCCTTCTTAGCAAACGTGAGGCAGAGAGAATCCCCAAATGATTTCACAGTTGACCATGGAGCCAAGGAATGGCACATTCTGGAAATTGACATATTCATGGCTTTCTGGATTCAACAGAACTGACACAATGCAACAGTTTATGTCAAGCAGTGGCAGATTGTTTAGACGATCCTGTCAGAATCCACTCTCTCAGATTCTATGTAATTTACTTGTCGGCATAGAAAAAGAATTGGGAAATGTTAAGACGACAATAAGGAAGGAGTCATTCGTCTGGAGCCAGTACATCAAGATTGAGAGCGATAGGAAGGATCGTGGAAGCGAACACACAAGTGTATTTCATGAGCATAATTTTAATAATAATTTGCTCGCATATAGCCATGAAAGCGATGACATGGAGCTGATTTACGTGGCTATCTGGTGTGTGTATTCTGCCTCCAATATAGCGAAGACGTGCAGGGAGAAATGTAGCGAAGACATACAAGTAAGACATACAAGTAAGACATACAAGACATACAAGTAAGACATACAAGTAAGACATACAAGACATGCGAGTAAGACATACAAGTAACACATGCAGCAGATCGACAACAGCTAATAGACAACAGCTAATAGACAACAGCTAATAGACAACAGCTAATAGACAACAGCTGATAGATACAGGTGAAACTGACTAGATACACTATGAGCTACGACAAATGACATGATATAAATGAATCCAATAATAGAGAATCCATACTAGAGGGCAGAAATGTAAAGAAAATGCCACACAGATCACAAATTACAACTACGAACTTCGAGTACCCAAAATACCCTGACTTTATATATTCCAAGACTTGCAGGATGAATATGGTGAAGACTCTAGGCTGGGCTACCCAAATCCTCAATGCGCAAACCAATTTACCACGCTTGGTGGTCAGTAGAATCAAGACTGTTCCCAAAGTCGAGACAGTTGAGATCCGTGTCAGATGAACAATCCAGATTTAAGTGAGCAAGTCGAGAGTGATCGCATGGCGTAATGTAGCTGTGGTCATCCTAATGAAAAGTTGGAGTAGTAGTGAGACATTTGCACGACACGGCGGCTTGCAAACCACGACATCAACCACGACATCAACCACGACATCAACCACGACATCAACCACGACATCAACCACGACATCAACCACGACATCAACCACGACATCAACCACGACATCAACCACGACATCAACCACGACATCAACCACGACATCAACCACGACATCAACCACGACTCTACACAACATCTACACAACATCTACACAACACCTCACGACATCTTCTCCCACACATCAAATCAACTCCCGTCTCTCGTCTTTGCCTAATCCATAGCAATCCCGTAAGCCCCAACATCTGCAGCAATCTGCCGTCAATGACCAACCGCGGCCAACTTTCGCATGGTGATTGTCGCATCAATTCGCCAGCAAAATAAATGACCGCCTCAATGGATTTCTCTTGTTAGTTTCTTCATTGCACGTTCTTATCCCCTGTTTCTAATTCTCTCCGTTTTTTCCTCTCCGTTTGTTTCTCTTTTTCTTCCCTTTCTCACCAACTGTACCATTCGCAATTTCCGTCCAAATGCACATTATGTACCATAACCCAAAACGACTCCAAAAACTAAAGCATAAAAGAAAAACCGGAAAACCCACCAACAGCAAAATTCACAGCAGTCACATCAACAATACCAATAGCAAGTAAAAAACGACATCTTCTCCTCCCCTTCCCCCCCCTCGGCGAGACAGAACCCAGTTACCGCCCATTTCTGGTTATCGCCGTAGTGCATACGCCCGCGCGATGAGATAGTTCCCCCATCGCTTTTCAACTACATCGTCCTTATGTCCTCCGACAAGAAAAAGTACAAGAAGCAAAAGCTTATGGATTCCGAGGCGGAGCGTGTGGCTGAGGCGGCCGAAGAGTCGTTGAAAAAACACCCGCACGACGAAACGCCCCAGCCCATGGACTTCCACGACGACGGAGAATTCAACGGCATCCACCGCCACAAAACAACGGCCGAGATGGCCAAAAAGTTGGAAAGCGGTCTGCGCAACCCGTTCACCGGAATGCCCTTCAGCTCAAGGTACTGTGAGATTCTCAAGACCCGCCGTGACTTGCCTGTGCACGCTCAAAGAGACGAATTCTTGGAGATTTTCCACCGCACACAAATCATGGTGTTTGTGGGTGAAACCGGTTCGGGTAAAACCACCCAAATCCCGCAGTTTGTTCTCTATGATGATATGCCGCATTTGCACGGAAACCAAGTGGCTTGTACGCAGCCCAGACGTGTGGCAGCCATGTCGGTGGCCAAGAGAGTGGCGGACGAAATGGACGTCGAGTTGGGCCAGGAGGTCGGTTACTCCATCCGTTTTGAAAACAAAACCTCGCCCAAAACCATCCTTAAGTACATGACCGATGGTATGTTGTTGCGTGAGGCCATGGAAGACCACGACTTGTCCAAGTATTCGTGTATTATTTTGGACGAGGCCCACGAAAGAACATTGGCTACTGATATTTTGATGGGTCTTCTCAAGCAGGTGACGTCTCGCCGCCCCGACTTGAAAATCATCATCATGTCCGCTACTTTGGACGCCGAAAAGTTCCAGAGCTACTTCAATGATGCTCCCTTGCTTGCTGTTCCCGGCCGTACTCATCCGGTCGAAATCTACTACACTCCCGAGTACCAAAAGGATTACTTAGACGCTGCCATCCGCACTGTGTTGCAAATCCACGCCACCGAAGACGAAGGTGATGTGTTATTGTTTCTTACGGGTGAAGAGGAGATCGAAGACGCCTGCCGTAAGATCCAATTGGAAGGTGATGAGTTGGTGCGGGAGCAAGACTGTGGCCCCATCAAAGTGTACCCATTGTACGGTTCTTTGCCTCCACATCAGCAGCAGAAAATCTTCGACCCTGCTCCACAAAACCATCGTCCAGGCGGCCGCCCTGGCCGGAAGGTCATTGTGTCCACCAATATTGCCGAAACATCCTTGACCATCGATGGAATTGTGTATGTGGTGGACCCGGGCTTCTCCAAACAAAAAGTGTACAACCCACGGATCAGAGTCGAGTCATTGCTTGTGTCGCCTATTTCTAAGGCATCGGCGCAACAAAGAGCCGGTAGAGCTGGGCGTACGCGGCCCGGTAAGTGTTTCCGTCTCTACACCGAAGAAGCATTCAACAAAGAGTTGATCGAACAGCTGTACCCCGAAATCTTACGTAGTAACTTGGCATCTACAGTGTTGGAGCTTAAGAAGTTGGGTGTGGACGATTTGGTCCATTTTGACTTTATGGATCCTCCTGCGCCCGAGACGATGATGCGTGCCCTTGAAGAGCTTAACTACTTGCAGTGTTTGTCTGACGAAGGTGAGTTGACCGCATTGGGTCGTCTTGCCTCTCAATTCCCATTAGACCCGACCTTGGCGGTGATGTTGATCGGATCGCCTGCTTTCCGGTGTTCAGAGGAAATCTTGACCATTGTGGCTCTTTTGTCGGTGCCCAACGTGTTTGTGCGTCCTGCTGCTGCTCGGAAGCGTGCGGACGAGATCAAAATGTCGTTTGCACACCCTGACGGAGATCACTTGACGTTGCTTAATGTCTACGATGCATTCACGTCGGACGATGCCCACAATGTCGGCTTGCACCAATGGTGTCGTGACAACTTCTTGTCGTACAGATCTCTACAATCAGCGTCCAGCGTGCGTCTGCAGTTGCGTCGTCTTATGGAGAGACACGATTTGGAATTGGTGTCCACTGACTTCGAAGACCCCTCCTATTGGGATAACATTCGTAAGGCATTGACGGCGGGTCTTTTCATGCAAGTGGCCAAGAAAAAGAGTGGAAATAAGGGCTTCTTGACTGTCAAGGACAACCAGGACGTTTTGATCCACCCGCTGACGGTTTTGGCCAAGGAGAACGAATGGGTGCTTTACAATGAGTTTGTGCTTACGCTGAAAAACTACATCAGAACTGTCACCAACATCCGGCCGGAATGGCTTGTTGAGTACGCTCCTAAATACTACAATTTGGACCACTTTTCCAAGGGAGATGTGCGTCTTTCGTTGGAGCGTGTGATTGCACGGGTGGACACTATGAAGCGGAATAAGTAGAATATAGAAGATGAATTGGTGTGGTAGGTGTTGTAGCAGAATGTCGTGATACATGTCGTAATGTCGTGGCACATGTCGTAGTGTTGTGATACATGTCGTCGTGTTGTCGCACATGCCGAATGTCACTGCATGTCGCCATTATATGACTCAACACGTACCATAAAATCACTATCCTGCAATAGCGTTGTGCACGTGATCGCAGGCTTTTCCTGCAACCGCTTCGAGGTAGAAGATGCATTTGCACCCCAAACCGGCTGTGCGACACGTTTGTCAGGCATCATTTACGCGACAATGTGAACAACACGACATTGATCACTATTCGGCAAGGCAATTTCCAAAAAATAGCTGTAAACAAAAAAATAAAAGAATTCAAAAATTACTTGTCCTGCCTTGTCATTTAACACTCCGTGCACAACTTCCTTTTTTTAATCCAGCTTTCTGCGCCTCGCCATATAGTCCCTCTACCACAAAATGCCCTTGAGCAAGAAGAAGCCCGATTATATGCAGGCTGGACACATATTTAGCCGCATAGTACACGTCTCGGAAGTGTGAACTGTAGTTACCGTCTAACTTTTCCACGTCGCATCCATACGCCAGATCAGAAGCTTTTCTTTTTCTTTAGTAAAAGACCATCTCTTCTTTTCTAATCGTTCCCTTTTGCTCTATCTCCTCCTTGCCCATTTCGCTCCTTTCTGTTGTCATTCACCATGGGTCTTCTAGTGGTATGTTGAGGTTGTTTCCAATGTGGATTTTTTTTTTGGCAGCCTACTAACCAAACCAGTCACGTATCTTCAAAAACAGAGAGATGAGAATCTTGATGTTGGGTCTTGACAATGCGGGAAAAACCACCATCTTGTACAAGTTGAAGCTCGGAAAAACGTCCAAGACCGTGCCTACTGTCGGTTTTAACGTGGAAACCGTCAAACACAAAAACGTTTCCTTTGCCGTTTGGGACTGTGGTGGACAAGAGCGGATCCGTCCATTGTGGCGCCACTACTTCACCGGTACAAACGCGTTGATTTATGTGGTTGACTCGTCTGATTGGGCGCGTTTGGATGAATCGAAAAAGGAGTTGATGCGTGTTATCAGCGACAAGGAATTGGCCAACTGCTTGTTGATTGTGTTGGCAAACAAGCAGGATATCAACGGCGCCATTAAGCCGAAGGAGTTGATCAACCGTTTCGATATGAACTCGCTTAGTGCAGACCACACGTGGTCGGTTGTTCCTACCATTGCAACCGATGGAACGGGTCTTGCCGAGTCTTTGAACTGGATTTCCAGCCACTCAAAGTGAGTGCCCTACTGCAGATGCTTGTTGACGGCCTGGTGTCGTTGGCCAGTCACTATTCATGCCCAGCGACAGATTTTTTTGCCTGGTATTGAGACCTTCGTTCATAATTAGTACGTGCACCGTTTACATGTGGCAGATGAAGTCTTTAGAAATATAAGTAATGTTATTGTTGTTTTGGTCGTCGGCTACTTAGAAGTTGAGTCTTGTGCCTGAGTGGCTACAAACATGCTCTGACTCACTTAGCTGTCCAGAGCGACACTGCGCCATCTTCTTGGCCAAAATAAGCCTTGGACGCCATGTTAGTAAAGAGCCCAGTCTCCACAACACCAACTAATGCCTTGATTTGGGAGTGCAACTTCTCGGGGTCAGAAATGTCTCCAAAATCAGCGTCAAGCAAAAAGTTGTTGTTGTCAGTGATCACAGGCCCTGCCTTGGCAGAACCGCCCTGTCTCAAAACCACCTTCTTAGCACCAAGCGCCTGCAAATCAAGCGTCACTTTAGCATATGAGTTGGGCACAATTTCAATAGGAATACCCTGAGTCCATTGCGACCCCAAAACCTTTGACTCCTTCCGGAAATCGGCCACAACAACAAAAGTTTTTGCAGCACCTGCCACCAACTTCTCTTGGAATAAACAAGCGCCTCCTCCCTTAATACAGTTAAGGTTGCCGTCCACCTCATCTGCACCATCAAAGGCAATATCCACCTTAGGGAATTGCTCAATAGTACCCAAATTGAGCCCGTTATCAATAATCAACTGCTTGGACTGAAACCCGGTGGGAATACAGATAAACAGCTTTTTTTGAGGCAACTGTCCTAACCGCTCAGCAACGAAAACTACCGTCGATCCCGATCCAACACCAACCACCTTGGCGTCTGCAGGAAGGTTCTCATCAACTGCTCTGTATGCAGCCTGCTTCTTAGCTTGGTCGACGAGTGAAGACATGGAGTAGGGTCTGAGGAAAGGGAGGCGATAAGGGAGACGTTTGAGAAGAAGACTCATGTGGAGAAGAAAATTAGTCTGGGGAATATGTTGTGTGCAGGTATACAGTATGATGTGTACTCTTGGTGAAAACGGTGCTGAAAACGTCTAGATATGGGGATTTAGGGGGCTCAAAGGGGTTTGCAGTATTGAACGGTAGAGATTTATTGGGATGCAGAATCATAATTGTTGGTTAACTATGGGTAGTTCTGAAGGAGGCCAGTATGCAGGACGCTTGATTAGGAGAGATGCAATGGAGAGTATGGTTCAAGTTTGAAGATCAATTCTTTTGGTTTCATGGTGGAGGTCATAGTCAAGCATCTGGATTCATGCATCTGGACAGAAGCAACGGCCGGAAGAAGAGTTCCGTAAAGGAGGAGCCCTATTATGTTCCACAAAATATTATGGTGTTTTTAGTGAAGTAGTATGGAGTGCTCTAGATTTATGGAATTACCGTGAAAGTACTAAGAGATAACTATGGAAGTACTAAAAATTACCGTGAAAGTACTAAAAATTACTGTGAAAGTACTAAGAGATTACTGTGAAAGTACTAAGAGATTACTATGAATTACTATGAATTACCAAGAATTACTATGAATTACTATAAATTACTATAAATTACTATAAATTACTATAAATTACTATGAATTACTATGAATTACTATGAGTTACTATGAGTTACTATGAGTTACTATGAGTTACTATGAGTTACTATGAGTTACTATGAGTTACTATGAGTTACTATGAGTTACTATGAGTTACTATGAGTTACTATGAGTTACTATGAGTTACTATGAGTTACTATGAGTTACTATGAGTTACTATGAGTTACTATGAGTTACTAGGAGTTACTATGAGTTACTATGAGTCACTAAGAGCTACTATAAACTACTACGAATTACTATGATTAGGCAAGTATTGGAATCAGCATTAACTTAAAAAGGAATACGATCCGACATCCTTGAACAGCCATGTAAATTACACAAACAAGATGACTACCGTTCTTATATAGAGAAAAGTTATATGTAAATTTTGGAGCAGCATGGGTGCAAAAGGTACAGATTTCATTGATATAAAGTAAAATAAAATATGAAGTAAAAGGTGTACTCCATAAAATTTTCAAGGTACAGAATTGATGTAATAACTCCAAACCCAACTCTGAAAGAAATACTTCATATCCATTAACGGTCAATTATATGCTGTTGAATTCAATCAACCGTTGTACCTGGTGTACGGTGCCAGTAGAATGTAATTACCCCATAGACAACCTTGAGCTCAATGACTCTAAACTATTGCCAGCAATTGAAACAATAGGAACCATACATTGCATGCATAAGTTCTATCTGAACCATACATTGCAAGAATAAGTTCTATCTGAACCATACATTGTAAGTTAAATCTCTGACTCATTAATAGTACTAGATGGTATGACATTACGTAATCATAATCTAAACCTCTAGCAAGCCAATATTATGACTGAATTCTAGAGTACGACTATGGATTACACTCAGTAAACACTCAATTAGGGTACCCTATGGATTATACTCAATAAACACTCAATTAGGGTACCCTATGGATTGTACTCAGTAAACACTCAATTAGGGTACCCTATGGATCATACTCGGCAAACATTTAACTAGCATACGACTATGGATCATACTCAGCAATTAATTAGTATACAAAGAACATTAGGTAATGATATACAGTGAATAGAACGCTATACGATAAACTAGTAGATACAGTCGAACTATATGACGGCAATATTCAAAGAGTACTTAGTATCCAGTAGGGTATTAACAGGGCAAGAATATGTTTAGGAATAAAGCAAAAGGGAATCCCACACCAAATATCATATCCTACTTGAGTCCTGGAGATCCTTAGAGACGCCTGATTGGTTATGAACTGGCAAAGCTTGTGCGGACGGCCTGAGCTTCTACAGACGTCGGACAGATTTCAATATAGGCCTTGCATTGAGGAATTGAAGCCCAGTGTGTGCTCTGATGCACGGCCTGTCTTCTCATCTCCTACCGTGTCACAGGAAACCATTTATGATGTCCGTTTCGGGGGTTGTGTTTGCTCCAGAAGATCTGTAGATATAGAGCGCCAGGAGTTGTTGCAGTATACGAGTATTGTGGATTGACAAGATGTTCATGCAAGAGCAGTTCCCCTTGTGGCCACCAAAGTTGTACTTGGGTCGGAATATCTTCGATGTGGAATTATTTGTGGAATTAAGTATGTAGACTAGTTTCCAGAATTGTTTGTAAATTAGTTTAGAATTGTTTGTAAATTGTTTTAGAACTGTTTCCAGAATTGTTTCCAGAATTGTTTCCAGAATTGTTTCCAGAATTGTTTCCAGAATTGTCCTAGAATTGTTTCCAGAATTGTTTCCAGAATTGTTTCCAGAATTGTTTCCAGAATTGTTTCCAGAATTGTTTCCAGAATTGTTTCCAGAATTGTTTCCAGAATTATGTAGACTAGTTTCTAGGACTGATCTTCTATATAAGTCTCTTATATTAAGTTCTACAGAATAGTTGTAGAAATAATTTCCTTGGAATTATTGTCTTGCTGTTAGCTTTGGCCGTCTTTTGGTGTCTGTCAGTTTCCCCGGATTCGAAGAAAGAAATACCGAAAGAAGAACAGGCAATTTCTTTTCAAAGTGGAATTCTGGTCACAAATGCAATTCTGAATTGAAAATACTAAGGAAAACAGTGTGACTTCACTATTGCGCTTTGAACAAACATACGAGTTCCCGTAATACTATATGATCTTGGAAATCTTTTAAGACATAGTCTCTATCTTTTCTCTGCTACGTGATCTAATGTGTTCCTCTATGTCCGGGAGATCTCTCATTCATATCATTACATAAGCTGTGCCAGCTGCCCAGACGATACGAGCCTCTGGTTTCTCTAATCGGGACACGGACCCAAATCGGAAGAAAAAAAGTAGAGAAACTAAGCAATACTTCAGTTGGGGTATGGCCTAGATGTACTGATGTGTCATATGTAATTGTGGACTTGAAGGAACAGCCCAAGCACTTGTTTATTATCACATGAGCTCTTATCAGAGAGCATCGTTATCCCGTGGAATTTCCGTTATCCCGTAAAACTTCGCTTTTCAAGCGTATCTGTACAATGGTAGATCTTTGCACGTGACCTGCACAACAACCGTTAGACGTCAAGGTTCTTTTCTACAAAGAGACGAACACGACAAGTGTTTGATACGACATGTTTCTGATGCCACAAGTGTCTGTTCCGTAGTGTCATCCGACACTTGCTGGGTTTCATTCCTTGGATTCCTGTTTGATCAGGATGTACGGGTGTAGGAACCTAGAGTTGGCCAGAGACTAACCGTGGTCGGGTCGATCTGGCCGGATTTACTGTGGCAGGGGTTGACCGTAACTGGCCTGACCGGAAACATTGACCTCGTACCAAAATTCACTATGGAACGATAGTGTCGGCTATCAAGTCCGTAGATAGAGGTGATCTACGGGAGGTAAGGATGTAGAACCTGTAGCAGAAGCTTAACAGAACAGAAGAAGCAGAACCAAGAAAAGTAGCCGAGTAGATGACAGTCGTATCCGATTCATTGCAAGCTGGCCTGATTCAGAAGCTCTATTATACCAATTTGTGGGACGGAGAATTTGTACTTGTGATCTTATCTAGTGCTACTGCATATGGCGTCTACATGCTGATCTATATGCTGGTGTATGGCAGTGATACGACAAGTTTTCGCAGTCACAGTACTCACGTGCCGCTCTGTCTCAGTAGCGACGCATTAGTAGTCGCACCAAATAACTCCCATGCTACAACCATCACATCCTGCACACAGTGTGGCGCTCAATAAGAGCGATGAAAACCCTAGCAAACACCCGTACCCCGAGGGCCGTCTGCAGGCTGCGCGTGCGGATTTTTTCACCTCACCTTCGCATTTTTTTTTCCCTCTCAAAAATTTTCTTCCACATTCAACAGTCCTAAGCAAACATGTCTGCTGCCAACAAGATCTTGTCTGAAAACCCAACCGAATTGGAGTTGCAAGTTGCCCAGGCTTTCATTGACTTGGAAGCTCAATCCGACTTGAAGGCCGAATTGAGACCTTTGCAATTCAAGTCCATCAAGGAATTCGACGTTGCCGGCGGTAAGAAGGCCTTGGCCATCTTCGTCCCAGTCCCATCCGTTGCTGGCTTCAGAAAGGTCCAAACCAGATTGACCAGAGAATTGGAGAAGAAGTTCCCAGACAGACACGTTGTCTTCTTGGCCGAGAGAAGAATCTTGCCAAAGCCAGCCAGAAAGTCTAAGAAGCTCCAAAAGAGACCAAGATCTAGAACCTTGACTGCTGTCCACGACAAGATCTTGGAGGACTTGGTCTTCCCAACTGAGATTGTTGGTAAGAGAGTCAGATACTTGGTTGGTGGTTCCAAGATCCAAAAGGTTTTGTTGGACTCCAAGGACTCCTCTGCTGTTGACTACAAGCTCGAGTCTTTCTCCCAATTGTACAACAAGTTGACCGGTAAGCAAGTTGTCTTTGAAATCCCAGGTGACGTTTACTAAACGGTTTGAAAAAAAAGCATTGTATCGTTCCTGCCTTATTTCTTAATGCTCCTTGTCTTTTTTTTATCCTATCATGTTCTACAAAAACGAAATCATCTGTGTCTTAGTTGTGTGAATATATTGGGTGGCATTTTCTAGAATGCTATTTTGTATTTCACACTTGTCATGCTTTCGGGCAACAATCGACAAATACTGTAATTTGGTATTTATCTTATAAATAACCTCTACGCTATTGCCTGTAGTCCGAAGTAGTTTGGGGAGTGTGACATGTTCTTGCTCAAGATGTGCTCCAACTGTATCTCCTTCATATTAACAGTTGTTTTCTCTACCGTGGCACTCTTTCGTTTGTTTGCATTCTCTACCCTATTCCCTTCTTTTCTTCCACCTCTTCTCTAACCTTCTGCTCACTTCAGCTCAGTTGTTCAATCATGAACTTCTTCATCCCTAAACTTCTGCTCGTCACTTCGTATCCTCGACTTCTTAAAACCACTCGCTTCGCCTAAACTTGCTTGGCATAGGACGTGGGAAACAACCCTTTCTTTCCATTAAGCTCTCCCTCGGTCCATCCACTGCCGTCGTCTGAAACAAACGTAATCTTGTCTCCTGCCCGAATAGTCAACTCGTTATCTTCTTCGGCATTATAGTCATACAACGCTTCTAGATATTTGACTCTTCTGGCGCCACGTTTCGGTGCAACAGAAGGGCCCTTCTTCTTGTGGTTACTATCTGGTTGAACAATCTCAATGTAACTTGTAGGGACAAGTCCTTGTGTGCCGCTCTGGGTCAGAGATACCAAAGTCCACCCCGAGCCGTCGTCTTCTTGCAAAACTTCCAATTGTTCGCCTTGCACCATGCTGGTTTCGTCGTCTCCAGACGCATCGTACGCATATAAAGCTCGTGCGCTTGCAATGCCTGACGACTTCGTAGAAGACGACGTTTTGTTTCGCCGTAAACTGAATATTCCTCCCAATCCACCTTCTGTGCTGGCGACGTCACTAGCCGACGTCTTAACGGATTGGATGTCGTTATTGATCTCTTGGGTGTGGGTTGTCTTATGATGCTTGAATAGTCCAAACCGCTTCTTTTCGTGTTTTGTCTCGACATACGACAAGTCTTTATTTCCGGCAAAATTTTGGATGATTTCTATCTCTACTTCACCCTTGACCCGACGTGAATCCTCCTTCATGAATTGTTGTAAGAGCGTCAACGCATCAAAAAGTTTGGCGTCAAATTTGAGCGTAGTACTGTCTCCACTTGCCTTTCTAGCCTCTGCTACTTCTTCAAGCTTTTGTTTAGCTGCAAGCGTGGCTTCTTTTGCAGCCAGATAATTGTTCAAACTGGAATTAAGCGTCTTCTTCAAATCTGTTAGTTCCGGCTCCTTTGTGATAAGCAGCTCGTCGTCATGCCAGAAATCACAAGGGACGTAAATGAAATCGTCTGGCTCGGTCCAATCAGCTGTGTTATGTTTAATAAACATAGCAGTGTCCAATTTGGGGTTGTTTTCCTCAATAGTAGAGTCAATTGCATAGAGATACTCCTTCACCTTGTCGTTGAAGTTTCTCTCGATGATATTGGCATTCTTCAAGAGTTTGTTGAGTATGGCGACGCGTGATTCATTCAAATCCTGGAAGTAATCAAGTAGCTCTGGAAGGTCCTGGAAATAGTACTTGTCCTTCAACCGGTTGGCCACACTAATTCGAATAAGGTAATGATTTTTGCCAATGTTCATTTCAGTTTCACGTTCCTTGAAACGCTGCTGATACTTTTCGCTCGAAGATTTCTCTGTTTTTTGGCGGGCGGCTTCTGTTTTCTGACATAACGAATCGTAATTGCGTTTTGCCTTGGCCACGTCTTCCTCCGTAGCTTTCTTTTCGCTAAGAAGAAATTCGTTGATTCCACAAATATGGCGTGAGATCTTCTCCAGCTTCGCCTTCAAGCTGTTCAAATTGCCGCAGATTTTGGTACTGATCTCGGCGGCAAACCGCTCACGCTCTTTCGAGATCTCCTCGGTTTGCGTCAACACCTCGTTCCATAGAACTACCGAGGCCGACTCAAGCGATCCGGGCGTGATCTTGGGCTCATCTCCGACCGATAAGTGCGACGAGTTCTTTGCCTTGCGCTCAAAATGTCTCTTACACAAGTCAGCCAAACTGGTAGCATATGCTCGTTCGATTGTGGCTCTCTCCTTGTAAAACTCGTCAATATCAGAGAGCCAATTGATTCCATTGGATACCCATTTGGATGTGGCTTCAAACGAGTCCTTTAGTTCGTTTCCTAGTGAAAGTTCTTCTAACATGTGGTTCGTGCTAATGAGTAACAAAACCCATGAGGTTGGCATGTGTACATGCAGGTCTGGGGTAGATAGGAGAGGTAAAAGAGGGGACAAGTGCACCGATATTTTATTATTACTAGTTCTTTTTTTCTGCATATTGCTACATTGCTGGGCTGTAAACTGTTCTATGAAATTTTCATCGAGTGATTTGGGGCGGGATATTTCGGGTTTGCTTAGAGCTGGTCGTGGGCGCATGCTCTGGGGGAAGTTCAGGCGGCACGCCTGGTTCTCAGCGTACGCCAGTTTTCCATGCGCTCGCTCTGATCTCTCCGCGCACGCCATTTATTTTCCAGCGCTCGGATTTCCCGAGCGCTTGGATATCTAGGCGCTCTGACTTCTCCGCGCGCTCTTGTTTGCTTGCGCGCCTATTATGCGTCGTTCCTCCAATTCTACATGTCTCGCCCTCCAATTCTCTAGCCGCACCAATACGATTCTCGTGCTTCCAAAGTTAAAAAAACTCACATACATCTCTTCTTCTGCGGTTCACACACCGCCACTAAAAAATACGCTCATCTCCAAATTTCTTGTCCCGTCTTTCTTTCCTGCCTTCCCGCTGGCTCCGCCGCCGTCCCGGTCCTCGTGCTAAACCTTCTAAGTTCGCCCTTCTCAAATCCATATACAAAGACTACCGCGCCACCCGCGGACCTGCTGTTGGTCTTTGGGCCCGCCTTCGGCTTCGAACCCTTCTGCGTACAATGAATTCCAATATCCCCGAGCCGCCACGCCCCCGACGCCGTCTCCCTCTATCTTTGCCTCCAGATGCTGCCGCTGCTGCTTCTTTGGACCAGCCTCGTATGGTCGGCACCGGGGCTCATATGCGTACAAACCTCCTGACCTCCCGAGAAAATCACTTGGAAACTCTGCAAACGTTACTGCTGCAAAGGCTGGTGCAAACAAAAATGCAACCAGACATATCTACAACTGGTACAAGCGAATTGCGGCAGCAACTACAAGACGGCGCTCTGTCGCATGATTTGCCTGCGCCTACCGCCTCGGCGCCTGAAATTATCCCTTCAGCGGATGCGTCTGCGTCAAGTTCCGCGCCAACCACCGCCTCCTCGACTGCGCGCGCGCCTACTCCTCCAGGGTCTCGCCGCCAGCGGTTCTTAGGAATTGCTCGTGCAGCCCGCGACACTTACATCCCAAGATTGACTTCCTCGGTATCTCAGCTAGCGTCGGGTGTAACTTCCCGCCTGCCTCAAATTGATTATGACGAGTTTGGTTCACCTCTCCTGTTCCCTAAGGGCACGGCCATCACCCTCTTCCCTTCATACACTCGCCAAGTGCAAGAGGGCTACGTGGTGACCGTCCGTGGCTGGATGTGGTGTCCCGGGCTTATGAGCCGTAAGAACCGACTCATCTTGTCATTGGCGAAACAGGTGGCTCGCTATGGCAATGCAGCAGCCGAAGCAGTGGACCAGTTAGAGGATCCTGCACTTCGCCAGGATGTTCTTCGTGATTCTGCCCTGGGACTGCTGGACTCGGACCTGGTAGCGTCGCTGTCTACAATTCCAGGCCTGCCAGCAGCGGAAACTCTCTCCCCTGATTCATTGATCAAGGAACGTTTGAAGGCGTTTCTTGCCCGCAGTATAGCGTCTGCTGCCCTCACTGTAACAGTGGGTGCAAACAACACAGCTCAGGGAAACTTGGTACAGAAATCATTGATGACTGACGCAAATGGTAATTTTTCTGCAGAAATTCACGTGCCTTATGATCCGCTGGTTGTTCAGGTTGCAGCAGTTGCAGACGACACTATTTGTGCTTTTCAAGAGGTTTCATTGGTTTCTTCTACCGGATTTGCAATCATTAGTGATATTGATGATACAGTCAAATTGACAGGAGTCATTGGTGATAAACGTGAACTTATGCACAGGTTACTTTTGGGCGATATTATTTCGTGGAATATCCCTTCTGTTGTTGCATGGTACAAGGCGCTAACTGCTAAGGGGGATGTATCCATTCATTATGTATCTAATTCACCCTGGCAGTTGTTTTCACTCATCTCACAATATTTCGAAACGGTTAAGCTACCTCCGGGATCTTTGCACTTGAAACAGTACACGGGCAACATTATTCTGTCGTTAATGGAGCCCTCTTCGTCGCGGAAAAAGACTTCCTTATTCAAAATCGTGGGGGACTTTCCAAAGAAGAAGTTTATTTGCGTTGGTGACTCGGGCGAGCTGGATCTCGAAGCCTACGCGGAGTTAGCAAAGGCATTTCCTGGTCGCATTGAAGCGATTTACATAAGAGTAGTACAGGATTCACTTTCTGACTGGGATGATGCTAAGATTTTGTCGGAAATCAAGAGGATCATCGATAATTGGTCAGACAAAGAAGGGCAAGGGAGTCGGCTTGCTGCATCATTTCCAGAAGAAGTATCCGGCCCAATTGGTGGTGATTCTATGACATCGAAGAACCCCTCACTTTCAGTCTCCACGTCTGCAGACTCGTCACCAACAAGCACTAAAGTGCCTCCTTTAGTGCCAGCAAAGCCAGAGGCACTTCGAGGTACTCCAACATTGAAGACGCCTCCCTTGCCAGAGAGAAAATATCTTCAGAAGTCACTCACAGATAGTCAATTAGAACAACTGCATCATCCGTTCGATTCAATGAGTTCCAGTTCGCGGTCTTCATCTGCATCCCCTCCAGCTCCGCCGCCTAGGCGGAGAACTACGACATATGGATTGTCAGAGAACTCAGCTCTTCTCGCAGCTGATTCGAATCTATCCGGGATAGACCAAGGACATGATCTATATGATTTGGAAGATCTTGATAAACGAGGAGCAATTTGGATGCAAAGAATACCTCTTGTCTTATATGACTTGAAAGGCACCGGTACCAAACTATGCTTTTTTGAAGATGATGACACAGAATTTTTTCAAAAATCACTACAAAGCTTCGACAAGGCCATTCGAGGCGAAACCTAGAATGGAAATCTATATTACACATAATCAAAAGAAGTTAATATACCAGATTTTGATCACAGATCGGTAAGATCCAGGTAAATTCTTGAAATGGAATTTACATGAGAGAAACTCCTTGTTTCTCAATAATGCAAGGCCCTTGTAGTTATGCCACAACTGAAACCCCTCAAGCC
This sequence comes from Clavispora opuntiae, assembly GCA_030574075.1. Taxonomy (NCBI): domain Eukaryota; kingdom Fungi; phylum Ascomycota; class Pichiomycetes; order Serinales; family Metschnikowiaceae; genus Clavispora; species Clavispora opuntiae. The sequence continues at coordinate 1,982,385 of JAJMEJ010000001.1, forward strand.
ACTGCGGTGGCCTTCTCTGCCTCTTCAGTCTGCTTAGGCACATTTTCACTTTCATTGACTGTCTTCTTTTCCTCGTCCTCCTTTGCCTTCTCTCCTGTCTTGTCGGTCTCGTTGTATTCAGCTCCATAATCATCGAATTGAGAGCCGTCTCCGTAGTCCTTGAAAGATTCTGCAGTTTCAGGCAAGGCGCTTCTGAACTCAGACAAGTCCATCTCGTCTCCCTGTTCACCATCCTCTTCCTGGTAGAATTTATCGGCAAACTTCTTGAGCAAAATTTGCTTACCAGTCAATGGCACCTTTCCACTTTGAGCTTCCTTCTTTCTTTCTGCCTCTTTCTTGGCTCTTTGTTTCATTTTCCATTCCTTGAACGTCTCTAAAGTGATTGGCGTAAACTTAGACTTGTCCAATTTACCCCTCTCCATCTCAATGAACTCCTCCAAAGTGATTTGTGGCTCAGATTCCTTAGCTAAGCGTTCTAGTCTCTTTTGCTCTTTCGTCTTCAACACGAATCCTGCTGGTAACGCGTGTCTATACATACACTCATTTCCTCCGTTGGGACACACCCAGAACCATCCGTACTTATCATTTTCAACCGCTTCAATGAAGTATTTACAGATTTTTTCTGTGGTGGTCTTTGGGTTTCCGTGCTTGGACAAAATCACCTTTCTCAACTTCTCTTCGTCCCAGTTGTCCATAGTATCCGCCTCCTTTTCTGCTCTTGCATCGGTGTACAAGTCCTTCTTGAGATCTTTTCTGCCAACGTTTGGATCGTGGGAGAATTTACACTTGTTTCCCTTTGTACAGACACCTTGCTTGAAGAACTCACACAAGATGGACTTTGGATCCACACCAAAAGGAACTTTGGGCTGGACAATGTTGAACAACGCAGCTGCTTCCTTCTTAGCTTGCTCTGCGGCCCTTTTCTCCTCGAGTTTTCTCTTTTGTTCGGCCTCTTTCTTTTTGGCCAAACCTCCATCGACACCTTGTTTCATTTGATTGATTTGCTGTTGCACTTTTTTGGACTTGTTCTTATTTTTCATACCAAACCCTTTGTCCTCCATGGCCTTGGCCTTGGACTTGGCTTTGTCTGGACCTTGTTGCTTCTTTTTAGGTGGCATTCTGTCGAGTCACTATGGTACTTGCTATCTTTTTCTTTTTTTTTTTTTTTTGCGTCTGTGGTGTACTGTTTCGCACACACTTTTTCATTCACTATGTACGGCGCTGATGGTAAAGGAACCCTATTAAATAACCTTTGCTCGTGGATAAAAGAGTCTAGATGGTAAATATCACGCTTTGGACAGTTTGAGATTCTCAGTCAAATTGCTCCAAAGCGTTCAGTCGTTTCAGCCAAGTTTGCCCAATTAGGCAAGACCTCGTAGAGATCTCACTGTCCTATTCACACAGTACTTAGTCACTGGTAAATTCTTGATAGTGTCACGTTGCACGGTTCAGCGTGTTTTAGTTTCTTCTGTTCTTCTTGCGGCTGTTCAATAACTCAAACCGCCTGGACGCTTCCAGACTTGAAAAATCGGCAGTGTTCAATTCCTGAGGACTTCCCGTATGTGAGTGGTTGAACTGCGGACTGCCTCTGGTGGAAATTTTGGAGGTAGGAGACAATGCATTGTGCTCAAAAACACTTGGTGAGGAAGTCAACTTTGGCGTTGCAGTCATGTCCATTTTCCTCGAGAGACGGCTGTTTCTGAACGGAATATACGACTTCTTCATAGACGGCCCATCATGGATTCCGAAGCTTGTGGGTGTACCATAATTGTCCTGTAAGCTGCTCTTGAATGAGGTATTGGATTGTGTTCTTGCCAAGCTTCGGTTGAGAATTCCAAGCGCTTTCTTGTCATACACTTGCGGTACTGAGTCAATTGGTGACGTAAGATCGCTTGAGTTACTTTCCTTAGTATCCACCGAAATACTATGGCCGTGGTATCTCTGGTTAGGACGGCCCTTAACTGGAGCACCTGCCAACATTTGTGTTCTTGGATCAGATGGTTTGGTGAAGAACGAGTCAAAATCATCCAAGGCTGCCCACATATTACTTAAAGACGCAGCTGGTTCTTCAACGCTTGTGGATGCGTTATCTGGGGCCTCCGATACTGGTTCGTAATAGTCTTCCATGAGGAAGTGAATCTCTTCCCCAATAGAGTCTTGCACTTTTTCATCAACTACTGTAGACTCGCCACAGGATGCAAACACCGCATGGACGTTATTTCTTGTGTTTGACGCAGTAATGGCTGGCATAGGAATTGACCATCCACTGTCATCTGGAATACCAAACAATGTGATTGTCTTTTCGTATTCTTTTCTCATGGAGCTGTTTCCCAAACTCATACGCAATATATCCTTATCGAGTTGTGAACCTGGAATCATAACAGCTTCATCCAAGACCTCCAATGCTGGTTCAGCATACTCTGTCAAAAGCAAACGAAGCAATGGCGAAATTAAATCAGCTCCTGCACCAATAAACTCCTCACGTTGTAAGTCCACAAGAGGGATTACATACTTGAGGATCCTCAAGGTTTCCAGTTTCATCCAATCCATTTTGTTGGATAAGAAGCTCAAAAGTAAGATGAGAGTTTGAGCTTCATACTGCGGGAAGAAATTGGTCCGAATGGCAGAAATCGTTTGTACTAGGAAATCCTTTTTAGACCTGAATCTGTTCTTCGCTAATGAGTCCAAAATTCTAGCCAACCCTGCCTTTTCACGGTTAATTGCAATTTTGCTGATCAGAGCACATACTTCCTCAATCTCAGGCGATATCTTCCTTTGATCAAGGGCATGTAACAACCGAGGGAAGTTTGCTATCAAAGTTGTGAGTAGTCTATAATCCCCAGAGCCTATGATTTCACTATCTTTCAAGCGATTCAACCTGTCAAAGAATTTCATAGTTGGTTCCCATGCAGTAGCAGATCTCAATCCTGGCATGATAAGATCCTGTAAGCCTTCAAACTTGCCTTCCCATTTGGGTGGGAACGTAGCAATTAAACAAGAAATGGTGTCTGGAGCATCGAGGTCTATTTTGGAAACAAATTTGGACATGGTGGAAATCGTCTCTATGAACTCATGTTCGTGAACTGTACTAAGACAAGCAACACCAGACCAAAACAATTGTGGGAAGTCAATCAACTTTTCGGAGTCGAGCTCCGCCGTCACAGCGTTTAGTGTCATTAAAATCTGCATAGCAAAACCTTGAATATCCGGTGCAGAATCTGCAATTGTGTTTGAAAGACGATGCAACATGTCCTTAAGCATGTTCTGATCCAAAAACGACAACAAAGATCTGAAAAGTTGGAATGACCTACATGCGAGATGGCGAACAGCGCATGTCGTAGCCCATTTTAAACAAACTCTGCTCCAATCTGTCTGTAAATTTGGAATCGCCTGGGCAAATACCTCCAATATGTATCTCACCAATAAATCCATGTTTTTTGGGGTCATACCTCCTCTTTTATCGCTGTTCAAATCATCATAGACCCATAAGTACTTCAGGTGATCTTTTTGTCTCAAAATCTCCGTGATCCTAGCAGATTTGGGATTTCCCGGTGCTATCAAATGTACCAAGGTTATAAGTAATGATATTGCTTGTTCTTGTACCAAACCAAGATAATGGTCTAATAGAGAAAATGCAACGTGTAACAATAATGGAAGATGAGGAATAATCAACTCATTATTCGATCGAATCAAGTCCACTAAAAATATCATAGACAATTGACCAAGAGAAAATGCCGACTCCTTACCGTTGGAAGACAACAAGTCTCCCAAGTTCGCAGTATAGGGGAATATTTCTGTGGCTTCTGAATGTTCCGCTGGCTTCTGTTTGGACAAAGGTGGTACCATCGCTTTTGGTTGCAAGTTAGTAATCAATTTGTCTATAATGTAAGATGCATCAGGTTTGGAAAACACCAAGTAGGCGACGATTTGTCGAGAATAGGAGACAAAGCTTGTGTTCCTTTTCTCCAAGCAATTGCTGATTATGTAACCAAAAATGATATCAAAGTTTCTGGGATTTGTACCGAGTGCTACCCAAAGAGCTTCAACTTCGTTCGAGATTTGTTTACTGAATTTCACAGTAATCTCAAATAAATTGTTGAGTACCATTAACGAAGCAGGATCTATTTCTCCTGGTGATGCAAACGGAGAGTTGCGGTCATGGACCTCGACAGATTCGGGAGAAATCACTTCTTCATCAGTCAAATATTTCAACGCCACTGTTTGCACCCAGGATAGAAGACATGCCAATATGTCTCTTCGAGTTGAATTGTCGACAACATTGAAGTATTTTGTTAAGTAACTGATATACGTGAAAGCGTCTTCGGGGTGTGCTGATGCCAATTGAACCGATATTTCAAACAAGAGCTTTTTATATACAACGACAGTCGAGCTGGCGTCACTTTCGCTGAAACGATCTATAGTAGACGTATGCGAAAACTTTTGTTCAACATGCTTGATTAGGCTAATGGCAGCAAACCTGATTTCATAAGTGTCTGCACCAACCAAAAACGTAGAAACACAGAATAAATCAAATGGCATTTCAGTGTGGCGGTGCTGAGCAATGAAAATCGTGACAAAATTGGTGTAATAGACCTCCCGAACCCGGATTGAATTTGCTGGATTGATACATTGATCCAACGCTTCATTGTAGATTTCCCGGTTATTAATATTCGATTCAAGGATGTTTTTCAATGCGACCTTACCGATTTCTTGGATCTTATCATTGTCTGATGTGATAATCTCGTGTACCCATGACATCACGCTCTTGTAGTCAAAGGAGATTACTGCACCTCTTCCTGGTACATTCAAGGCTTGTTTAAGAGTTCCTGAACATATAGTTGCCATACAGCTCAAAGCTGCAGTTTGTAAGCTTTTCTTCTCCAAATCCAAAAGAGCCACTGCCGTAGTTGGTTCCTTGAACTGAGCAGACTTTGCATTCATTATATCATACCGTTCATCGAAGATTGCCTTTGAATCTCCGTATCCACACCATTCCTTCAAAAAGTTGAAGCAGCCAATTCGGGCTTCGAATGGGATCCAGCGATTCAAATCGGGACTATCCGCCAAGCCACAATAGACGTTCTCGAGTAATGCGCTGAAGTAGCGTCTAAGACCCAGGAATTCAGGCAGAGTTTGAATGTACGGCTTGGACAAGAATGCTTTCACATTCTTGATCAATGATACCAAGTTAGCAATTGTCGGTTCATCTTCATAGAGAACGGAATCTGACTTGAAACGGCTTGTGATGATACTCCAAATATGAACAACTTCGATTCTTATAATATCCTCCAGAGGATCTCGTTTGGTCAAGTTGATTTGCCAATCATTCAAGCACGCCGGAAGGTTTTCGGCCAAGGTTCGGCAGGTGTTCACATTGACAGAGCTCAAACCAACAATTACGGCCTCTCTTATCATATTTTGTGGTGAGTTAAGCAAAGAGAATGCCATCTTAAAAACAGATTTGGCGCTGGTAATCTTCTGGTGCTGGATGTACATCGGAATTGACTTCTTCCTGCGATGGGTAGGTTGTGTTGGGAACGATATCTTTTGGTCATTCGTACTTGTTAAGGAACAGCATGCAAAAATTAAGTATGACTTCCATTGGTCAACTAATACTTCAGGGGGCGTGGATGTGGAGGTTTTGGTAAATATTGATGAAGTGAAGCTCTTGAAGTTCTGAGAAAACTCAACCACGAGCTCGTGCATCTGAACCAACCGTACGCAAACAATCGAACGACATATAGCGACGGGCATTGGACAACGGTCAAAGAAAATCTCCAATAGTTTTGGAAACAATCTAAACCAAATAGTCGAGTCAATTCCGTAATCTGAAGCCGCAAACTTCAAAAGTATTCCCTTTTTGTTCTTGACTCGGCTTAATCTGCTGCGTTCGGGTGCACTTAAATCCTTCCCAACCAATTTTGTGAGTTCCAAAAAGTCTTGATTTTCCATAACTTGAATCAAACGTGTTCCTTCGTCTGCAGCATATTTCGAAGAGCTTCTTGAGTGGCTCTTTGGTGATTCCGAGTTCATTCTTGTAGGAGCAGAGTCCTTTTCAGTATTTATGTATATGGATTGGTCGAATTTTTCAACCAAGCTGAGAATTGAAATGGCCATCAGTCTTATGCGTGGATCGTTGGAGCATAGGAAAAACAAACCATAACCTTCAACTTCCTCTATCACGGTAATGATAGACTTCCATTCAAGTTTATCAAATGAACCACTTTTCAACGGCTCCAAATTAGTCAAGTCGGGGGCTTTGTAGTTAATTTGATAAAGATCGTCAAGCATTTCATTGTCGATCATCTCGTCACGTTCATTTGCACCCGCTTGCTGAGAAGAGTCCTCTTCACAAAACTGATTTAACCAACACGTCAATAGGTCCACATACACTCGCATGAGCTTCAAAAACTCTTCTGAGCTGAAATAATCTGTCTCATGAGATGGCCCCGGTTTATCGGAAAACCTGAACGCAATCCGAGCAAAGGATGTTAAGAAATTGCCAGCATTCTTCCGAGATGCAAGTCTGGTAAGAGCTCCAACTGCAGATGCTGCCACATATTCGTTATCATGAATAGAATTGCGGATGAAGATCTCCACAATATTCTTGAACGAGATTCCTAGCAGAGAGCTGGATCCATCATTCAAGAGCGGTACAATTGACCAAGCAGCTGCGTCAAGCAAGCAGGCAAAAAGATTGAGTTGAACATCGCGGTTGGTAATATTCAGAGTAGAGAAGTCAAGACCAAAATGGAAATTTGATAACGACAATGGTTTACTCAGATCGGGAGCAACATATGAAGGGTTCTTAGTCCAGCTAGTATTACCACATTGGTTGTCCAAGAGCTTGATTAAAGACACAAATGTTCTGCAAATATCTTCATGGGCATCAAGGTTTTGTGTACGTTTTTGGTCAAACATGAGCTTATTCCATTTCTGCTGGTGCAGATCCAAAATATTCTCTTCATTAGTTTTGAGAGCTTTTGTGTTCTTTTCAATACCGATAATTGTCTCGGAATAAAGTTCATTCAAGACCTTATCTGTAGGAAGTTCAGGTCTTGTGCCCAGCTTGTAATCCTTTAGACATGCCATGTAAGCTTTGATGACCAAAATAAGCTTTTCTGCGGATATATTCTCAAGCGAAGCACCATTGAAACTTGACTTCAAAAGTCTCAATATGACATTGTCCATAACATAATTGAAATGTTGAAAACCAGCAATTCGGATTATCTGGGTGATGGCATCAATCAAATGCATATCTAGCACTATCCATTGCTGCTTCTTTCCTGAAACATTTGAGCCGAAAAATAGAATGTCAAACATACTGTCGAGCTTCTTTATTGTGTTATTCAATGAATCTGGAAGTCTGGTGATATAGGTCCAGAGAAGTCTAGCAGTACATGTCAAAACCTTCGTTTTGATTTCTGTGCTTACCTTTGGTTTCAATTTGTTTGCATTCTGCTCAATAATACCAAACCAATTCTCAGAGAATAACTCCTTTGGAGCCACTAGTAAAGCAGAAGTCATGAGTGTCAAAGAGGTTTCCCATTCGCTGTTGATTTGATTGGCGAAATTCAAATTGGATAATGCGAACGAACTGCCACTTTGGGATGCAATGAAATTGGCGTCGCAGTATTTCCAAAGCTTGGCCAGCTTGTTATAAATTTTTGTAACTGCCTCAACCCATAATGGGTGGTTTGCTTCGGCAGTAAGAGTGGAAGCCAATGGAAGTATCAAGTTGCTTAATACGTCGGCATATGCATATAGAATGGTTTGATTCTGGGTGTTACAGAAGAACTTGGTCAATGACTGAATAAACTCTGCACTCTCTTCAAATTTCTCAAGCGGGTAGTTTGTAAGCTTCAAATATCTCATTCCATGAATCAACAAGTGCAAATGGGGCTCTTCTGCATGTTCCACATTGGCTGGGACTTTCTCCAAGTCAGCTATGAAACGGTCACTAACGGTTAAGAAACTTTTCTCGGACATGAAACCTAATAGTTCAGCAAAAAGGTTCCAATTTGCCAGGCGGACAAACGACTCACTTGCACTCACTGGATCGGTAGTTTTGAGTTGAGTGTACACAATGTCCTCAAGCTTTCCACCTAAATCTTCACCCATTGTTTCGTACGAAGTTTGCTTCACCACTTCAATCAAAACACGGCAAAGAATATAAATGGATGCAAGTGATTTTCTTTCGGCCTGTACTGCTGTTTCGCGGGCCAAGCTCAATTGTTCGTCGTAGTAACTCTTTTGGCGCACGTTGATCGATGGAGACTTCTCGAAACTTTTCCGAGACGTTGCCTGAGGGTGTTCTCCAACATATGGCGCAGCAGAATTATTTCTGCGATGTGAAAATTTTGAGAAGCTTTTCGAACGCATGAGACTAAGACTCCGCTTGCCCTTCGTATTAGCTTTAGGTAAAGCTTGGGTCAGATTCGTAAATGGGGATGGGGCTGGACGGGTTTGCTCTTTTGGTTGGCTTTGTGATAAGGCGAGAATATTCTCAACTTCTGACGCAGCCATTGCTGCCACTTCGCTTTTTGATTTCCGCCAGAACATCACACTATCAATGACAGGCTTTGGCTTCCGCTTGGCAATATAACCAAGCGAACTCACAACATTATCAAATTGTCGGTCGACGCCCTCAGCTAGAAGTTCAATGATTGGTGGTTCTTGAGCTAACGGATATTCAAGGCAAAGATTGAGTTTTCTTTCTGCATGCCTGACAAATTGTGTGAACACAATGTGTAACGTGTACTCAGCTGGATTCTTTGGCTCTGTAGCAAGGCTTTGTCTGAATTGAGTGTAATCCTCATTGCTTGAAAAGAAAAGCTTCAGAGTCTTTGCAGATAGAGGTGGTGGAAGTTGGGGTGATGGCTCTAAGTGGAGAGAATTTGTGTTGAATTGAGAAGAACTCACAGTACGGGGATACTCAGGTACAACCTTAGAGTCATTGGGTCCTAGCTGACTTTCGTCCTCATTTTCAAATTGGCTTTCGATGTCGCTAACGGTGTCCATATGCACAGGGCTGTTTATGTCTTGTTGGTCCACGGTCTTCTTGAGCGAGACCTGGCGCCGTGGCATTATCTCCACCGCTTCAGCCATTTGGAACTGTGTCCCAGACGGAGAAATGTCCAAATGGAGGGCATACTCCGACAGTTCTAGTGGGATTTTAGGCTCTTGGTGTATTTGGTTTTCATGGATCTTAAAAGCATTTGTATTTTCAAATATCTGAGCCCCAGGAGCAAGTCCGCCCATGCTTTCAGGGTGTGTAATAGACGAGCTTTGAGGAAATGAAGTAGGACCGAAAAGTTCTGAGTTTGATGGGAACTCTAACGTACCATTGAAATGGTAGTTCGAAGCATCCCTATCCCCGCTGAAACGTGTGTTGTCGAGACCATTCTGAGCACTTTCATCCCCATGTAAATGTGTGTTATTGAAACTGTCTGGGGAAACATTTTGGTGGAAAAGTGAGCTATTGAGTGCATTCAGGGCAGAAATGCCGTTTTTATCAAAATCGTCGCCCGAATTATTGTTGATCAAGTCTGCAATCCTGTTGTCGTCGGTCAGAAAATTGCCTCTATTCTTGTTCTGGAAGTACAGATCCAGCGCCATCGGAGAACGTATAGGATCGATGAAATGCAGCAAGGAATATCCTTTTGACATTCCATTTTGTCCCAAAGGCGAACCATTGCCTTGATCAGGATCGGGCGTGTGTTCTTGTTCAGAAAGCGCCGCCATTTCAATTGTGTTGTCAGACGAGACGGTATCCCGCAAATCCTCAACATTAAGTCGGCTGTACTGTTCCTGGAGCTGGTTGAGCTCGTGTGGAGCATACGCTGGCTGTTCTATGTCGGGAATTTCGATCATTTTGCCAGAGTTCAGGGCAGATCACGTTGGCCGATCTGAGGGTAGCTTGGCGAGAATACGACTAGTAAGTCCGAGAAACAAAGACACTAAAAACTGAGCTCTGGGTTGAAAAAATATACAGTGGAGTATTCAGTTTCAAAGACGATTCCTAACCAGCCCAAGTAATCAAAGCAGTTGTTAGTGGGCTTTGGTTGTGGGTGACTAACAGGAGGTGCGATGTAGATGGATGCGTGCACAATGCAGCGCGATCTGGCGTTTTCAACAGCCACGACAAAGTGCGGAGTGCGATCGTCACGGAGTGCCTACAGAGAAAGCGCGCTTGCGCAAGGAGCATGGCCGGCGTCAAGAATCGGCCGGTGCGCCTACTGAGATGTGCCAGGCGGAGGCACTGAAGTGGGGCGAGCCGCACTGACATCGCGGCCGGTTTAGTTCATCGGTACTCTGGTTTCACTGATTCTTATTTTTTTCTGGCACTCTGGCTCTTTATTTTTTTCTCTGGTACTCTGGTTCCATTTTTTCGTTGGTACTCTGGCTCTATTTTTTTATGGTACTCTGGTTCCATTTTTTTTCGTTGGTACTCTTCTCTGCTTAGACCTACTTGGGGCTGATGTGCTGTTGTGAGCGTGCGTGATTCGCCCATTGCCTGATCAGTGGCCCCGCCTAAATGCTACCAGTTTGAAATCATTTTGTTTCATATTGCACCACATCTGATCGCTTATTATTACTGGAGCTACGCTATTTATTTAATTTTTTTTTTCTTCTTTTTGATTTCTGTCTTTTGTCTCTCTCGTAACATCCTCGCCTGTTTCCACTTTTCTATTGAGCGCTCATTTATCTGACAAATGACAAACCTGACAAGTTGAACAAAAATGTCATAAACTCAATTTTTTGATCTTTTTACTAAGTAGTTCTCTCACAGAACCATCATCTTACCATGCACATTTTTCAATACATTTCTTTCTGCTAAATTCACCCATTTTGCCCTTGCCGTTTCCTTGTTCTATTTCCTACCATCAAAAGTCGTGCCCGCCCCAATCATATCTAGCTAAAGGCGCTTATCTTCCATTTCACATCTGATTTCATCCACAAAATGTCGGCCGAAGCTTCTACGGCGATAAGCCAGTTTATAGTAGCTGCAGCTTCGAGTGGCGACACTTCTACTGCATCCTCGAGATTGTCCCAGCTCGTCTCCCAAAAAAAAATATCCCTACTTGAGTTCATTCAAGCATTGGGCCCTACTCTAACCTCCGACGATATTCATACCCGAAGTCACCTGATCCATTGTTTATCATCTACCCTAGCCCAACTAGTTGATACACAGAGCCTTTCTAAGCAAGATATTGGGGTGTTGATCCAGTTTCTCACTGCCAAACTCGATGATGAGAAGCTTTCCAATTATGTGCTTAATGGCTTAGCTTCATTGGTTCTGTCTAAGAATTATCTTCCTCACGTGAATGGGAACTTTACCACGTTATTACAGGCAGTTTCTTCCAAGTATGATTCTAAAAAGCACTTGGCTAAAGTGAGATACGAGGCTTTCCATTTTCTTGATTCATTATTTAGTCATCATGGCGATGAAATCGTTACAAGCCCGGAATTCTCCGACTTATTCGTTTCTACATTCATTCATGTTGCCTCTGGAGAGAAAGACCCGAGAAATTTGCTAATCTCGTTCAAAATCAATACTGCCATCAATAAGAGAATTGTGTTTGACGACAGAGAGACAAATCCTAAGCATAATCTGCTTTTGACAGATTTGTTTGATGTTTCTTTCTGCTACTTCCCTATTTCCTTCACTCCTCCAGCGAATGACCCATACAAAATCACTGCGGTGGACTTGAAGGTCGAGTTGCGCAATACTATTGCCTCGCAAAGTCAATTTGCCCAAGACACATTCCCATCTTTGTTTGAGAAGCTTACGTCCACCAACCCCACAGTCAGAAACGATATCTTGCAGACGCTTTTCCAATGCGTGCAATCATATTCCGTCGCTACTATCGAGCAGTATTGGTCATCTATTTGGGATGCATTGAAGTTTGAGATTTTACATAATGATGTTCTGATTTTCAAGCCGGAAGCAGACTTTATTATTCCTCCAGATGCTGAAAGGATTGACGATGCCGATGAAAAGAAAACCTTAATCTACACACTTTTGACTTTGGCCGCAATTACAAAGAAATTCACTGAGAATGATTCAGATATTTTGCCAAGTGTTATATCCACTGTCATTGAGGATTTGAAACCAAACTTCAAGTCGCTTAACGAGAAAACTTTGAAACAGTCGGTGTTAATTTTGACAACTATGGGTAGCGTTTCTCCATTGGTTTTTAATGCTGCCGTGGAAAGCTTATTCTCCTTTGGTGTGTGGGGGAAATATTTAAGAAGCGACTTTAATGAGCTTGACCAAGAAGAGAAAGAAGACGAGATAGACGTCTCATTGACTGTTGCAAAACAAAGAGAACTAATCGATAATTTGGGATTTGTTTTCACGGCTTATAAAATCTTGAATCTGCAGAATATGCTTGTTGACTATAAAGACCATTTGTTGATTTTCATGGGCCAGCTTCTTCAGACTTCTTCCAAGTTGGAGAAGACTTTGAAATGTAAACTCACCCAACAGCTTGTGAAAATGGTCTCGCTACGTGACTTCCTTACGAAAGAAGATACAACTTTGGTTTTGGGTTGGTTAAATGAGAACTTGCAATCAATTATGGCTAGCGGAAACGACAAATGGACATCCGATATGTTGTTAGTGGAAATAATCAATGGCTTGGTTCGGATAATGTCACAAGATAGCGAGGAATCCACAAACTCAATCGTTTTCGCTGTTGTTGAAACCATTTTACCTACTCTCTTGAGCCACTATTCTGAGCCTGGAGTCTTGGATTTGATCAGTCAACTCTGTGTCAATTATCAATTTTTAGAAATCCTATCAATTAGATTTTTGAACAAGTTTGCTTATGATAACTACGATTCAGTGTCATACTCAGAAATGATAGAGTGTTTAACTAAGGCGTTTATCCAAACTCAGTCAATTAAACCATTCTTGACCAATTCTTGGTACAATCAGTTTGTACCACGCTTTTTGTCTATCACACTCACAAAGTCTAATGATGATCCTTTGGTTCTTGAACTCGCTGGTCGCCTTTTAGGGCTAATCATTCGCTACATTGAAAAGTCCAAACACCAGGCTATTCTTGATGAGCTCGTTCCTGTTTTTACTGAGAAAAGACAATACGATGGTGTAAGTATTGACAGTGTTTTCCAAGATCCTACGCCAAAGATAGCCATTTTGAAACACATTCTTTCTAAAATCGACAGAAATACTTCTATATCCAACGATACAGAAGTATACATAAAAAGCTCGGCGGAAATAGCTTCCAAAGCCACATCGGAGTACATAAGGAACGGATACCTTCAAGTTTTATCCATTTTGATGAACAAGTTTACGAAGCAAAACGACGCTAGTAATGAATCTTTGATAGAGACTCACTTTAGCAAGAGCAAGCAAGATATCAATGAGTTTGAGATTTCCATTTGGGCTATAAAAGGTCTAGTTAACAGAATTGATAGCGTGGCCAAACACTATGTGGAATTACTAGTGGACAGTTTGATTCTGTCGCAAGACTTGACATTCTGTGAAAGTATAGCCGAGTCATTCAAGGTATTAATGGCAGATTTGGAAGTCTTTACTAACCAAGACAACAGCAAGGCCAAGATAGTTTCGGGAGTAATGAATCTCAATGTGAAATTGTTGTATAAGCAACAAATGTTTGAGAACATTTTGCCCAGATTGATTGAAAACTTCAATACAGCAAAGGAGGAAGTGAGACGAGAGATTTGCTTAGCCACTTTGGCAACGATGATCAACAATGTTTCAAGCAAGATTTTGAAGCCTCACTTGAAAGACGTCTTACCGTTAGTTTTGAACGGATTGACATATGAGAACACCTCCATTTTGAAGGCATCTTTACAGACATTCAAGATCATCATCCAAGAATCGCCAGAGTTAATTCTGGAGAATTTCGAGAGTCTTCTTGAGAAATTGATCACACTTTCAGTTAGCAAAATCAAGAGCAACAAGAAATTGGTGAACAATGAACAAATCCGAATCTTATCTTTGGAATGCTTGGGTGGCTTGTTTGAGAAATTGGATATCACCAGGACTATCCGGTTTCAAGTCAGCACCAGAAACCAACTCAGCGCTGCCCTTGACGACCCAAAGAGAAGTGTTCGGAAGAAGACATGTGATGTTCGCCAATTGCTCTTTGAATTGGGCCGATAGGAAACAAAATCGACTACACATACCATACTTCATGTCCGTGTCAAATGCTTTATTATAGAGGGGCACATGCTAATATACACAAATAATTTATTCATCGTCAGAATCATCATCGAATCCGACAGGAGCCAAACCTGGCGTAAGACCCGGGTAGGATAAGACACCCTTTGAGATCTTGTCATTGAAAGATTGTAGCTTGGCGTCGAGCTTCCTCTCTCTGGATTTGTTATACTTTTCGTTAGACATTTCAAGGATTTCTGCTTTCAACGATTCCAATTCGTCTTTCAAAAATGGATCATCAATTTCGCTGGCTCTAGCCACTGCGTTGGAATTCTTCTTTATTAGCTTCTTCAAGTATTTCTGTTCCTCTGCATTGAGCTTATCGGATTGTTTGTGGTTTTTGATGATATTGTATTTAACGAGCTTTCTGAACTTTTTCTCTTGCTCAACTTTTTTGTTAATGGACTTGTTTCTCTTTGTCTTTTCGATTTTGTGGGCCTTTTGAATTTCTTCCTTAGAAGCCTTTTTCTTTGCGATCTGAGCAGAAAATTTCTCTGTAGAAGAAAGCTTACTACCAGACGCAGGTAGCAAAGATGCTCCTGGAACTATGCTATCAAAAAGCTTGTTGACTGAGGCGTGTGCCCGAGCTTTAGAAGACGCTGAAGAGAATGCCATGGATGGTTGTAGACACCATAATGGATGCCGATGAGCTCTCATTTAAGATATAGGAGGCACGGGTGTAGAGTGAGGGCTCAGAGAAGGCTAAGAAGAGAATGGCTGAGAGAACACAAATTTGCAAAGAAAATTACTAGAAACAGGAGAAGATGAAGACGAAAAAGAAAAGAAACACAAAACGAATAGAAAATCAAAAATCACATTGTATCTGTTATCAATTAACACAAGCAAGGATTTTGGGCACTATGTGCAGGAACCACACATCACATGAGATTTCTCAAGACTTTCCAGGTTAGACTTTCTAGTAAGCAACGACTAGTAAGCAACGAGTATTAAGCAGCGACAAGGAAGCAACGATAAGTAAGCATCGACCGGTAAGCAGCCACTTTGTAAATGATCAAAAACTTCTCAAATGGGTAAGCGAAGTTAATAGATATCAAAAGAAAAATAACCTCATAGCTTGACTGCGATTACGTAATCGTCGAGTATCATTCCAAGAGACGCTAATTTGGGAATGTAAGCGGATAAACCTCAGCAGGAATCCATATCGATAGAAATCATAGAAGCGTGGGTAACATGCAGTACGGCATAGTATACAGCGCAACACCGACCAATCCACCCGCCATATTCAGCTGCCATCTGAACTCCCAAACAAGAAAACCCAACCCCCGCCAATTCTCGCCGTCCCCCGCGTACGCAATTGTCCTGTGACGGAGTCCTTTTGGCAGGTGATGACAATAATGTGGAGAAGCGCGCACCATTAGTGCACATGGCACACGATCGTGCACAAAGTATCCGAGGTATCCTCTCCATGTGAAATATCCTACATAATCCATATAAGTAGCGGAGCGGCAACATCAGCTCAAGTTATCCACCAGAATTCTTTAGTTGACCACAAGATAACTTTAGAAATCTTAACAGCACAACAAAAAAAATAACCACTTATATTTATTCACAATGTCTGACGTCACTGCCGATGGATTTAACGCCTCTGATCTCTTTAAGCAATTGAGCGAAGGGTTGCAAGACGAGGCCACCAAAAAGAAGGCCATTAATGGAGTGAAGGCAACCATTGTGATTACATTGAAGAACAAGGAAGGGAAGGAGCAATCGTGGTTTTTGGACTTGAAGAACGCCGGCACGCTTACTAAGGCGGATTCTATTCCAAAGAACGATGTTCAGTTGATTTTGAAAGATGCCGATTTTGTCAAGTTGGCCAACGGCAAGGCCAACGGCCAAAAGTTGTTCATGAACGGAAAGTTGAAGGTTAAGGGTAACATGATGAAGGCTACTTCGATTGAGTCTGTGTTCAAGTCTCTTGACCCAAGACCAAAGTTGTAAGTTATGAGCAGTGCAGGGCCCTGTTTAGTAATGAATGAAACAGCGAGAGAGTGTAGTCTGTGTAGAAAAGAGAGTGATACCGATGAGAAAGGTGGGGTTGGGAGCTCGTCAGAGATAGCCCCAGAGAGCCAGGAAGCAGGGGCATACAGAAGCAGTCACAGATGGTTGACGTTTAATTGAGTGAGAGAGCGGTGACTTCTGGTATGTTGATCAAATACAACGTCTCTGATCATGGCTCGTGTGTCGATATGGTTATGACACTATCAGTAGTACAATTCTGATGACTGTATGATTCTGATAGTATGACTCTGAGTGTGATCTGACTCCGCTTGTATGATTCTGATGCACATTACAGATTCTTCTGCTTGGAATGAATTTACTGCTTCGTAGTTCCTCTCATTTCATATCAGGTTTGTAGTGCAAAGTTCGCTCGAGAACAATGGTCCTCTTGGTCAAGAGGACTATAAATGCATCACTTATTCAAAAAAATTAATGACCAAATTATCGATTCCATGTGACACATTTCAGATTGTAATCCTTCGAATCCAGCAGATGCTTTCTTTAGGTGTTAGCGTTCACACAACTGTTGATCCCACATCTCTGATTGTAGCTGACAGACCAGGCCGACGCTCTATCAAACACACGACAGAATACGGACCACGAATGTAGCATGAATGAAGTACCACGGACGTAAATGGAGAGCCAAGTATATCAGATTCACTGGGAGAGTCGGCGAGTCAATTGGGACAACTTCATAAATTGCAGTCTCCGAATTAAGATCATTAGTCTCACCAACCAGAACCATATTATCACATACGTTTCCAGTACTACTAGACAGTCCTCTCGTCCCACATCTGCTTATAACCAAACCTTGAGAACAACCAAATCTTGAAGGAAAACTTTAGTACCAAACCTTCAGTACTGTCGAATACTCAGTGGCATACCTTTGGTACTAAATCTTCAGTCGTTAATCTTCAGTCGCTAATCTTCAGTCGCTAACCTGATGCCAATCGAGCACAGACGCACAATCACGCCAACGTCCGCAATAAATCATCATCAGATTTCACTATTCCAACCACGATCATCACTCCCCTCGTCACGTCTCCACAAATACATCTGCAGCAGAATAAAGCAAAAGCTCGTCTCCTGATGCAGAAACAAGTTTAGACGATGTAGCAGCCGCCAGATGCACGATCGCCAGTTCAGAAAGGCCCACCAATTGTCTTATTCTGAACAGGCTTCTCGTTTCACTTCTGTCTGACCCCGAAACCTCAGCCAATGAACTGCAGCTCACACGGACATGAACAAAAGTGTCTGGCCCATTAGATATTACCGCGTGTAGCCACGTTCCCGTGCGCTTAACCACAAGTACATGTGCAGCGTGAGCTGGATTCAAGGTCGTACTAGTACGGGCGCTGCTGCGTGGATGCCACCACTCAAAATGGCCAGCCGTAGTACCAATGGCCACATATTCTTCGACAGCAGCCACCGAACATACAGGCGCAGAGAAATGCAACCGGCGCTGCGTCTGAAACCGCCGCTCCAAGTCAAACTCTTGTACGGTTCCTGACTCGTACCCAACATAAAGAAACGCTCCATCACAATCAAAGAGCAGAACACTTGGGCCATCGTGACCGTTGACTGCATTAAGTTGATGGCTTTTCTCTTCAGTTTCTGTGCTTTCTTTGGTCAGCTTCTCAGTCTCACATTTGTCTTCAACTGTGACTGCAATTCCTTTTGCAGCATCCTTCAAGCCGCCTACTCGCCGGAAAGAAGCCACCAGCTGGCCACTGCCACACTCCCAAACCACGGCACTTCCGTCGTCAGACAGAGTCACAAAATTCCGTCCTCGCCCAATCAAGGCTAGCCCTGTAAGTTGGCCGGTTTGCTTCTGAAACGTACGGACGGCCTCTGAGCCTCCTAGCGGCCAAAGACGCGTGGTTAAGTCTCTTCCAACAGTAGCAACCACCTGGTTCGAAGGAAATACTACCACCAGGATAACATCGGCCATGTGGGCGTCCACTTTGGTCTCCGAGGTGAAAATGGGTGCCAGAACGCTTCCGCTTGCTGGAAAGGCTTGCCGGCTTGTAGGTAGCGCAATTTCGGCCAATTGGGCGGTGATAATTTGGCCGTCCTCAGCACCTAAAACCACTGAATCGGAATCTGAGATTCCAACGGCAGAAATGCCTCGCCGTGCTTGACGGCGGCGGGGAGCAACAATATTATAGGTATTCTCACCGATTGAAATCTGGAAACAGGCGGCCAGAGTCTGCTGGAACTGTATCTCCGGGCTCAGAAAGACGGCCTTGCCATCCTGTTGGGTCACTTCTACGTCATATAATTCCTGAGTAGCTTCCTCAGAAACGCGTCTCGATACCCAAAACAGTTCACTCTCTACCGTCCCTGCTAAAATGTCCTCAATAACCTCTTGAAAACTGTTCTGGATGGCAATAATATGCATCTGAGTTGCAGTCACGTGTGCGTCCTCTGACATCTGTCATTACAAAGATGTAATGAGCCAGGTCACGTGAGGAAAATACAACTAGTGTCCAATAATGTTGGGTGCCTTTATGTTAGTAAGTTTGAAATTGGCCTGCTTCTATTTTTATGCTAAGAAGTGGATCATTAGCGGCTCGAAACCTCTCTTATCCAATACTTTGTGCTAGGCATGGCTTTCATATAGGCCGGGTTAAAGTGTGCTATATACAGGCAATTATCAACTGATCCATACGCGCCAGTTACTACTTCTCTACTACGGGATATCACAACTGAGGAACGACGCAGATCGTTGAATGTTACTGAAGACCAAAACCAACATCTTATCACAAGCAGGATCTGAGTAACAAAAAAAGAACGAAAGAAAACTGTGCAAATTCAGCGAATCAGTGTCCAAATTTGCATATTCTGTGACCAATTTTTACAACACTAACAGTCTGAAGTCAGTCTAGAAAAACGGTATAGTGTCTCTCTGGCCGTATTTACCCAAAACTGTCGTCTATTTATCGGGCGACCAACTATAACGCGAGTTTCATTTCCCTGTATTCCGAGGGATTTAAGCCCATATTTCGAACAAGATTCCATCAGAATTACCCTAAATTTTAACCAGAAATAGAAGAAAGAAAAAGGCACTACATCACTTTATCATATTTGCCCTAAAAGCTCCCAATCATACTCCTTATACGCCACATACTGATCTATAATCCTCATTACAGTAACATATCTCCAAAATGAGCATTGCCGACGACAAAACGCTCGCCATGTTCTTTGACGAAAAGTTCTCAGCTACCGCCTACGTTGATGCATTGTTCCAGTCAATAACAGGCCAGAATGAAATGTATTCTCCCGAGAATCTTGCCCAAATGACCGCTCGCCTGCTGGACCTTGTTTCCCATCTAGATTATAGTGCAGGAGAGATCTCTCAAGAGCTCAATTCCAAGTTGGTTCAGCTTCAAAATGTTTCAAAGACCGTCCCTGGAACGCACGACGGCTCTGGACCCGGAACCAGGCTTGAGTATTACATAAGCAGCTTGAAGAATGCGGTGGAGACGCTTCAGACTGACTTACAAACGTCACGGGACCAATTGAAACAACATCTGCCTCAAGATTCGGTCGCTCTTACTGAAATTGTTCGCCTATCAAAAGCACGTGCTAATATTGGGAAAGTAGTAGAGATACTATCAGGAATAAAGGGCCTTTGTCCTTCTGCAGACGCCCAGGCGATTTCCACTACAGACTTCTCCTCGGCCTTGTCTTCTTTATTGGATTCGCTTACGGAATTACGAGAGTCGAGCGACAAGGAAGAGTTCAATGAGACAGTACAACGACTCAAGACTTACGAACCTGTGTTCCTGTCCTTACCGGCATTTAGTGGTGCGTATACACGTTTCATTTCCAAGTTGAACGATCTTTGAATTAGATAGCCACATAAAATCTTGCCCATGGTACTGGTATGGAAAAAATCACCGTTCGTGGTATGATATCTTCCTACGCGGATGCAAAGTAATAAGTTAGGTTAAAGTAATGTACATGAATTAATTAGGCATTAGTAGTTTTAGTCTTAGTTTCGTCAGTTTCAGCATTGATTGACTCAATTTCAGTATTCTTCTCCAAATCTTTGGATGAAGCCTCTGCTGCTCTCTTGGCTCTGCTCTTTTTACTCAAGAAGCTGAAGCCTGCGTAGTACAAGAAAGTCTTGAAAGCACGTGTAGGGAAGATCTTCACAATCCAGTAGTTTGGAATGATTCTGATAATCGCACCCACTGGAATGGATAACACACCGCAGAGAATAGCTGTGGCCCACATACCTGGTGTTTGTCTAGCAACAGTAAACGCAGCACCACCAACAAACATGATCAAAACCTGTGCGCCACCAATGATTGCGGCAATGGTAACAAAATACCAGTTTCTAAACAAATGTGAAAAGAAGTTCAAGTTCTCAGCTGTGATACGGTCTCTGACACGTCTTACATCAGCACATTCATCTAATTTTCTTGTAACGAATAACTTCCAGAATTGCAACCAAACGAATGTGTTGAACGTCATTGCATCTAATTGCTTATTCTCATGATTTGAAATGGGTCTGTTACCAAAGAAAATCTGTCTTCCTCCAAAATGTAAGATGAAGGTAATAACGAGTTGGTTGATAGATTGCCCAATAATCATTTTCCACATGGATACACTAATCAAAGGTGCAGTTCTACCCGCGGGCTTTCTTTTCAACAAGGCGTCATCTGGCTTGTCTGTGGCCAATGCCAATGCAGCTAAGGTGTCCATGATTAAGTTCACCCATAACAATTGCACTGCTGTCAAAACAGACATACCATTAGAAGATGCAACGGCAGAGACGAATGTCAAAACACAAGCGGTGATGTTAACGGTCAACTGGAACTGAATGAACTTTTTAATCGACTCAGCAACAGTTCTACCCCATTTAATAGCCTGAACAATGTCAGTAAAATCATCTGTCATCAAAATGATATCCGAAGCCTCTCTAGCAACTTCAGTGCCACTAAGACCCATAGAAAATCCAACATCAGCCAATTTCAAAGCAGGAGCATCGTTAGTGCCGTCACCAGTAACGGCAACAACCTCACCAGCCTTTCTTAAAGTATCAACCAAAATCCGCTTATCTTCAGGAGAGGATCTAGCCAAAACCTTTAATTGTGGGACAATGCGAGTTCTTTCTTCGTCACTCAACGCCCTGAAAGCCGGTCCTTCCATCGAAGCATGAATATTTGATGAATCATCTGGTGTGAGAATGTTGCACTCACGTGAAATTGCCTTGGCAGTAACCAAATTATCACCAGTAACCATGCGAACAGTGACACCAGCCATCTTACATTGCATAACTGCCTCTGGAACACCTTCTTTCAAAGGATCCTGGATACCCACAAGAAAGTCCATAGTAAGTGCAGTTTTATTGTCGTGGACAGATGATGAAACATCCACTAAAAGATCAGGCAGAGCATGTTTAGGGTTCGAAGCATCTCTAATGTCCTGTGGTGGCCAGCTAGAGATTCCAGCAAAGTCTTTGTGTGCCAACATAATTGCACGTAATGCATCATTGGCATATTCATCAATCCGCGATAAAACCTCGTCACGAGTCTCTCCTTTCAAAGGAATAAGATTGCTTTCTTCGTCAAAACAATGAGCACAATTCTTGGAAATAATCTCAGCAGCACCCTTAACGTACAAACGAAATCCATTCTCAATTCTCATAACAATACCTGACCATTTACGAGAACTTTCAAATGGGATAACCTGTACAACGTCACGCTTCGCAGCCAGACGTTGTGCCACCAAAGATTCCTCAGAGAATTGGTTAAAGCTGTCTTTGGCCAAGATCAACAACGCAGACTCGGTCTTGTTACCCAAATAAGGCTCAGAAACCAAACCAAGCTGCTGTTGCTCCTTCTGACGCTTCTCATGATCGTTATGGAATAAGTGGTAAATCAAAGATTTCTTTTGTGGCTTTTGACGTGCAGCCTGGGCCTTGGATTCATCGTATTCGGGGTTCTCAAATGCAGTAGAATTCACCACAGCGTTAGTCGAGATGAACACTCTATTGTCATTTGGTAAGTCCTTTACAAAGTCAGTAGATCTCATAACAGTGCCATCAAGGTTAGAAGCACTAACGGAATCGTCGAAGCGAAATTTAGAGTTGACGTAACCACGGACGATTCTCATGCTGTTTACAGTAAGAGTGCCGGTTTTGTCGGAACAAACTGCAGTTGCTCCACCCATGGTTTCACAAGAACGCAAAACACGCACCAAATTACCGTTCTGGGCCATTCTGGTGGTTGCAAAAGCCAAAGCTAATGTAACAGCCAATGGTAAACCTTCAGGAACAGCGACAACAACAATAGTAACGGCCACAATCAAAATATCCACGAATTTTTTACCCTTTTCAGCAGAGGGGAAATCATCGTATCGACCACCGGGACGTAAGTTCACACAGAATCTAATAAATAAAACCACAAAAAGAACTAAGGCGGCCAAGAAACCATACTTCGAGATGCCCTCGGCCAAATTATCCAAACGTTCTTGCAAAGGAGTGGTTTCTGATTCATGGTTTAAAGATATCATTGTTCTTCCATGAATGGAGTTGACACCTACAGCTGTGACAATCGCAGTTCCAACACCAGCCAAGACTTTAGCACCCGAAATGAGAAAGGGGTCTTTAAATTTGACAGAAGCAGAGCCCAAATCTTGACCCGAAGTAGCATTCTGCTCAAAAAATTCCAAAGCAGCTTTAGCTGGACGTTTCTTGATTGTTTCTGACTCACCAGTTAATGCGGATTCATCACATTCCACTTCTCCGGAAACGAGAACCGAATCGGCAGGAATCACATCACCGGTTTCAATAGAAATGATATCTCCAACGAGCAAGTCGTAGATGGAGACCATACGCTTTTCCCCGCCGCGAATGACAACAACCTCTCTGTCCTCTTTCTTCGCATTAAGACGGGCAAATTGGCGTTCTTTCTGGTAGTCGTTAGCAGCACCGACAATGACAACAATAAGGACAGCAACAATAATTGCGACACCTTCGACCCAATCAACTTTGGGCATAGCCTTGTGTTCATCGTCGTACATGGTGCCCTGGCCAAAAGTTTCATAAAGGCCCAAGGCCAAAGAAATAACGGCAGCCACGGTCAAAAGAATCAACACCTTATCCTTCATAGCATCCATGCATAGGCGTAAGAAGGACTTTGCCACTTTGGTAGGGAGTCTGTTATCTCCGTAGATCTGAATTCTTTCGGAAGGGTCGGCATCTCCAAGACCTGACTGTAAGTTCGAATGGAGCAGCACAGCAAGATGGTCAACCCCACCGAGCTCTTGCAAAGCACGCAAGGATTTCGGGTCATGAAGTTGCGTAAGCTCCTTAGGTGTGAGAGGGAAATTCTGCGGTTGAAGAGGAGAGTCAGAGGTCGCAGAAATCACCGATGCATCATCACGTGGAACAGCTAACAGCATGGCTGTAAATATCTATAAGGACACTTTAGAAATGATTTCAAAGTGCTGATTAGCAATCGGCCCTTAGATCAGGAAATCGGCAACAACTTCTCCAGCACTGAAAAGAAAAAGTCTTCAGGGCAAAAGAATAAGCCAAGAAGGTAAAAGAAAGCCGATAAGCAAAAACCCGTTCCGAGTAACAAAAGGGGAATTAAGGAGTTTATATGACTAAGGGAGGAACAAAGAGCAACGGTCCCTTTGATCGATTGTTGGCTTTCTCAGCTTATAAACAACAATGTCGATTGCTTGTGTAAGCAAAGAATTCGGTACAAACCACAAAAAGGCTATGACAAGTGGGAGGGAATAGTTATTAAACACAGAATGTGGAAAAATGATGAGACGCGGAAGCTGAGTTCGTTTAATATGAGTGCGATTATTTGCGAGTGGATTTCTCATTAACAGGGAAGCTCAGCCTCGTTTTCGCAGCCGCGCAGCCAGAGTTGACGCAGAAGCGCCAAATGGACTTCAGGCGTGAACGTCACCAGAAAAATAAGGGAATAAGGAAAAAAAAAAAAAAAAAAAAACTTAGCTACTGATAGCAAAAAAAGCAGAACAGGTTATCATTGGGCGCCCCGTGGTTGACGTAATCTCTCTTTGGGTGTAAGATGCGTCTCTTTGAGTTTGACGCCGCTGCCCTGGTCATGTCAGTAACCGATATTTCTTGTAGCGGGTTCTTTTCGTTGCCACATATGGGGCAAAAGACTGACCCAGGGCGCAATTCTCCATACGGATGATCAGGACGATGGCGGATATAAGCAAAGTACAGGTTTTTCCGGAATGACGTGAAGGCATGCATTCCCACAGCATTGGTTTTTATTCGCATTCGCTTGTTTTATCTTTATGAGTGTCTTAGATCCTTTGGCACATTTGATGGGTCTTGCTGAGGGCCAGTAGTACATGCTCATTGCCCTATTCGGCTAATGGCGCGCATAATCCGCGACATCGATGCAAGACCAGCCTAAAGACGCGCAATGCCAAGAGCACTTGACTGCGCCTCTCAGGAACCAGAGAATGAGCAGAACTGGAGGATCTCTGACATAATTAACGGGCTATGCCAAAACCGTAGTTGGTACAAAGTCACTTCAATTGCCATTGGCGCAGCTTCCTTGGCATAATCGCGAAAAAATATATTGGGCGGGTGAAACTGCGGTGCCTTGTTCGCACCCAAATCACGTGAACGGCATTTCAGGATTACACCCGTCTTATATACAGGGTACATGAGTTGTACGGCTTTGATAAAGGTTTACCAAGGAGAATGCAACTTTTGACTGCGGAAATCCATACGTTTGTGGCTCTTGCTTTTGTGTGATTTAATGCTTTGGGGATCGTGGCAATTCTTTCATGACCGTTTAAGATTATGTGACCATTAAGTTCGTGGCCAAATTGATTCTGCGGCTGTGATCAGTACGTTTGTGGTGATTACGTTTGTGGTGATTGCGTTTGTGGTGATTGCGTTTGTGGTGATTGTGTTTGTGACCACTGCGTTTGTGACCACTGCGTTTGTGACCACTGCGTTCTACATTTGTGATCATTGCGTTCTACATTTGTGATCATTACATATGCGTCAAAGTAGCGTACTTCCTCTTCCCTCCCAGCGTCCTCATTTTCACCTTGGTTTTGCATCTCTGTTTCACAATAGATACATGCACAACTATCAACCTAAAATCCTACTCAGAACCTGAAACACCTTACTATTGTATTCACACCACTATATGCAGTGACACATAATGCCTTTCTGTGTTGTGGCTCCAATTTCTTTTTTCCTTCTGTGGTAACTCATCTCGGTCATCACATCACGTGACCCCATCGCTGCACGTGCGCTGGCGAGCTCACGGCGAGTCGGCCCACGTTTGCCGCAACCAGTCCATCAGGAGAGGCAATTTGGTAGAGAAGAGACTACAGACGACTCGAGAGTACTCAATAGACGTCCTGCCTCACTATACATTTCTTTGTGTCCTCAAAAAAACGTTGACAGGGGCACAAACACCACCCGTACACAAACCCAGCATTCACCTTGCACGCGGCGCGAACTGGCCAAGGTGTGGCGTTTTTAACGGCTGTACTGCAGACAAGACACATCCGTTTGTAAGCACACCAACTTTTTCATATATATAACCATTTGAAAAGAGGCAGCAACTTCGGTTTCTAGAAAAAGAAAAACATACTCAACCATGACCATTGAAAGTACCTCCAACTACGGTTTCGGAACCCACGCCATCCACGCCGGTGCCGCTGCCGATCCAGTCACCGGCGCCGTTATTGAGCCAATTTCTCTCTCCACCACCTTTGCTCAATCCGAGCCTTCCAAGCCAATTGGTATCTACGAATACTCCCGTTCCGCCAACCCAAACAGAGACAACTTTGAGACCGCTGTTGCCACTTTGGAGAAGGCTAAGCACGCCATTGCCTTGGCCTCTGGAAGTGCCACCACCGCCTTGATCTTGCAATCCTTGCCAATCGGCTCTCACATCGTCTCGGGCGGTGACGTCTACGGTGGTACCCACCGTTACTTCACTAAGGTGGCCAACACTCATGGAGTTGAAACCACCTTTGTGGGTGATTTGGCCAAGGACTTGGCCAGCGCTTTGCGCCCAGAAACCGCCTTGGTTTGGTTGGAGACTCCGCTGAACCCAACGTTGCTGGTGACTGACATCAGCAAGGTGGCTGCTATTATTGCTGAGCACCGTTCTGCCACCGGAAAGAATGTCATTTTGGTGGTGGACAACACTTTCTTGTCCCCATACGTCTCCAACCCATTGGTGCACGGAGCCGACGTCGTTGTTCACTCTATTACCAAGTACATCAACGGCCACTCTGATGTTGTTGGCGGTGTTTTGGCCACCAACTCGGACGAGTTGCACGACAAGTTCCGTTTCTTGCAGAACGCGATTGGATCTGTGCTCTCGCCATTTGACTCGTGGTTGGCACACCGTGGTCTTAAGACTTTGCACTTGCGTGTTCGCCAGGCTGCCACCACGGCGCAAAAGATTGCTGAGTTCTTGTCTCTGCACGAGAAGGTTCTTCACGTGAACTACCCAGGGCTCAAAACCCACCCTAACCACGATGTCGTTTTGCGTCAACACAGAGACGGTTTGGGAGGAGGTATGATCTCTTTCCGTATCAAGGGCGGTGCTAAGGCTGCTTCTGTGTTCACCTCGTCCACCAAATTGTTCACTTTGGCCGAGTCCTTGGGTGGTATTGAGTCTTTGATTGAGGTTCCAGCCATCATGACGCACGGAGGTATTCCAAAAGAGGAAAGAGAAGCGAACGGTGTTTTCGACGACTTGGTCAGAGTCTCTGTTGGTATTGAGGAGACTGATGATTTGTTGGAGGACATCAAGAGTGCTTTGGTAAGAGTTTAAGGTTATAGATAATTGAAATACGGGGTTAGAAAAGGTAGCTACGGGTTTGTGTAAGGATTTTTAGAGTGGTTTGTGGACGAAGGTTTGTGGAGTGGTTTGTGGACGAAGGTTTGTGGAGTGTTTTTGTGGACGAGGGTTTGTGGAGTGGTTTTGTGGACAAGGGTTTGTGTAGTGGTTTTGTGGACGAGGGTTTGTGGAGTGGTTTTGTGTTAGAGGGTTTGTACCACGAAGGTTTTATACCACGAGGCGTTTGTACCACAAGCGGTTTTGTGAGCTCGCATTTGTAAATTTGATCCAATTTTAAACTTGACTGAACTTGACTGAACTTGGCCCCTTGTAGTTAAACTCACCGCGATATCTCCGAACTACCGCACTAAAACTACAAGCACACTAAAACCCATGTCAACTCTCTCAACTCAGAGGCACGGGTGTCGGATCACAAAAGTCGTGCGCATACCCGCTTCCTCAGCCAATCGCACCGAGTCTTTTCTCAGTTAGCTGCGCTTTTGTTTAGCGGCTGAAAAAACAATTCCCTAGCTAGCTGCTTCTTTATTTGACTCCACGCAAGCTTCTGCTCATACAGCGAATCGGATCTCTTTCTTCATTGGCATCTCTGGTGTCTTCCCAAATCTATTCGCCGAGAACATTTTAACTGGACTCATTCACAATCGCCCCTTCGACGGTTTCCTATTTTTGCATTATGTTTAAGAGCGCTTCCAAATTAGCTGCCCCCAAATTCGTCGCCTCGGCCGTTGCCGCCGCTGGTGGCTTGTCTGCATCTTACGTCTTGTACCAAGATGCCATGACCGCCAACGCCATGACCGCCGCAGAACACGGATTGCATGCCCCATCTTTCAACTGGCCCCACTCCGGTATGTTTGACACATTTGACCACGCCTCCATCAGAAGAGGTTTCCAAGTGTACAGAGAGGTTTGTGCCGCGTGCCACTCCTTAGACAGAATTGCTTGGAGAAACTTGGTTGGTGTTTCCCACACAGCCAGTGAGGCCAAGGCTTTCGCCGAGGAATTGGAATACGACGACGAGCCTGATGACGAGGGTAACCCTAGAAAGAGACCAGGTAAGTTGGCTGACTACATTCCTAGTCCATACCCTAACGAGCAAGCCGCCAGAGCCGGTAACCAAGGTGCTTTGCCTCCTGACTTGTCTTTGATTGTCAAGGCTAGACACGGAGGTGCTGACTACATCTTTTCTTTGTTGACTGGTTACCCAGACGAGCCTCCAGCCGGTGTTGTTTTGCCTCCAGGCTCTAACTACAACCCATACTTCCCAGGTGGATCTATTGCCATGGGTAGAGTGTTGTTTGACGACTTGGTTGAGTACGAGGACGGTACTCCTGCCACTACTTCTCAAATGGCCAAGGATGTGTCTACTTTCTTGAACTGGGCTTCTGAACCGGAGCTTGATGACAGAAAGAAGTGGGGTTTGAAGGCTATTATTCTTACCTCCTCCTTGTTATTGCTTTCCATCTGGGTCAAGAAGTTCAAGTGGCAACCAATCAAGAACAGAAAGATCACTTTCAACCCTCCAAAAAAGCACTAGGCGTGCCACCTCAACTCTTGTAAAAAGTTAGACCTTTAACCATTGGGGAGGTTTGTCATTATCCCTTAGCAATATAATTATACACTGAGAGAATGTAGATGTATGTCAAACGTTTTGATGGACAAGAAATGTTAAAAGCAGACGTAAGTAGGCGACTTGTATGTTGTACAAACACAGTGGTACAAAAACGGGTTTGTGTCCGTCTACTTGAAATAGAAGACGTCATCACCAAATGATTGTGCACATGACTAAGCGACACAAACAGACCTTCACTTACAGCTGGCCCATAGCAAGAGTCACCAACGATCACAATTAATCAAAACGAAAACGACAATGAATTTGCTAGAACCCCGTGCTCAGCGCTGTCTCCTTTAATGTCGTATCACAATCGCATTTGCACAACGTCGTCTTTATACAAACGCATTTGCGCAACCACAAATGTACCTGTTCTACAGGGACCTGAAGCACTTGTTAACACCAATAACGTCATTTGGGTCATTTAAACCCGCCTTCGATGCATACTTAGCCATTTCCCCTCAAAATATGCAAAGTCCTTCGGGAGTGATACTAAGAATCAGAAGAAACAATCTCCTGCAGACGCATGTGTGTATACATCTTATGTTACACTTGTATCAGGGATCACGGTAAGATGGCATACGGCAGAATACTGGGGTAACACAGAAGCAATCTTATTTGATCTCCGCTTTTCGTACTGTAGTACAATTGTATTCAACTCTCTGTAATACCTTCAAATAATTTTTTCAGCCTTTCCAAAAGTTTAATGAATGCCATTACGCTGCAGACATATCAATTGTGTCAATCTTGATAGTAAACTGTCAGTGTTCGATTCTGGTTGTGATCGTCACAACCATCTCAGTCATTCATACTGCAGGTAAGCAGATCAAAGAGCTAACACATTCCGATTAGGTCGCGGGACCTACTAATTTTGGTAATTTGTAGAAATTTCCAGAACTGAGGGGTTCCGCTCAAGAAGACCATTGTGTAACGGACGGGGACTGACTTAGAAAACCCACCAGGAAATATCCGCTTATTCAGAAGGCGATTTTACCAAGGCCATGTCGTTTACGCGGCCCCATTGACGGTCAGATGCTTTTGTAGAGTATATTCAGGCATATAAGTCCGTCACAGAGAGACCCCGCTCAAATTTCGGCGAACCAGCGACATTTTCAGCGTGCGCGTACGATCATTGGCTATCCCCCGGCGCATTACGGCGAATCTAAGCGCGCAATGTCAAGGAAAAAAAAAACGGAACATAAATACTCGAGTATTCCCTCCCCAGAACGTGTAACTTCAAAAAATTTAATTACGCCTTGCCGTTACTGACTTTACTTTTTTGATTCCGTTCGTTTTTGCCATGTCGTCCCCAAGCCTGTCATCAACCACCGGTTCTTTAGACCAGCTCATAACGCTGGCTAAGCCGGACCAGAAGTACTCAGAGAGCCAGGCAGAGGACTCTTCCACAGTGTCGCTGACACAAAAACCACAACAAAAAGATGAATCAACGCGGCCGTCACTGCTTGTGGTGATCCTCACATTAGCCTCGTCCATTTCGGGGTTCATGTTTGGTTATGACACAGGTTACATCTCGTCTGCATTGGTTCAAGTTGGAACAGACCTTCTGAACAAAATCTTAACTTCAGGAGACAAGTCGTTGATCACTTCAGCAACATCTCTTGGTGCATTGCTTGGAGCTATCGTCGGAGGTATTGCTGCAAATTTGGTCGGCCGGAAGCGGGTTCTTTTGGGTTCCAATGTGGTTTTTATTTTGGGAACGATCATTCAGCTTGCCGCCAAAACTGTCTGGACAATGATTGTCGGCCGGTTTGTTCTCGGTTGGGGTGTTGGTGCAGCATCATTGATTGCCCCTCTTATGTTAAGTGAGCTTGCTCCTTCCAAATACCGTGGTCGTCTTATTGTCACCAACTGCATTTTCATCACCGGTGGTCAGCTTATTGCTTACCTCATCAACTGGGGCTTGACCCGTGTGGCTCATGGCTGGCGTGTGTCTGTAGGTCTTTGTATGGTGCCTTCTGTGTTGCAAATTGTCTTGTTTGTATTCTTGCCTGACACCCCTCGTTTCTACGTGATCAATGGTAACCCTGAGCGTGCCAAGAGTGTGCTCATGAAGATCGAGCGCAATATGCTGGAACAACATGCCGACGCCGTTGTTAATGAAATGGTCATCTCCAACTCTACCGTCCCAGGTACTCCACTCACACAAATCTGGAACTCGATTAAGCTTTGCCACAGTAGAGGTGCCAACTTCCGGGCTTTGATCTTAGCTTGTGGATTACAAGGTATTCAACAGTTTACTGGCTTCAACTCATTGATGTATTTCTCGGCCACAATCTTCGAAACTATTGGTTTCCACAACCCAACCGCTGTCTCCATTATCATTGCAGCCACCAACTTTGTGTTTACTATCGTGGCCATGTGTATCATTGATAAGGTAGGCCGTCGTCGTATCTTGTTGTTTGCTATTCCTGGCATGTGCGTTTCCTTGATCATTTGTGCTATTGCCTTCCACTACTTGGGTATCAGTTTCGCCGAAGGTAGCAAAGTCGTCGTGCACACCACTGGTATCACCGGATGGGGTATCGTCGTCATCATGGGTATGGTCTTGTTTGTTGCCACTTACGCTATCGGTATCGGAAACAGTGCTTGGGCTGGTGTCGAGTTGTTTTCCGATGTTAATGTCCGTTCCGTGGGAGGTATGTACGCCGCTGCAACCAACTGGAGTGGCTCTTTGGTGATCTCCTCGACATTCTTGACGATGTTGCAAAATATCACTCCTTCTGGCACTTTCGCTTTCTTTGCATGCTTGTGTTTTGTCTCCTTCATCTTCGTGTACTTCTTGCTTCCTGAAGTGGCAGGCTTAGAGTTGGAGGAGACTACCGCTATGCTTGAACACGGCTTCCATGTGCGTGAAGCCAGTAAGTTGTCCAAGCAGAGAAAGAAAATCTCCCGCTTTGTTGACGAAGCTGCTGCATAATCAAATCCGTACAACGTTTTAATATTCACTTTAATTTCATACTATCAATGTGTATTTCAGAAACTGGAACTTATATAGACGCTCGTAGACACTTGCGTGGCACGAATGGCTGCAAATTATTTTGATCTACGTAAGAGAAGTTGTAGTGGTAATAAACGAGGCTGCAAAAATATTGGTGCGTTGTAAAAAGGACCGCACTTCTCATTTTTAGTTATTGTGATTTTTCTGAGGATTTTTTTTTCTTCAGTTAATACCATTTATTTTTCGTTCTTTTATTTTTTTTTTATTCATTATCTCTTTCCTCTTTCTCTCTTTTCCTATTCCATTCTATTGTGGTTCACATTCAAAACAACCTTAACAACGCCTTTTCATAGTTTGAAAATTTGAGTAGGAACTGCATACAACCAATATCAACAATCCTGCTCTTGCTAACTAATGAAACTCCTCATCGTTTACATCATCATATCTTTTAAACATGGAGAAACGTGCAGCAAAGCTACAGCCTATTAACAGGTTTGTACTGATGGAAAAACTCGATCGGTATGAAGTCATAAAGAAGATTGGCCAAGGTACTTTTGGTGTGGTACAGAAAGCTCGCAACAAGGAAACGGGACAGTTGGTCGCATTAAAGCAACTCATCAATCACTCTGCAAAAGAGGGATTTCCTATTACTGCATTACGAGAAATCACGATCCTAAAGAAGCTTCATCATCCAAACGTGTTGCCTATAGCAGGAATGATATATGAAGATCCGCGTGCTCCAACTCCAGAAGACGCTGTACGCATTCGCGGATGCTTCTATACGGTTCTGCCGTATATGTGTCTAGATTTGGTTGGGCTTTTGGAAAATCCAGCCCTTGAGGTGAGTGTCCCCACAATAAAATGCATCATGCAGCAACTTTTGCAAGGCGTGAACTACATTCATCAGCAGCATTACTTGCATCGCGACATCAAAGCTGCCAACATCCTTATCGATCCACATGGCGTGGTTAAGATTGCAGATTTCGGTCTCGCACGTGTATATCACGGACCTGCCCCTCAAAAAGGAGGCCCTCCAGGTGGTGGCCTTCGCCCATACACAGCACTTGTTGTCACCCGATGGTATCGTCCGCCCGAGTTATTGTTAGGAGAGAGGAAGTACACCACTGCAGTGGACATGTGGGGTGTGGGATGTGTCTTCGCTGAACTCTTTACTGGCAAGCCTATCTTAGTTGGCCTGTCAGATTCAAATCAAGCACAGGTCATTTTTGATTTGGTGGGACCACCATCACGAGAAGTATGGCCTGGTGCATCTTTGCTCCCGAATAAACTGGACCTCAATATTGGTCTTACATGCAAACGAACACTCGAGGCTCGTTTCGGCTCCTTGTTGGGTGATGTGGGGGTGAACCTCTTGGGGAAAATGCTTAAGTTGGATCCAGAAGCCCGTTGCAATGCATTGGATGCACTTGATCACCCTTATTTTACCACCGAACCGCTACCTTTACGACCAGAGGAGCTTCCTGCGTTCGAAGAGAGTCATGAGATTGATAAGGAACGCTTCAAGAGACTTCGTGCAGGCGCCCCTGACGGCCCACTTAACAAAAGATCAAAACCCTCAGGGTACAAGGAACTGATCACCCACATCAACTATTGATCGGTATTAATGATATACAGAACTATTGAGAGTATGTCGTGCTTGTGGCTTTCTGACTAATTTACCACTCCATTCCCAAAAAAGAAATACTTCCATGCGATTTCCGGTGGCAATAAGACGCTGAGCACACTTTACCAAGAACATGCCGACGCATAAATTTTCTGGTAATCTATTATGGATCAAAAGCAAAGTATTCCAGGAAATATTTAGAAACAAATATCTTTATCTCCGCAATCAGACTTCACTAGCGAGGCGGTTACCCAAAAACCCTTACATCTCAATTCTTGCATCTATTCCCGTGTTCGGAACGAAATGGTACTGTATGCTAGATATCCGGGGTCGAGGGTACAAACCCCCGAATTATACCATGCAGCCTGCACGCTGAGTATGTCACCAAACATTCAAATAGGAGGAAAAAAAAAAACGAATCCACCACTTCATTCTTCTTCTCAAGATGTCCTTCTTGGAGCATTTCTCAGTCCAAGTATTCTTTATTGTTTTGCGAGAAGCGTTGGAGCTGGCCATCATCATTTCTGTGCTTCTTGCGTTTGTGAATCAGAGTGTGGAACCATCTAAAGACGAGACGCGTGATGAATCTGATCTGGAGAATCCTCCGGTTAATGTGGGGCGCAAGCTTCGAAGACAAGTTTGGATTGGAGGTATTTGTGGGTTTGTTGCTTGTATGTTTGTGGGAACTGTGATTCTTACAGTGTTCTACGTTCTTGGCAGTGATCTCTGGGCGTCTACTGAGCATTATTGGGAAGGAATCTTCTCTATTCTTGCCAGTATCATTATCTCTCTCATGGGGGTGAAAATGCTAAGAGTTAACCGCATGCAACAAAAATGGCACGCCAAATTGGGTAACATTATTGCGCAACGCCGTATCTTGGAAGCACAAGAAGAAGGATCATGGCTGGAGCGCAATGCCATGTTCGTGCTTCCATTCATTACTACATTGCGTGAAGGACTTGAGGCAATTGTGTTTGTCGGTGGAATTGGAATCAACGAGAACACATCCGCATTTGCTATTATCAACGCTGCTGTGGTGGCGATAATTATTGGGTTTTCAGTTGGAGTAGCCATGTACCGTTCAGGTAAGTCGCTTTCTGTTCAAATGTTCATGATAGTGTCCACATGCTTCTTATATTTGGTTGCAGCAGGACTTTTTTCGAAAGGAGTATGGAATCTAGAACTCCAGCATTTCATTAGCCTTTGTGGCGGTATGGATGTCTCTGAGACTGGCCACGGCCCAGGCTCTTACGATATCAGCATTAGTGTATGGCATGTCAATTGCTGCAATGGAGAGATGCCAGAGGACGGCGTTGGCTGGATGCTCTTTACTGCAATTTTGGGCTGGACAAACAGTGCCACATATGGCAGCGTTATTGCATACCTATTATACTGGACGCTGATAATTGCAATGTTTATGGCGTTGATGCACGAAGAACGCCATGGTATATTGCCTGTCATTCCTATTGCATGGCAAAAGCGGCGCATTGCCAAGCGGCTCCTGACTACGATGTCAAAACCTCGTGAAAGTATGGACTCTGTGACGTCTGAGACGCCACTTGTTGTTAGAGAAGCTTGAGAGATGCCTATGTTAAAAGGATCCATAATGGTATCATTGGGTCTGTTCAGTAGAGTGGCTACTGAAATTCTTTATGCGTAACCAAGACTAATTCAAAAATATAGCAGTTACGAACATGTAGTATCGAAATGAAATCCAATCAAATGTACATTAAGTATTTAGTTGTTTTTTTGTTTTTTTTTGTTTTTTTTTTTTTGTTTCTTGTTTCCTGTTTTTTTTTTTTTTTTTTTTTTTTTTTTTTTTTTTTTTTTTTTTTTTTTTTTTTTTTTTTTTTTTTTTTTTTTTTTTTTTTTTTTTTTTTTTTTTTTTTTTTTTTTTTTTTTTTTTTTCCATTCAAAAACCTTTTTCCTTACGTTTTTCTTCAAATATCTTATTCAAATGTTCACTTAAACACTTCATCGACAGATGCACCTAAGTATACCCTAAGCGTTTGTCTCGTTGCGGGTAAGATACGTACTTTTACCTCTGGATCAGTTCCTTCTTGCGCTATCCGATCATACGCTTGGAAACGGTGACATCCACCAAATGCAA
The DNA here is from genome assembly GCA_030574075.1 of Clavispora opuntiae. NCBI lineage: Eukaryota > Fungi > Ascomycota > Pichiomycetes > Serinales > Metschnikowiaceae > Clavispora > Clavispora opuntiae. Next base: position 2,017,762 of record JAJMEJ010000001.1, read on the forward strand.
AGTAATAATTCTTTCCTTGTTCACGAACTAAAAATACGTCAACAGGAGGAAGTTCGCCTGGGGTAATATTTTCGATGCTGCAGGTTGCAGATGCCACTGGTGTGCCTTTAAGAGTTGACACCATTGCATCAATCTTTTGATCATCCAAAACTGGTGGAATAGGGCGTCTTATTTGACTTAAAGGCACATATTGGGTTTTCAATCCTGAAGATTGGAGAGACATTTGAAATGCTGAGTGGATACTTGAATAACAAAGGAAACAAGCCCTTTGGCAGTGACTTTTATGTAATTTTTGCGATTTCTAATTCACTTCGTTCCAGACGAACTCTCGCGCGCCCCACCTGCATGCTTATTAATGTTCAGGTGCTCCACATTCGTTGGAGAACATGATCTAATAAAGAGCAACGGTGAAAGACAACCTCATGAAAAGACACAAATTTCAGCAGTAAGATTCGAAATAAAAAAAAAAAAAACAAAAAAGAAATCCGATACGAAGCATGAACCTGCCCTACCGGGAGACATGTCATTTATGATGGAGAAAAGCTGCGGTCAACTATTCCTGGATCTGGTGAAGAAATGCATGTGCAACCGAAGCCCTAAGGTGGCGTGGCTGCAATAGAGTAATCGGACCGAATCTAAAACGATTAGATTATCTAGATAATCTATCGTTACGAGGGGAACATTCCGAGGGTATTCTTTTCGAGGGTATTCTCGGAAGTTAGATTTACGCACATGTATGAGATGCAGGGCTTTGCTGCGGTAGGCCCATTGATGAAAAAGATAAATCTTGGCTGATACAGATCATGCTAGACACCTTTTTCATTCCAGAAATCTAGTTTCATTATTTCAATAGTCTCGAAAGGATTTAAAATGTCAGCCATAAGTAAGCGATTTAAAATTCCTTCGAATATTGCTTTGTTTATGACAGGCTTCATAATAGCTGTACTGTTTGTGGTGATGACTCCGACCAAGGCCGTGCGAAGTGCACCGTTCACAGTATTCCCCTCGCTGATGATCGCATACTTTAGCTGCAGCTCCCATCTTGCTAACCTTCTGTTTTGCGACGATGATGTCGATGGAGAGCAATGTTTATGTACAAACAAAAATGCTAGAGCAACCATGGCATATTGCTTCGAGGTTGGATATCCAGGGGAAGGCGAGGCATACTTCAGCTCTTGTAACGCTTTGTACAATACAACAGGAACTTATAATGAGTCTCTTGCATACTACCACCTGTTCCATTCTAAGTTGTCACTTGATGCAAAACCATGGCTTGATCAGAACAACAGGTTGGCTGCGCCTGTAGCTCTTGATCCTTCGGCAATACGGATCACTGCTGAGGTATACGATCAATTATTCGGAAATTTCAACCGGTCAACGAAGTATGGAACTTGGCTAGTTTTGTTCTGGATCGCAGTATTTGGACTAAATGCGCTTGCAAACTGGATAAAAGAATTATGGCATATTAGCGACGGTCGTCCACCATTTCCTGCTCTTCGAAGATTAAGTGTAGCAGCAGCCTCTGGTACTAAAAAGGATGAAGCTTTTGGAAGGGTTATGCTTGTCCCTACGCGTTCGCAACTGCTTATACTCTTCGTATTTGCATTGCTTTGCGCTTATACAGCTACCGCACATATCCACTATGTACCTGGCGACACAATTTACCCACTGAAGTTGCTTGCCCTTCTGCGTTATTATGGTATGCGCAGCGGATTATTAGCGAGCTATCTTGTTCCGCTAGTGATAGTCCTGGCTGGACGCAACAACATTCTTCAATGGGTGACCCGTACTGATTATGCAACATTCGTTATGTGGCATCGCTGGATCGCCAGGATGGTAGTTTTGTTTGTAACAGTCCATGCGATTGGGTACGGAATTGTTGTTTCATATTACTGGGGACCGGTTTATGACCAACCTTACCTTTGGTTTGGCTATTATGCACTGCTTGCAGGCGTTGCCTTAGTTATCCATAGCATTTTAGTTCTCAGGAGAAAATGGTATGAAGCATTCGTTGTGCTCCATGTGATCTTAGCACTCATTTTTGTTGTTGGAGCATATCGACATGTGGAAGATTTTTATGCGTTATGGTTCTATTATTGTGCTGCGGCACTTTGGGCAGCCGATCGTGTTCTTCGTGCAGTGCGCGTGGTGGAGTTTGGTTTCCCTGTTGTTGAATGTCTTGCAGTTGGTGATACTGTCCGTGTTTCAGTCCCTATTCCAGATGGATTTACGCCTGTGCCAGGGGGTCATTGCTTCGTTCATATTCTTTTGTGGCAGTGCTGGTGGCAGTCACATCCTTTCACATATGCAATTGTTCGGGGCGAGCTCGTTTTCTACATCAAAGCGAAAGAGGGCCTCACTCGCTCACTCCTCGCACGTGTATCTGAAGGTTACCCCGTCAATATTGCTGTGGATGGCAGCTATGGACTGCCAGTTCCCGCCCATAATTACTCCAAAGCAATATTTGTTGCAGGAGGTAATGGTATTCCTGGAATGTACGCAGAACTGGTAGCAACTGCGACATCTAGTAATACACAAGTTGTACTTCATTGGGTTATTCGTGATTCAGAATCACTTGAATGGTTTCGAACAGAACTTGAAGATTTAAGTGAAGTACCAATAGAGGTGCATATTCATATCACACAACATGCTCTGAGAGGCATGGAACAATCATTAAATGAGCTAATGGCGCAACCAAAAACTCACTCGGAGATACTGCCACTATTGTCTTCCACGTCATCTAGTGTCGATCGTGGCTTGGATCATATTCATTTTCATTTTGGTCGTCCACATCTTGGAAAGCTTGTTCAAGAAGCAGCTGAGACAAGTTCAGGTGCGATGGCAGTTGTAACTTGTGGACATCCTGCAATGGTTGATGAGCTCCGGTATCAAGTAGTTCAAATCACTGGGAAATCACCTCACCCCGTTGATTTCTATGACCAGCTTCAAGTGTGGGCTTGAATAATATTTATTAGATGAAGGAAGAGAACATTTTCACAACGTGTATTTCAAGATAGTATTATTCTTAATAATAATAACGATAGGAATATATTTTCTGTAATAGGCGGTTATAATAGATAGAGGGTTGCGATGGACGTATCTATTTCGCAGCCAAAAAACTACGTCGTTGCGCGCCCATAAAGAGAAGAGCGCAGCTCATCCGACGGAAAAAAATCAATAGGAGTAGGACTATTTATATGGGGGAAGCGACTTTTGCAGCCATAATGCAGCTCCGAATTCTGCAATATAAATAGGGAGACAAATCTCAAAGACAAAAAAAAGGAGAAAACGAGAAATAGGACCACAGAAGAAATAGAGAAAAATAAAATGAAGTTGAGAGATTCGTATTACGGACAAATAATCTACATAGATATTCTTCAGCCTCATTAATCGTCTTTGTGGAGAAACCCCATCCCAAAGTTGATGGTCGATCTTTTTTAGTATGAAGAAACTAGTATGAGTTGCTTTTTCTGGCAGTGTATCCAGCTTTCTATGAAATATGGAGATCAATGCCAGTGTGCACACTCAAACCAGAGAAACGCACTGGGCCGTTTCCTAAGACATAACGAAATAGCAAACATCACAATGCTTGCTGGAAGAAGAGCTATAGTCACTGGGGCTTCCCGTGGAATTGGATTGGCTATTTCGCACAAGCTCGCCAATTTGGGATGCTCAATCACTCTAGTATCACGGGATGAGGACTTGCTTTACGAGAACGTTAACAAATTGTCATCGGCACACGATCAGAAACACAAATATGTGGCATATGATCTATTACAACTATGTAGGGAAAAAGAAGTGAACCAGAACAGTTTTTTAGAGGAGAATTTGAAAGAAGCCAGCTATCTAGTTAACTGTGCCGGTGCAACAACTCATTCGCTTTTATCAAGGCTACGCAATGACACCGTCTGTGATATAATCAACCTCAACTTGGCTGTTCCCACCATCCTAACCAAATTGGCTATCCAGCCCATGTACAAATTACTGAGAAAGACAAATACTACTCCGAGTATTTTGAACGTATCTTCAATGTTATCTATGACTGGACTCACTGTCTCCGGTACAAGCGTGTACGCTGCACTGAAGGCCGGACTTTTAGGGCTCACAGAATCATTGGCAGCAGAACTCAATGGAAAAATTCGTGTCAACGCGGCGCTTCCAGTAGTTGTTGCCGAGACTGACATGGGAAAATCAGCGGCACCAACTTTGCCGCAAGTATCTCTTGAGAATGTTGTGGACAACTGCACGAAAGTCCTTTTGTCGGAGGACCTTAATGGAAAGCTCATGGTGATGGATGGTGGTGAATTGCGTCCGTTGCGAGTAGAGTTTTGATCAGCATCGACGCTACAAACGACGGACAAAGTCAACACGTCCGTCTTCTCTTGATCCCTTCTATACGCCTCGTTAAACATGTCTTTTCATTTCCCGTGTTCCTTTTAAATATGAATGAGGTTGACAATCTATATTCCTTGTATTATTCTATATGTTTCGTCCATTGCCAGGTCCCACAGCCATGGTTCTGGGAACCATATATCGACTAAACGACGAGCAAAGGTACGCAACTCTGGAGATCCGTGGTACATCCACAACAAGAACCGAGACACCTCTGTATCTTCACTGTCAGGATGCATTAGTTCTGTTAAGAACTCGGCTATAGAAGTATGACTAGCTTTTGGAAAGACCAAAGTTGATGGATCTGCGTCGAGAAAGTACCCCTCCAAGAGTTTACAGACAGAAGTCATTAATCCAACATGGTAATGGAGAAATTCAAATCTGCGGCGCATTTCTTCTGCGCGGTGGCCCGCACCACGCTCACAAGCCAGACCCAAGTATGCCATAACTTGCGCACACCGCCCGCGAACAAATCTCAAAGTGCGAAAGAGGCCCCCAAAAAGAAGGTCGTTACCGCGGTCCTGCAGATTAAACACGCCCTGGGGAGTAAGGCAGAGCCAAGTTACCACCAGAGCTCGAGTCTCCGAATAGGCAGCACTAAGCACTTCAAGAGTCCTAGCAGATGTAGAGGCATTTTCATAACGATGTCTCATGGTTGTGATGGTTTCTGCAACCACCAGCATCATAATGATTGTATTATTGACGTTCTGTGGGTTGCGCAGCATTAAGACAAACAATTCTTCAGTATCAGCATATCGAAATCGATCTGCCTTTGCAACAACATCCAAAAGTAATGCATCATAGTTGTCGTAATTACTTGGTGAAACATAGGGAGATGCAACCCCTAGCGACCGCACCAATGGCCGCCAGTAGCCGGCACGATGAAGCGGCCAGAACACCACAGCACCAGGATCTTGCCTACCACGAACAGTAGCTGGTACGGTAACCTGTAGCAATTGATTCAAACGTACCAAATCCGGGTCCTCTGGCAGAAACAGCCACCATTCGGCGAACATAACGCGCAGTAGCGCTCGGTGTCCCTCCTCATAGAGCCATTGGATTAACACAGGCATAAGCATGCACAAAAGACGGCGCAGATTTAACACTAACATGTGAATCACGTATCCAAGCATTAGAAATGGACGGTAAGTACGAGAAACGGCTGAGGGCTCTATAACTAACCAGTCTTCAAAATCGTCGACAAGTTCCTGCTGATGTTCCTTCAAATGTGGCGGAAGTGAATCTGGGTCAAATAGAGCACTCTGCTGAAGGCTATAATATGTGGATTTTGTTCCTATTGCAATGGATTTGCCAAGCTTGAGCGCCAGAAGTTGCGCTAGACTGAGAAATGGAGTTGAAATCCCCGGCGTATGAATTAAACGTGCACCAGCCACGATGTTACGGAAAATGCCAAAGATCTCAGTATATGATTTATGTAACTCCGGTGTTAAGGCAGGCTTGAGGTCGGCAAGACGAGTTGAGGCTGATGCTGGTCGCGCTACCACCATCATGCCTCCAGACAACAGGGAAAGGGTGTCAACATCCACATCGAATTGCCCTGGGTACTTATAGTACAAGTCAGTAAGCGCATTGAGCTTAGCCACAAGCGGTCGTACCATGCGTTTGCATTTGGCAATGGAAAGCACTTCTGTGGGCGCCGGTTTCCGGGCCATATGGTTAGTATTGGTTTCGCTCGTACTGCCTGCACATTATTATTGAAGATGGTGGAAAGATGCGCGATACTAAGCCTTCTATACTGAAGGTAATTGTTTGAATACTCATTGCAGAGTTTCATATTCCCAGCGTCCAACATAAAAATAGAGATCTACCGGGGTTCAAAAGAAGCAATTGAATATATCTGATCCAGAAACTTCTATCGTGTTTGAGAACTGTCAGCACTCTCTCTACTGGGCAGTAGATACCTACTGATTTCCCCCACTATATTCAATTTGTTGAAAGGTTCCATCCCAATATTTCCTAATTAGAAGCACTTCATCATACCTACCGAATGCTCACAAAACTTTTGATAATTACCCTTATAGCGGTTTCAAATGCTGAGCGTATATGGGGAATCTCCCCAGACGATGCACACCTATACAAGCCAGATGAAAATGGAAACTGGCATTGTCTTCTGGACCCAAGCATTGTGTTGCTGGCCAAACAAATCAATGATAACTTCTGTGATTGTCCAGATGGATCAGATGAACCAGGAACAAACGCCTGCAGCTCCTCTGGCCTTTTCTTTTGCAAGAACGACGGCTTCTTTCCTCTGTGGATAGAGAAGTACAAACTTAACGATGGCGTATGTGACTATGATGTATGCTGTGATGGCTCGGATGAATGGTCTACGGGAGCATGTGAAAATAAATGTACTTCGGTCATGCAGCAGTATCAATTGCATATCAATACCACCAAGCAGAGAGTAGCCACTGCTTTAGAGGAAAGACAACAGTTAGTTGTTGAAGCTGGCAGAAAGAAAGAAGCAATGGTGCAAAAGCTTGGAAATCTAAAGACCGAAATTGCAGCAGATGAACAGAAATTTGAACAACTTCAACAAGAGTTGGAGACGGCAGAAGCACAAGCTCAAACAGAGGAAGATTCTTTGGCTCAAGAAATTGAATCTTATGCGGCAAATATACAAGCAGCAGTTGATGAGTTCATTGAAATTAACAGGAAGAAGCAGAAGAAAATAGACGAGCTTCAGACAATGCTTGCTGATTTGACTGAGAATTATAACCCAAACTTTAACGACTTGGCTGTGAAACGTTGCGTTAAAAATTACGGAGATTACATTTCGAATCAAGAAGATGAATCACCTGCCCCGCAACTTTCTGTCGCGGGATACTTATCTGAACTTGCACGCAAAGTGGATGAAAGAGCACAAAAACTGTCAGCTTCTTACGTCCTTCCGACATTGGGAAATATGTGGCACTACTATTACTCATGGATCATCAGTGGCTTTGAAGGTTCCGAGACCGAGAAAAGGGGAAGTGGCTCGGCGCCTGTAAATAAACAGGTTACTCAGTTGATGGGTCAAATTGCTGAAACAGAAAGGAGCTTGCAAGCCAAAAAATCGGAAGCTGTGAATTGCGAACAAAGCTTACAGAAAGATCACGGCACTGATGAAATTTTTAGAGCCGTGGAAGGGTCATGGGTTTCAAAAAAAATTGGCGATTATACGTATAAAATTGGTTTTCTAGATGCGATTTACCAGGATGGTACTTTGATTGGAAGATTCGAGCGACTTGAAGGGTCAACGATGGTGTTCCTGCGGGGCAGCAAATGCTGGAATGGCCCTGCAAGATCAGCAAGAGTTGATATGGTATGTGGCCCGGAACATAACATCGTTTCTGTTGCAGAACCAGAAAAATGTGGGTACCAAATCTTGCTTGAAACCCCATTGGTGTGCACAGATGTCAGTGAAGATGATTTGAAGTCGCTGTTCCAAGTGGATTTAGCAAAATTGTGAATAAACTAGTTTGTGAATAAACAGCTAGTCGAATGTAATCTTCTTTCCTTCAAACTTGACGTTCAAGTTTTTCTTGGCTTGGAGCTTAGCCTCCCAAGAAGGATGGAGCTTTTGTTGTGATGCAGCCAGCAGTGTGGAAGAGGATTGACCAGATGAAGTCTGCGCCATTTGAGCCTTGAGTTCTCTCTTTCTTTGTCTCTCTTCGAACTCACGTTGCTTTTGTTCTCTTTCACTTGCGGCTCTCTCCTTTTCTTTCTTAATATGCGCAGCATTCAGTCCGTATTTCATCTCCCAAATCTTTTGTCTGGCTCTTTGTCCTCTACGGTTTTTTCTAACAGTAGTAGCAGCCTTAACCACCTCATCATCATCAATATCTTCGTCGTCAGACCCACCAGAAAAGTAGCCTGTGGCCAACAGAGGAAGAACGATTTTTTCTTTCTTTTCCTTCTTTTCCTTCTTTTCCTTCTTTTCCTTTTTATCCTTCTTTTCGCTCTTTCCAATCTTCTCCTCACCTGATTCGTCAGTCTCATTTGGATCAGCCAAAAACTCGTCCTCACTATCGGAACCAGCAACCATATCATCAAGCCCAGCGAACTTGTCTTCTTCGTCAGAGTCACTCTCTTCTTCTTCAGAGTCACTCTCATCTTCTGAGTCGCTAACAGCATTCTTACCTGACTTCTTACCAGAAACAGCAGCACGAGCATCCTTTTCAGCCTGGGTCAAATTTCCTCTGATTTTTCTGAACGACCATTCCACCTCATTCGTTAGCGCTTTGATCGGCTTTGAGTTCCATAGCTTGGAGATGTACCCATTGAGAATCTTATCATTCTGACAGTGGTCGATGAAGAACCGAGATGGATTGCTGGGGTTCGCTTTGTCGGTGACAATATCACGAACTTCTTCCGAAATATACGCTGGAGGGTTTTCTTTCAAGTCCTTGGAAGTGAGAATGGTGGAAACGATAATCTTTGCCAACCGTGACGAAATAAGACAATGCACATTCTCAGTATTGTCAAAGAAGTCCAGCAAAGACAGCGATTTCCAGCTTCTTTTATCAGATTTGACCTTTTTCTGCACCTCCCGAAGTAATTTCTTATAGGAGCCGTGCCATTTCTGAGAAAACAAGTCCAGTTTCAATGCCTTGATCTGCGCAAATGCTTCTTGCTTTGTGTTTGGGAGTTTCTTCATAAGTTGGGCATTTTTTCTTGCATTGAGCAACTTTTTGGTACTTGAGAACCGGGCAGACGCCTGGGTGAATTTCACCTCAAGAAGGTCGAGCTTCCAGAGCTCATTTTTCCGTTGTCTCATGCTTCTGGAGGAAATGGAGTTAGCTGGTGATGATCATCGCTTTTTTTTTTTCGCGCACAGGGCCAGAGGCAGGAGGAGTGTGGAGACGTACAGAGAAAAGTAACCGGAGACATGGTCACCTGGGGAAAAAATGACAATGAAACGAAAACAGAGGAATAAGAGACAGGGGAAAAAAAATACGGAAATCGCCCAAACCCAGCGAAATTTGAAGTCCTTGTGCCGAAATAATGGCGCCTTCCATAAGGCGCACTATCAAATAAAACATCGCGAACGCGCGCAGAACTCAGTCCACACTCAGAGAACACCACCAGAATGACAGAGCAGGCACAAAAGCGGCACAAGAAAAACAAGAAAGAGAAGAAGGAGAAAGGAAAGGCGCCCACAGCCAACCAGTGCCGGTACTTTCTTTCTTACAAGGGCAGGTTCTGTGCGATGCAGCGGAAGAAAGACCATGAGTACTGTTCAGAGCATTTGATCCACGACCAGACGGCAGCGGCCAGCGCTGTGAAGGGGAAACGAGTCCCGTGTCCGCTAGACCCGAAGCACAATGTTTGGGTGAACGATTTAGAGCAGCATTTAAAGCGGTGTCCCTCGCGGCCGGTGGAACAGGCCGAGTGGTTTGAGAGCGGAAGAAACACCAGCTTACGAAACCAGACACCGCAAGCGGCTATGCATATCAACCGGAATAACAGAAGCGGTATGAGCCAGAAGGATACCGAAGGCGATATAAACCAGAGTGACGAAAGCGGTATGAGCGAGAAGAAGAGCGAGGAGCAAAAGGAAACACAGCAGTCTGAACTGAAGGAGGTGTCCGATGAAGAAATCCACAGGGCCGTCGGGCAGCTACGGAAGTGGGCGGAAATAGCCCCACAAGTGCCTCTACTGGTGAAACGGTTTCCGTGGCCGAGCACAGCTGATCTAGGCAAGGAGCATCGGAGACATGTCGAGCAGCAATTGTCGCTTGTGGCGCAAATGGATGAAAGTGGACTTTTAGCAGGCGACATCTTTTACATGGAGTATGGATGTGGTCGGGCGGAGTTGTCGCGCACAGTAAACCAGTGCATAGCACGGAAAGACGGTGGAGATGAGGATACAAAGCAAGAGACAAAGCAAGATACAAAGCAAGAGACAAAGCAAGATACAAAGCAAGATGCAAAGCAAGATACAAAGCAAGATGCAAAGCAAGATGGTATAGTGAAGCGTCTGTCCAGCTATGGTTTCGGTCTCATTGACCGTGGCACTAACCGTTTGAAATGCGACCAGAAAATTTTGTCTGAAGGTGAGCGGCTTCGCCCTAACTTAGTGCGGTCGCGCATCGATATCGCCCATCTTGACGTGGACAAGTTTTTGGCTCACGCGCACGCCAATCGTGTCGTAGCCATCTCCAAGCACTTGTGTGGAGCCGCCACTGACTTGACCTTGACGCTGCTTCTCAATTCAGAAGTATGTACAGATTCGCCACTGGGTCCTCGTCTTGATGGAATGGTTGTGGCTATGTGCTGCCGGCATGCATGTGTATGGGACCAGCTTCTTCCTCCGTCGCGCGCGTTTCTCGCAGAGCACGGCTTCAAGGATGCCTCAGCATTCGCTGCCTTAAAAAAGGTGGCCACATGGGCAGTGTGTGGAAAGACACCAACCCAGACGGAGCAGAAGACGGAACAGAAGATTTCTACCAATGTTCTGCCAGACGATATATCTGTGTCGGAGACACAAAATGAGAATGACACAGAGACAAAACCTAGCAACTGTTCAGTCAGGCCGAATCCAGATGTCGTGGGATCGCGCACACTAGGATTGCTCGCGCGCCTGCTCATCGACCACAGCCGTCTCGTTGCATCCAACGCCCTCATGGGTCCTCGCTACAAGGCAGAATTGCTCCAGTATGCTCTTCCAGAAACCACCCTCGAAAACACGTGTCTCCGTATCACACGAATCATCTAATTTACATCTTGGTAATAAAACATCCGAAGAGACGACATGAGAATCCCTACGCCTAACCTGCCTAATCATCACCATTTCATCAGTTCGCCTACGCCCCGAGTACTACTCTACCAAACTCTCAGCCCCAGAAACTCTTCCAGTACTATCAAAACCTGCATTTGACTACTTAGATCTTCTGCTCCTTAACACCGTGCTTCCAGATAGCAACGTATGGGGTGGTACCGTCCTCACGGTAGTTCAACAAGACAATCATGGCATCTGGGTCCATAGACTCACCAGTGTAGAAGTCCCAGTCCTTGAAAGAACCAATAACCTTCTTGACGTAAGCTTGAGCACCCTTCTCAAAGGTCTCAACTTCGTCTGGGTTGTGCTCAGCCAAGTAAGCCTTGACTTGCTTCATGTAACCCTTGATGTAAGTCAAGAAAGACTTCTTGTCGAATTGGGTTTGTTGCAATCTGAAGGAGTAAACAACGTTGTTGACGGTCTCAACACCCTCCTCGAGGTCTTCGTCACCACCTTCAGCAGAAGGGTTACCACCAATGTCAACATCGCCTCCGGAGCTGACTTGGACCATGTCACAGTCAGCTTCGTAGACAACGCCGTCAACCAACTTGACGTCGTAAGCGTCGGACAACAATTCGTCGCCGGAGATAACGTCAGTGTAAATAATCATTTTGCGGAGCGTGCAATTGGTGTTATCACTGAGGAAGGATGTTCTTTTTTATACGCTGGGCAAAAAAATTTTCCACACGACTGTCTGCGCGCGCGCCACGTGAACGATGAGGTTACCCGGTCACAGCCTACAGACATAGCCAGAGCAAGAATGAAACAGGAAGCAAGAAAGCAAAGGGAAAAAAAATGAAATGAAAGTAATGAAGCAACCAAATATGCCAAAGATCAGTACAACAAATACTGACTCGCTTTTAACTCAGAATCTCATCACCATCTGATAGAGATGTACGTGGTGTGTCACGTGCACTAGGTACGACGACAGACCCCAGATATATCACTTTCAAGGTTAGGTTTGACTTCTTTAAAAGGCTTAGGACGTCAAATGGGATACTGGCTTTGTAATCAAGGTCGATTGGATTGTAGGCTGATGCTTTAGGCAGATCATACTCTCATCAGAGACAAACCTTAGTGAAAAGACAAATGGCTCATTAAGCACGATGAACCGTTTCTGATTTCTGGTAGATTGACTCGAATATGATTGTGGATGTTCTAAACGATGTGGAAGTGGTTTTTTGCGTCGGCTAAGGATTAATTTCAACACGGCAATCATCAAATGACATCACGTGCACACATCATCAATAGATGTAACCATCAAATCACATCACGTGCACTAGATAAGAAGGAGCATACGGTAGACACCGCAAAACTAGACTGTCAAGCTGAACAACTAAATTGCAATCACGGCTCGTTAAATTTTTGTATTGAAAATTAAGTTTAATAATACATGCTAATAATACAGCAGTCTAATAGTACACATTGTCAGCAAAAGCATTGCCAAACGCACGCAGGAGCCAGCCCAAGATACGATCAAACACAACAGTGTTTCCGTTATGGTAACGGATAGAGTGGTCAGAGTCAGGGAAAACCATGAAGTCAAAGTTCTCTACCGCAGCCAAGTTGAAGTCGTCCAAAAGACGCAAACTGTTTTGGAAGTGAACGTTGTCATCACCCAGGCCATGCATGATCAAAAACCTCTTCACTCCTTTGAATTGGTCCACGTGAGAAATACTTGCAGTCTCGTATCCTTGAGGATTTTCCTGCGGAGTACGCATATATCTCTCTGTGTAAATGGAGTCGTACAACTTCCATTTGGTGACTGGGGCAACGGCCACACCGTACGAGAACACGTGGTTCTTGTCTGTTTCCAACGTTTTAAGAGTCAAGAATCCTCCATAGGACCATCCCCAGATCGCCATTCGACCTGAGTCAACATACGACTTTTGTGCCCACAATTCCGCAGCACGGATTTGGTCAATTGGCTCATAATGGCCCAATTTATCACGCACGCAAAACTTGAACCGAGCATTCTCACTGTGAGTGTTGTAACCTGTTCCACGGCCGTCGACGGTTACCACGATGGCATTAAGTTGTGATGCAACCACCTGACTAAAGCCAACAGCAAATTCGTGAGTCACCATCTGGGAACCTGGACCACCGTAAACGTAAAATAAAACCGGGTACTGTTGCTTTGGGTCAAAGTGTGGTGGCCGAATTTCAACCACATTAGCACGAATCGCTCCGCCACTCTCATCGTCATACCCCAAATCAACTTCTGATACATGCTGTGTAGGTAAGTCGTATTTTGCCACAGCAGAACGTACATCAGCATTAGTTTCAAGAATTTTAATGGTCTTCATGGTGTGCAAATCCACAAGTCTCTGTGAGGGCACACCGGGGCCCTGGTAATTTAAGAGAAGATACCTGGCACCCAGGGAAAATGTTCCTGTGTACCACGCAGTTCCGTTGGTGAGACGTTCTGGGTGAGGGGTTGACTGAGTTGCGATAGCAGCGGAAAGATTGACACGGTAAAAGTGTCTCTGCACTGACAGATCAAGCGTGCCGCTGAAATATACCGTGTTGGTGTGCCAGTCCACTTTGTTAGAAAGAACATCCCACGAACCTTCGGTAAGAAGAATTCCATGCTCAGCATCTGGTGGGGAAAAATATGCCAAGTGAGAATAGCCATTGTGAGAGACAATGTCAATGTATCCGTCAGCAACACGACCCAATGATTTGTTACGAGGAATGTATACAGAGTTTGATGTAATTTCAAACCATGCACCCAGTGCTGTGTGTGTACGAACAATCCGTGCATGTGCTGTTTTAGTAGCTGACACCAAAAACACTTCCATGATATCACTAGCCCGGTTGGTGGTCTTAACAAGTACGTTATCATCCGCAACCCAAAGAACTTCAGTGATTAAACGCTCAGCGAAGGTCTTTGATTTAAGTTCAACTTCGTGTGTTTTGAATTTACCGTTATCGTCCGCAAGAGCGACAACAACCTCCACGTTTGGATTGGCGTAACCTGGTTTTGGATATTTGATGGAAACCATCTCAGGGTAATCCTCATGCTCGTCTTGAACATAGTATGGGATGGTAAATTCTGGCACTAATGTGTCATTGAATTTGAGAAATGCTAATTTGTCACCTTGAGGCAGCCACCACATGGCTAAGTCAGATGCAAACACCTCCTCTTCATAGACCCAGTCTGGGCGGCCGTTGAAGATTGCTTCTGAGCCATCATTTGTAAGCTGCAGAATTTTGCCAGATGTTAAGTCCTTGACGTAAACGTTGTTGTCAAGAACGAATGCAACACGGTCCAGCGTTGGTGCCCATAAAGTCACCATGATACGTGAAGTGGCAGTATATAATGGCTGCAAATCTTGAGTGGCAACATCAAGCACCCAGTACACCGCAGTCAGCGAGTGACGCCATCCCTTGATGGAGTTTGTGCGCACTACCGCCCGTGTCAAATCTGGCAGAACCCGCAAGTCATCAATGTGGTACGACTCGCCGTCGTATTCAAATTGGCTGCCATTATACAACCGATGGCTGTACAGGTCATCAACCACATTACGCACCGAATAACGCGTTTCACCATCTTCTTTGTCCGCAAGCATGTACGTTCCTTGGTCAGCGGCATCTGGGCTCTGGATCCATTGCACTTGCTTCACGTTAGTCCGGAATTCACCGCCACGGACAGCAGCAAACGTCAACTGCCGTCCTGTGTCTGGCCTTATCTCTTCCACGGGTGATAATGCCGCCGTTTTTGCAACAACTACCCGCTCTTGTTCCCACTTGAGAAACATGGTCGTAGAGGCCATAAGAAAGCCACAACCCCAGACCAAAAACACCAAGAGCCGCACCCAATGCAGCATCGTTCGGTACCGCCTGTCCTGGCGAACTTCATGATCGACTTTTTCGCCCATGCCGTTCTCGAGCAGGGTCATCCCTCTTATAAAATTTTTTCCTTTGCGTTCTCTTAGGAGCCCTCGAGAGTTCTGATTGTCAAAAAAGATTTGTCTGCTTAGCTAATATTATCGTGTAGCTAGCGTGAAGAAAAGGGAATTATTGCTATGTGTTAATTTCTGGAGAAAAGAAGATTTGGTTCACATTTGAATGCTGAACACTCGGCTATAATTAGGTGTACTGCATATAATCGCAGCCACAGGCATGGCTGGTGGCTGGTTGACCACAACAGACGGCGAGCTGAGCAAAATGCAAAATATACGGGGAAAAAGATGACCATTCTGAGCCAAGAATCTGGGGGTGGTGTACTAATTTCTTTTTTGTTTTTTCCTGTGATTTCTTGTAAAGCTGGCTCAATTCTGTACCGAGATTCTGGTCTGCTACTACTCCGTTTTCTTTTTCTAGTGGGGTATTACTAGTTATGCAGAATTATGTCATTTGTGTTTATGTGCAGTGCGATAAAGATGAAATTAAAGAAAAAGGAATAAAGACGTTGCTCAGGAAGATGGCAGTTGTGGCTCAAATCCCAAACGGCGGTTCTCGTCGTCGGCCGCAGCAACCGGTGTTGTAACAATTTCACAAAAAAGTTGAGTACTGAATTTAGTAATGATCTTCCGCACATTTGTACGTTTGATGGGCTTGGAAAGGAATCCCGACATACCACTACTCAAACATTCTTTGACGTTACTTTCGTCTGCAAAGGCAGTCAATGCTATAATCGGTTTGTCATAGTGTAAGTTGTTGCGGATGAGTTTTGTAGCTGTTAATCCATCCATTTTAGGCATTTGGACATCCATGAAGATCATGTCAAATTGTTCACCTGAATCAAAAGACTTCTGTACGTAATCCACCGCCTCAGCACCATTACCTGCCATTGTGACGCTGGTAAAGCCCTCAAGGCGTAACATTCGTTTGATGACTTCTTGGTTGACTAAGTTGTCCTCAGCAACCAAAATTCTCAAGTGCGACAAATGGTTTAAGAGTCCCTCTCCACTAACACTCTGGTTGACAGTGCCTGTAGACGAGTCCAGAAGATGTTGCATGTAACCAGAACGCTTGGGGAGTTCCAAATGGCGCAGGAGACTTTGTGGTGAATCTTTTGAATGCTGGGAAAATGGAGTTGTAGGTTCGGAATTCTTGGACTCTTTGTCCACGGCATGATCTTCTTTTTCGCTGTTGTTGCCAAGGTCAAAGCCAACTTTGCAATTGACTTTTGCATGTGGGTTGAACTCGTCGTTACAGAACTCTTCCATTTCACTCTCTGGCACAATGATCTCTCCATTTTGGGGAAGAGGCACAGTGAACTTGAAGGTCGAGCCTTTTCCTAGAGTGGATTTCAAAGTCAAAGTGCCGTGCATCATCTTAGCAAGTTGTCGGCAGATAGACAACCCTAGACCGGTACCACCGTAACTCCGTGATAAGGTCTGATCACCTTGAATGAATGGCTCAAACACTTTTTCTTGGAGGGCAGGCTCGATACCTGAACCAGTGTCACGTACCTCAATTTGAATGACCCAGATTTTGGGAGTATAGAGTCTTCTCAATTTGTAGACTTTATCGTTCTTGACCATTTCACTGCTGGAGAGTTTATGTGGAATATTGAAGTAGTCTTCTCTCTTTGGCGGGAAAACTTTATGTCTTGCCAGACTGTCATGAGACATTTCGGAGATATTAGGACGTTTAGACTTCGGTGCTTGTGGCAATAACGGCGAATGCGGTTTTTGGTCTTTTTCATCCTTTTCATCAATTCCATCCCTTTCGTCACTTTCATCCTTTTCATTAATTTCATCCTTTTCATTAACTTCATCCTTTTCGTCTATCCCATTAATTTGTTCTGAATGTATGCTTGGTATTGGAGATGTTGGAGCCGACGACATTGACCGCAGGCTCGGAGGTGTAATCGGAAGTGGCTTATTACACAGAAATTGGGACTTAAAAAGAACATTCTCAAACTCTTCCGTTGCTAAGGTCACCAAACTTTTTGTGTCACTAGAATCATGTGTGCGTGGAGAAGAACTATTCTTCTCCAATGAGTCAGAGCTGCCTAGAGCTGTAGTGAGGTTCGACGACTTCGTATCGTCGCAGAGTTCAGAATCAGACAGACTTTTGTGCTTCGCATACTCATGGTTAGCGTCTGACGAAATTGGATTCTTAACGCAGACTTCTTCGTAATTCATTGCACGTGCTTTCTCTTCATCATACTCACCAATAAGCCTGAAGGTAACGTCAACGTTACCATCCACGGGAGTGAATTTCAAACTATTGGAAACTAAATTCATCACCACCTGGATGATTCTGTTCGAGTCGCCGTATAGGATCAATTTTCTTAAGCTGACTGGCTTTACCAATATCTTGAAATTCACCCGCTGATCGAGAGCCAATTTGCTGAAAATGGACCGTGTTTGGTACACTATTTCAAGAATTTGGAAGTTTGATTTTTCCAATTTCGACCTGTTCAACGTGTTCTTAGAATAGGTCAACAATTCTGTCAAGATATGCAAAAGTAATTCTCCGGATCGGTGGATCAATTTCAATGAATCTTGAACTTGCAGTTGGTCCCGTTCCTCTAATGCAATCGCAGTCATCCCCAATATACCATTAAGGGGAGTTCTTAACTCATGGGATATATTGGCAATGAATACAGTTTTAGCCTCATTGGCAGCTTCGGCTTCGATCTTTGAAGCTTCCAATTCTTTCGTTCTCATTCGCACTCTATCTTCCAAATGACTGTATTGCTTCTCAAGTTCTTCTGTCATGATATTAAATGCATCTGAGAGTTCAGTCAATTCATCTTTAAAGAGTTTCTTAGACTGTGGAATCCGTGCTGGTAATCGAATTCCCGTAGAATATACAGTCGAGCTTCCAGAGCTGACTGAGTGAACAGAGTTTCTTTTAACAACACTACCCCTGGTCTCGGTGATGTTGCTCTTCGTTGATTGAGAACGTAGAAGACCTCCGGATGCTGCTTGATTGTCCTTTTGTTTTTTAGACCGGGTGATGGCTTCTGTTGCTTCTTTCAATTTCGTGATTGGGTTAACAAACCAGACTGCTAAGGGGAATGTTAGCAAGCACATAAATACACCAATAGCAATTACCACACCAATCATAATTTGAGTAAGGTGGCGCACAGGCGCAAGGAATCGGCCCCTGTGTTGAACAACAATGACACTCCATACGTTCTGCAGATCGATCCGTACTGTTGTGTATCCCATAGCTAGAGATTTCCCGGCCATTGAGCGAATATTTTTGGCGTATCCTGAGGAATGCGTGAGTGCCTGTTTGACTGCCGGTGCCTTGTCTATCGGGTAAAAAACACTGTTATCGACATTGTAATCATTCAGGGGGAAGATGGACTCAAACCCTATCAAAGCATCATTCTTACCCACCAGCGACGAGTTGCTGTATATGCCCTTGGCTGCGACCACCTCGTAATCTTCATTGCCGTTATATAGGGAGTTTTGGATGGTGGGAGCTGCTGCTAGAACTGACAAGTATCCAGAGACAGTAGGGTGGTTGAGAATAATGGATGTGTTGGAGTATATGGGAAGCGTAATACCAAAATAATAGATTGGATTTGAGTCGGTAGAGTTCGGAAGAGGGCCAGTAAGAAGTCCTTTAGATACCGTATATGACGAGTTGGATTGAGTAACTGCAGACGGCACCAGCACACCTTTAGCCAAAGGATACAAGGCGTCGGCCACCGGCGTTGAAACGTTCTCCAATGCGTTAGAAGAATCAGCCACTACTGACAAATCGAGGTTATAAAGACGAGCCGAGGAAAACGTCTCGGACGCTGTTACAAACAGATCTAGAGCGTCCTGAGCATCTTTGAACACCAGCTTCGAGAAGTTTCCTGCTCTATAAACCGCCAAAGGAGCAGTGATGGTATCCTTCTGGGAGAGCCAATAAATCTGATAATAGATGTATTGGATGGACTGGCTCATCTGGGTGGATTTCAACTGAGATATGACTTGTAGACGGTCCGCTCGTAAGTTTGACAAATTCTTAGTGAAGTAGAGACCCGTGCTTACTGCCAAAATCAACAAGGAGAAGAGCGACGCAAAACATACCAAAATGATAAGTTGAGGTCGAATACCAATCTTTAGCCTCCGTTTTTTATACGGGCGCCGATAGTTCATGGTCTCTCACTATGGTCGGCACAAGCAGGATTGTGGAAAATAAAATAAAAATAGATTAGGGAAGAAATAAAAATCTGGCGGGCGGTCGTCTTAGGTGATTTTGGGCAGAGGAATATTAGCAGAGGATGTTTTTTTTGAAGAGTTTGCAGAAAAGTGCGCCTGAAGGAGCGAGCGAGCAACGGCGCTAGAAAACCACCTTGAGATAGGCCGGCTTTAAGAACAAAAGAAGAAAAAAAAAAAAAAAAAAAACCGAAATGGAATCCCTCCGTGACTTTCGTGTCAAACAATTCAGCAGGTCTGCGAATGCCATTTGTGAGCTGACGTTGTCTCAACGGCCCACTTAATAAAGAGGTTTTTTCTTTTTTGACCGCTGAGATCGATGACGCAACTTGCATGGATGATGCAGAAAAGCCCCAAAATAGACCAACTCTAATTGCACAAATATTTCTTTTTTTTAGCAGCCATTACCTAGCCGCCAGCTTCCCATCGCCTATAATATGACAAACTCCCTCACCATCTTCTCATACAAAAATGTACGGCGGAAAAGTATGGAACACGTTCGTATTGTCTACTGTGTGGACTGCATACAAGATGAAATGACAGGAAATACAATCTGTGTTGTTTCGAATTAGAAACAAAGCTCCACCAAACCTTTCTGATGGACCCCGAATCGTGACTCGGATCTTGTCAGTTCGTATGTAACTACTTGTGTTGTGGAAATTTTTTGTTTCCTTTCTAGTTCAAATATATACTATGTGCCTCGCCTATTTCTAACAATGACATCATGATTCTGCGAGACCAAAAATAAAAAAATAAAAAAAAAAATTAGAAATCGAAGAAAAACCCATACCTAAATTTATCTCCACTCCTTTTAATAATCACCCTGAATTCTCATCAATAGATATACACCCACACGTCTTCACACCAATTTATACTATAGGAGGCTTACGTAATCGTTGATATATTTCCCTTCTCCCCCTTTTCATTCGATTTCGCTTATTAGGCGACGTTGTATACTAACCTTGTGGCGGTTATTCTGGCTGTTGTGATATCCTCTTGTCGCATCTCACTCCATTTTTAGCCACTCCACAAAACACCCGTGCACCTGCGAACCTACGTAACGACTCTGACTGCAGGCTTGAGTCTTCCATCATCCCATCGCTGTATAAATCTTCATGGCGAGCTGGATTGCCAAGTTTGGTGCTGCTGCAGTACTCTTGGTACTGTCGGTGCTATGTCAGCTGATGTCGGCGATGCTGGAATCATCTCAGCTGTCTTCTCTGGTACAACTCACCACGCGTGCTCCACAGCCTAGCCTGCAATCTTCTCTTCAAAAACAAACATTCGTTACGCTTACGATGAATCGGACATCACGCGGCGGGAATTACAATACAAACGTGACATTTTTGGATCAGGAAGTTGGCGTCTTTTTGGACTTTATTCTGTCGGATGTGTGGGTCATCAATGCCATGGATGTTTTTGAGTGTAATGCCTTCCAAAATTACTATGAGACGGTATCTCTGAGTATAGACATTTCAAGCTCTTTTTCATATTCCGGTCGTCTCTATAACCCTTTAGCGTGTTATACAGGCAATGCATTTACACCCATGACCATGTCTGCTTCTGTTTCGGGCACAAGTACTTCGCAGATATCTGTCACTGCAAACCTCGATTCTTATCCTACAGATTCAGTGCCTTATCCTGATGGAATTATTGCCGAAGGCCTGTTCTTTAAGTCCAATATTCTGCTACCGGTGAATGATAACCGAAAAGTAGATTTGGCCGATTTTATGTACTTGGTGGCAGACAACACAAACATGTACATGGGTGGCTTAGGACTTGCTGCGCTGGACGACCGTCTGGGCCTCTTGGATTACCTTGTGGATCAGAAATATATTCTCGGAAATGGTTACTCAACGTATTTTTATGGTGATTCTACTGACAACTCTTCTATCGGAGAGATTTTGTTAGGGTCCGTCGATAAGAAGTATATTGATAACTCATTTTACCAATTCCCTGCCATCCCATATGTGGGTTGGGATAGTGGTCGTACAAGTCCGTTACCCATTGTGTTATTGGATTCTATTGTTCTTCAAAACACGGATACTTCTCGTCGGTTTACTCTTTATGACAATGGTTCTTTGCCAATTTTGATTGATCCTCGTGCGCTGTACTCTTTCTTGCCATCTGACACTATTATTCAGCTAGCAGTGCAAACGAATGCTTACTTCAGTGACGACTACGACCGCTGGGTTGTGAAGTGTTCTGATATTGAAGACAGTCCTGCCAATGTTAACTTCACGTTCGGTCCATTGAGTGTTCCTGTGCCTCTTCGACTGTTCTTGGTGGATGCATACTACGGAAATAAATTTTTGTACTTCTCGGGAGGAGAGCGTGCTTGCTTCTTAACTGTCTTACCTGTTGGTAATATGGGCTACACCACAATTGGGTTGGCGTTACTTAATGAAATTTACTTTGCCATGGACAATATCAATGGAACACTTGCTATGGGTCTTAAAAAAAAAAATATGACTCGCATCTCCACTCCTGGGTCTGATGATCGGCCTCTACAACCTATAAACCCAACAATTACGCGTGGTACAAATCGTAACACCAATGCCACCGCAGCATACATAGCAAATGGTACAATTCCATTTGCAACTTCTGTGAATTACTCTGGAAATCCTACGTTCACATTCTCAATCAATGTGACCAATGATTTTGCTGTGCCGTCTCGGTTTTCTGCAGTCACTATAGAATCTGGAGAAATCTATATTACCGAGCCAGGATCTGTCTCAACTGTTTTGGGCAGCGCCACTAGCGCTAACCCAAGGTCAACCAATTTCGCTAGTCATTACGCCGTTCCGAAATACCTACATTTATCATCGTTGGCATACTTTGCTCTTACTATGGGAACTCTTCTAGTGGTATGCATTGCTTAAATATACGAATTGGAATTGACTAATTGGGTACGCATCGAAATGGAAATAAAAGGAATGATCATATAATAAACAACTAGAGTTTTTTCAACCCAATTTCTTCGCCCTGGCGAGAATCTTCCTGTAACGCTGTATAGTTTCCTTCGCTTGGTTGTGAGGTCCGATATCGGTAATAGTTATACCACATGATATCGGCAAATGTTATAAGCAATCCCAAGTAATTGATCCAACTCAACGAATCTCCAAAAATCAAGGAGCCCAATACGATTGTAAGGAGCTCCTTGAAGATTCCTGCAATTGACAATGTGAGAACGGGCGCCATAGACAAAAGCTGGAATTCACATAGAGTCATACAAAACGCCAATATTCCTGGAATAATTATGAGTATGATGGTCATCGGTACTCCCAACTGCTCCCAGATAGGCAGAGTAATGAACTTGAACCAGCCTTCTGAAAAAATGCCGAAGCATAAGAGCACACCTGTCATAGTGGGTGAAAGATAGAATATGGTCAGAATGGGGTTTTTGGTGTGTTCATTTTGTTTCAACAAGATTTGGGTGCAGCACCAGCGGATCCCCAGTAGGAAAGATGCTGACAATATAAGAATTATGCCGAGGGATTGATTTTTCCCGGCCTCCACCGCCTGATCGGGTTTCCGGGTCATCATAATTACCGAGCACACCATGATGAGCACAATGACCACAAGGCGCCAGTTGAATTTCTCCAAGCGCATCAAGAGACCGAAAACCAAAACAAACACCAACGAAGACGTTTTGAGCATGGTGTATAGCGACAATGAGATGTACTTATACGACACGTTACTGAGGCCAATGTCGCCAGCGGAAGTAAAGGCGCAAGGCAAAATCTGGATGGCATAGACCGAAAGCGGCATCGCCAATGACTTCTTAAACAGTTCTGTAGCGTGAGGCCGTAGCTGAGGACGGAAAAAGAGGACGGCGGCACTGAGAAAGAAAAGACACACCTGGTGAAATGCGGTAATGAACAAAGGGAAATGGAAATCTAGCTTAGGGCCAAACATCCATTTGTTGTACACCGAGATCGCTATCGAAAAGAGGTACCATCCTGCAATATAGATATATATTACTTTTTTAGGAGTATCGGGCGGCGGGGACGAAAAATCTTGTCGCATAAAGAAACTGGTTGGTTTATGTGGTTAGGTCGCGCGCCTACTGTGTGGAGACGTCTATGTGGGGTGGGCAGGACAAAGAGCGCGCCAAGCACGCTAAGTTTAGGTAAACAAAAAAAATAGAGAAGGGAAGAGGAGAAGGAAAGAGATAGGAGGAGCAGAGAAAAGAAGAGATGAGGAGAGGAGATGAGGAGAGGAGATGAGGAGAGGAGATGAGGAGAGGAGATGAGGAGAGGAGGAGAGAAGATACACAGAGAAGCTTTGCAAGAGTAAAGGAATGAAGAATGAGGAAAAAAGTGCTGCTCTGTTAAGACCTGGCCCGATTTACGCCGTTAGCATGTCAATGTCACTGCGCGAATGTACTGCGCGACCAAGAGTGAACTTCGGCGACAAGACGTCCAAATCCACTAGAATTGAGCCATTTTTGATGGGGCAAACGGTTGCGCGTTTTTTGTTTAGTGTCGCTTTGTTCTGCTTCTTTTTTTTTTCAGTCTTTCGTTCTTTTTAGTGCTTTTTTCACAGCTGTACTGCGCAGATCAGTGCGTAATGCTTGTTGACAGCGCATAAGATTCTTCAATGGAAGCAATTTGTATTTTTGAAACGGCGGAGGGTTCCTGTATCTGTATGAGGTAAATGTGGTGACGAGACATGTGAAAGTGATATATTTGTGTCTTTTGTAGCCGACTTAGACAGTCAACTTCCCAGTAAAAGTGACCCGTGTGCGTCGGATTCAGTGCCGCGACTCGCACTCACCGTCGTCTCGCATTTACCGTCGACTCGCGCCATCCGTCGACTCGCACTAACCGTCGACTCGCACTAACCGTCGACTCGCGCCGTTCGCATTATTTTTTGGCTCGCCTGTTCCTGCCTGTTCCTGCCCGTTCGTGTTCTTCCAAAGCCGCTCCCTCGTTATTGTTCCCCATGCTGATTTCTCACACTCATTCTCACACTCATTCTCACCCATTTGTCTGCACACCCTGTTTTCATTCAATCCACCCCAACCATGAAGACTGATCCGCTGTCGCTCTTCGGACTCCAGGCTGAGTACCTCATGCAGAAAATCAAGGCCGTCGCCCAGGCGGGCGGCCTTTATGTTTTGATCGTCGACGAACAAACAGAGACCGCCCTCTTCCAAGTCATTCCAAAAGACGCCTTGCTTCGAGTGGTTACAGCAGTAGAGCGAATTGATGCCCGCCGCTCAGCTCAACGCTTCCTCCAGGCAATTTACTTAGTACATCCGCTGGTATTTAACATGCGCTGTATTGTGGCCGATGTGGACTCTGGCCGCTATAAACTGGGCCACGGATTGTTCGCCCCGCTTCTGCAATGGGAAGAGGCTGCTGGCCATTTCTTCCACCTGCTGAACTTTTTACAAAAGCCGCTGGTGGCTTCTTACTTTGATGGTGGTGCTGCTATCGAATTTGTCCACGTGTCCATGGTTCCAGTGGAACAGCGCGTGTTTCTTGCTGATAAGGCTACTACCAATTCTATGCCTGTTTACTATAATGAGAATTGCGGGGACCTTGTGTTGCCACAAATCAGAAAACTGGCTAAGGCCATTGTCAATGCTGTTGTTGTCGCTGGGGAGTATCCGTTAGTGCGGTTTTACTCACTGCCTGAAGCGTCCCATCCTGCCGCTCGTCTACCCGAGTTGTTAGCCGATGAAGTTCAGCGGCAACTTGACGACTATGCGCGAGCAAATGATCTGTATCCTCCTCCTCTGGCGGGAGAAAAGCCACGCGCCATATTGTTGATTTGTGATCGGACTGTCGACTTGTTCTGTCCCTTGCTTCATGAATTCACGTACCAGGCCATGGCGATGGATATTGTTCCTGAGTTGGAAAGGCACGGTCGCTACACTTACTCTACAGAAAACGAAAAGGGCGAATCTGCAGAAGTGGTGGCATCTTTGGATAATGAAGACGACGCAACATGGGTGACTGTTCGTCACATGCACATTGTGGAAGCATCAGAATTGGTGGTGGGCAAAATCAATGATCTTATCAAGAATAACCCAATGATGGTGGACCGGTCGCGGGCGAAAACTCTGACTGACTTGATGTACGTGGTGGCTCATTTGCAAGGGTTCGACGAAGACCGGCGCCAAGTAACATTGCACAAGACGTTGATCGACGAGTGTTTACAAATCAATGCCGACCGCAAATTGGCAGAATTTGCTGCAGATTTTGAACAAACTTGCTGTGCACACGGAACTTCATTCGAAGGTGTCCGTAACAAGGCTCTTCATTCTGATTTAATTGCATTACTTGCTCGTGAAGACTTGCATGTCAATGACAAGGTTCGTCTTGTGTTGATCTACAGTATTTACCGAGGAGGATTACCAGAGGCTGATTTCATTAAACTTGCAAAATTCATTGGTGTGAAGGATAATCAGATAATTCTGCTTGTGCTGCGCTGCTTTTTCAACCTCCGCAAGCTTGGCTGGCCAATCGTCAAGCTGACACCTCGCGACAAGAATGTTGTACGCCAAACCTTCCATACTATCAACAATGACGGCACTTACAACACATCTCGCTTTGCGCCTGGGCTCAAGCGAATTCTTTATAATGCTTCCAAGTACGAGCTTGACGAGGACTGGTTCCCATACTTTCGTGACAAGCCACTCGCAGATGATATTCCCAGCAACAATGGCCTTAATCCTGTGGGCCATGATAAACCAGGCCTGTTGCGTAACCCGCGAATTCGTGCTCAGTGGGCACCGGCTGCTTCTCGCCCGCACACCGCTAACCGCAACCGGCAACGAGTGTTCTGCTTTGTTGCGGGTGGCATCACATTTTCTGAAACGCGTTCCATTTACGAGCTCTCTTCTACACTTAATAAGGACTTCTACATCGGTTCCGAGTGTATTTTGAAGCCTCGCGACTACTTGATCGGTCTACAAAACATCGATGACGTCAAAACACCCAGCCAACTTGACCTCGAGATCTTCCGTGAAGTCAATGCCCGCAGCGATCCGCCAGAATATTTGTTGGATCTTCCTAAAGAACCAACTGCACCATCACTTCCACAAACGGCAGCTACACTGGGCACCCCTACTATGACATCACGCCCATCTTCAGTTGGAAAATCACCCAAGAAAGCCACCCCTCTGCATTACCAGAAACGCAGCTCGCACAATGGCAGTATTGCAAGTGAGACAGACTCCACCAAGGAAAAAAAGACATCCCGCTTGAAGCGTTTATTCAAGTGAACGAGCTATCACATCTTATCACGTGCTAATCTTGTCATATGATAACACTTGTCTTATAGTGTACAGACCATCATTAGACTCCCCGCCTACAAATCCCGGCATATACTCAAAACTGCTATAGTATGGAGCTGGAGCCTCGCGCCTTGCGTCGCTCATAACTCTCGTTTTTCTTCTTTTCGCTGACACATTCTTAGCTTGTTCCTGTACATTGTCAATGTACATTCTTCCGGCTTCTCTGCCAGATGTGGACATTTTTCCACGAGTATCGTACAATACGGCTAGTCAACTTTCTCGTTGACTTACACTGATGTTACAGTACTCGGTTAGCCTCATGCAACAATTAGTCTTAGTCATTTAACTCCTCCCCCTTTGCCCTATCATATCCGTTACATATCTTTTTGCCCAAAGATAAGCCCTGCATACTACGCCCGTTTAAATGCTCTCGTGCAGACTGTTTTGCATATACGATTTGTAAGCCATCTTTGCCCCACGTCCTGGAAATTTCTACCAGCGTACAACCTTCCTACTCTTTAGTAAAGTACTTTTCCTCCCTTCTATTGAGCATGGAACAAATTGCCGTCCCACCCACGGATGCTCCCTTGCATAGCTGGGATGTTTTGGCCCAGATTCCTCTTTTGGCGTCTGCGGAATTGTCGGCCGGCTCCAATGGCTCGTTGCCCTTGCCACACGTCTCCAATTCGCTGTTGCCATGGCTTGCTTGCCGCTGCAGTGACGGCTGGGGCCCAATTTCACAGCAGTATAGTGACTTGACTCCTTGCTTTTTCTCCGGAGCGTTGTATTTGGCTGTAGGTGTGATTATCGCGTTCTGTGGCGCCTATCAAGTCAAGGTTCTTCGAGAGAAGAAGCAGGCAACCACTAACAAAGTTACGTGGTTTTTCTACCTGAAGTTGATTTTGACTACGCTCCATTTTGTTTTCTCCGTGCTTTTGGTCGTGCTGTACAAGCCCTACTCAGATGTTATTAAAACTGCTGCTGAAGTCAATGTGGTGGTAGTGGTGATTGCGTATGCTATTCATTATTTGGAACAATTCAAGAGTAGCGTATCAAATGGAGTTTTGCTCTTTTTCTGGCTTTTCCAGGTTCTTTTCCATGCTGGACGGGTGATCTCTTTGAATTTGAGATCTGAGAAACATTCTCATTATGCTACATTTTCTATCTTGGCAGCCGTCAATGCGTTCTTTTTGTTGCTTTTGGAAAACTACTTCCTGCCTGAGCCTTTCCGCTTGAGTACCAGATTGGGGGCTTCACCATATGACAGAGCAAACGTGTTCTCCCGTCTTACCTTCAATTGGATGGCCCCGCTTATGAAAAAAGGTTTCTATCAATACTTAACCGAGAAAGATTTGCCTTTTTTGCCAATTGATCTTCGTGCTTCAACAACTTCGTCCACTTTGTACCATTACTGGAACTCACAAGTTCATCCATCTCTTTTCAAAGCTATCTACAACTCATTTGGATTCGCCTTTGTTATTGGTGGTGTTTTCAAAGGTTTGCAGGATGTTTTGGCATTTGTTCAGCCTCAGTTGCTTCGTCTTTTAATCCGTTTCGTTAATGACTACACTCAATCCGTTAAGGAAGGTGAACCGTTGCCCCTCACCAGAGGTTTGATGATTGCTGGTGCTATGTTCCTTGTTTCTGTGGCACAGACTGCTCTTTTGCATCAATACTTTCAACGTGCTTTCGATTTGGGTATGAAGATCAAGTCTTCCTTGACTTCTATGATTTACAATAAATCTTTGGTTTTGTCTAACGAAACAAAACAGGCTTCAAACACTGGTGACATTGTGAATCTTATGTCTGTTGATGTTCAAAGATTACAAGATTTGGTGCAAAACTTGCAAATTATTTGGTCTGGTCCATTTCAAATTATCCTTTGTTTGTACTCCTTACATGGATTGTTGGGTAATTCCATGTGGGCAGGTGTGTTCATTATGGTTATCATGATTCCTTTGAATGCAGTGATTGCCAGATACCAGAAGAAGTTGCAAAAAACCCAAATGAAATACAAGGACGAAAGATCTAGATTGATTAGCGAGATCTTGAACAATATCAAATCTTTGAAATTGTACGGCTGGGAAATGCCATACTTGGCCATGTTAGATGATGTTAGAAATAACAAAGAATTGGCCAATTTAAAGAGAATGGGTATTTTCGGCTCCATTTCAAACTTCACTTGGAACTTGGCTCCATTCTTGGTTAGTTGTTGTACCTTTGGTCTCTTCGTTTTGACTAGAAAAGATGTGAGTTTGTCCACAGATATCGTTTTCCCCGCTTTGTCTTTGTTTAATTTGTTATCCTTCCCATTGGCAGTTGTTCCTATGGTCATCACTAACATTGTGGAGGCCCAAGTGGCAGTTTCTAGATTGACAAAGTTCTTGTCGAGTTCTGAATTACAGGATAATGCTGTCATCAAGCTTCCTAGAGCTCAGAAGCTCGGAGATGTTGCTGTTTCCATTAAGGACGGTACCTTCTTGTGGTCTAAACAGAAGGGAGAAGAAAACTACAGAGTGGCCTTGTCCAACATCAACTTGGAGGCTAGAAAGGGTGAATTGGATTGTATTGTGGGAAGAGTCGGTTCCGGAAAATCCTCCATTCTCCAGGCTATCTTGGGTGATTTATACAAATTGAGAGGTGAGGTCAAAGTGAAAGGGAAGATCGCTTATGTTTCCCAAGTGCCATGGATTATCAATGGCACTGTTAGGGAGAATATTTTGTTTGGTCACACATACGACCCAGAGTTCTATGAGTGTGTTTTGAAAGCATGTGCTTTATCTGTTGACTTGAAGATTTTGCCTAAGGGAGATAAGACTGAAGTTGGAGAAAAGGGTATCTCTTTGTCCGGAGGTCAAAAGGCAAGACTCTCCCTTGCCAGGGCTGTCTACGCAAGAGCCGATGTTTATTTATTGGATGACCCATTGAGTGCTGTTGATGAACATGTTGGAAGACATTTGATTGATCACGTGTTGGGTCCAAGTGGTTTGTTGAAATCCAAATGTAAGATCTTGGCTACCAATGCTATTCACGTTTTGAGTATCGCCAGTAACTTGCATATGGTTAAGGATGGTAAAGTGATTGAACAAGGTTCCTATATGGAGATTATGTCCCAGGAAAACAGTCCTTTACGTCAACTTATTATCGATTTCGGCAAGGGTAGCGCTATGGGTTCCACTGCTGTTTCCTCTGCCAACTCTACTGTGGAAAAAACTGAAGGAACTGAGGATAAGATATGTATTGATTACTCTAACTTGGAAAGTGATTGCGATCTTGCAGAAATTACAAGTTTAAGACGTGCCTCTGAAGCTCCACTCATGACTGACGAGGAACGTGCAATGTTACAAGAAGAAGCCGAGGAAGAGGAGGATGAAGACACCAAGGCGAGAAAAGAACATGCTGAACAAGGCCAGGTGAAATGGTCTGTTTACAAAGCATATGCTATCGCCTGTAATCCTCGCAATGTCTTTATTTTCTTGCTTACTACTATTATGTCTATGACGTTCAATGTGTTATCCAATGTCTGGTTGAAGCATTGGTCTGAAGTGAACACCGAATATGGATACAATCCTGATATTCCTAAGTACCTTGGATTCTACTTCTTATTGGGACTTGGATATTCTTTCTCGTCGTTGATTCAAACTAGTTTTATGTGGATTTTCTGTACCATCCAAGGTTCTATCAAATTGCACAATGGCATGGCAAAGAGTGTGTTACGTGCGCCCATGTCGTTTTTCGAAACCACTCCTATTGGCCGTATTTTGAACAGATTTTCCAACGATATTTACAAAATTGATGAAGTCTTGGGCCGTACCATTGGTATGTTCTTCAGTAACTCGGTGAAAGTTATGTTTACTATTTTGGTGATCTGTTTCTCAACTTGGCAATTTATGTTTATCATCATTCCTTTGGGTGTGTTATACATTTACTACCAGCAATATTACTTGAAGACCTCGAGAGAATTGCGTCGTTTGGATTCTGTTTCTAGATCTCCAATCTTTGCGAACTTCCAGGAATCTTTGAATGGTGTTTCAACTATCCGTGCCTATGGCCAGGAAGAAAGATTCAAGTTCTTAAACAGAAATAGAGTTGACAGAAACTTGAGAGCTTATCACCCTGCCGTCAACGCCAACAGATGGTTAGCTGTGAGACTAGAATTTTTAGGTTCTGTCATTATTTTGAGTGCTTCCGGATTGGCTATTTTGTCATTGAGAAACGGTCAAATTAGTGCTGGTTTGGTCGGTTTGTCTGTTTCTTACGCTTTGCAGGTCACCCAATCCTTGAACTGGATCGTCAGAATGACAGTTGAGGTTGAGACTAATATTGTTTCTGTTGAGAGAGTCTTGGAATACTCCAAGTTGACTCCTGAAGCTCCAGCCATCATCGAAGGCAACAGACCTCCAAAGTCTTGGCCCGCAGCAGGTGAAGTCAAATTCATCGACTATTCTACCAGATACAGACCAGAGTTGGACTTGGTTCTTAGGAACATTAACCTTTCCGTTAAACCCCATGAGAAGATTGGTATCGTGGGTAGAACTGGAGCAGGCAAGTCTTCTTTGACACTTGCATTGTTCAGAATTATCGAGGCTACTTCCGGTCATATTGAAATTGACAATATTGACACCAGCAAGATTGGTTTGGCTGATTTGAGACACAATTTGTCTATTATCCCCCAAGATGCACAAGTGTTCGAAGGTTCTATTAGAACTAACTTGGATCCTACCAACTGCTTCACTGACGAACAAATATGGAAGTCTTTAGAGTTGTCTCACTTGAAGGACCACGTCTTGAGAATGTACAATGAGAGAGATCCAAATGATGAATCCATAAAGTCTGGCTTGGATGTCAGAACGGGTGAAGGAGGTTCAAACTTATCTGTTGGTCAAAGACAATTGATGTGTCTTGCCAGGGCTTTGTTGGTTCCTTCACATATCTTGGTCCTTGACGAAGCAACTGCAGCAGTTGATGTTGAAACCGACAAGGTGCTTCAAGAAACTATCCGTAAGGAGTTCAAGGACAGAACAATTTTGACCATTGCTCATAGATTGAACACCATCATGGACTCAGACAGAATTGTTGTTTTGGAGCAAGGTGAGGTTGCTGAATTTGACACTCCTGAGAACCTTTTAAAGAGGAAGGACTCGTTGTTCTACTCCTTGAGTAAGCAAGGAGGGTTCGTTGAAGATGAAGTAAAGGATGAAAATTAGTTTACTTCAAGTGTTATTTATATAAAGTATGAAGGGGATTATTTAATGCTCGCTTCTCTTCCTCAAAGAGCTGATATAGTACAATGGGTAAAATTCGTTCCTAGATGAAACCTCGCATTTGCTGGCAGTAGAAATTCTCTCTTTGACTTCAGATTCAACCCACTCCAACTTTGATTCCTCATTGAATTTGTAAAATTCAAGTAGATTCGTGTCAGATTCAATGTCAATCGCAGCAATGACTTGTCCATTCACAACTGCAAAATCTACCAAAGAGTAGTCGGATTCAAATGTCTGCTGGTGAACGACGGAGAAATCGTCCTTGATTTCAAAAACCAAAAGACAATTCGTGTTCTCACACAAAACAATAAGCATGTGTGCTCCGGAATCAGTCGTATGCGTCGCAAGTCTGCTCACAGATATTTCCATAGGCGACTCTTCGGTCAAGAATCTTGCGGGAGGTAAATGAGCTTCGGTTAGGAAAGGTTGAATCAAGTCACGGAGCTCAATTTGGGCAAGTTTTTCATTGGTGTACCAATTCCATAAAAGTAAGAAATCGTCACCACCACCGCTAACAAGAATGTCAGTATTGAAGTCACAAATATGCAAACACGAAACGAATTCGTGATGGCCAAAGAGCCAGTGCTTCACCACATATGATTTAGGATAGTTTGTGACTTTGATGTGCTCATCTCTATCGCCTGTCAACACAAATTGTTTCTGGTCGTGCTCAGCAATGAGAACATCACTCAACATGGATACATGACCCAAGATTGGGACCATAGACTTCTCCTCAAGAACCTCACTGCTTTCAATAGGCAAACTGTAGACGTCACCAAACTTGTCAGCCACAATTAAAGATTCGTCGTCAATGCTTGTGGAAACAGCACAAGGTCTCTTTGGGAAAGTTTGACGCTTGATCATTTCAAGACAGTTTTCCTTAGAATAGTCGATTTTCAAGATAACAGCAGCCTTGTCACTGTCAGTGGTGCCTATGATGTACTTCTCATTTCTAGTCAAGGTCAAAGAACGGATGTAGTTGTAGATGGTTGGTGCACCAGGACCTGGAACTGGCACCTTTGGCTCTTTCTTGTTGGTCTTAATCTTCTTGCTTGGTTGCTCTCCCTCTTCTTTCATTCGTTCTTCCTCTCTCTTTGCTTTGAACTTCTTTTCTTGCACGCTCTGTAAGTCAACTGTGTCCTCCCATGAACCGACTAAAGAACCGTCAGACAACTTGAAAACAAGCAAATAATTTTTCACGGAAACGAACAAATGTTCTCCCAGCTTGTCAGTGATCAAAATTTGGAACGGATGCTTCATTGTAGCCTGCGATTTTTAATGAGTTGAAGCGCACAATCACTTTTCAAATTTCTGTCATTAGTTTATTCTCATCCTAGTACTGCATATAGATACAGATAGGAGGAATACCAAGTAATTCATGTCTATTACTTAAAACCCCAATTCCAGGCTGATTTTTTTGAAGACTTTGCTGGTTCCTTTTTCTCATCCTTCTGCTGATCTTCAGTGGTTATAAATTTTTGCGGCTTTTGTGCATGAGAGAAATACTGGTTGGCAATGTCGGCTAGGCCATGTTGCGGAGGCGGTTTCTTAAAGGAAAAAAGACCGTTGAAGTAAGGAGCTGGATCGGTTTCCTGATTTGTACAAGCCAAATGTACTGGCTCATGGAAATTGAAAATGAATTCGTCACACATTGCATCCCAGATCTTGAAATTCTTCGTCTGGAACCACGCAAGAATAAAATGCAGGTTGAAGGTTTTAAGATTGCCCAAGTATTTGTTGGTCAGGGGATCGAACCCTGGCGGTGGTGCCTTAAACCGGTCGTAGTACTGTTGAAACCGTGTGGTTGATAACATGCTCCGAATGTAGTCTTCGAATTGGTATCTTACGTAATCGTCACTGCCAACGTAAGATTCGCCTGTTTGTTGTACTGAGAGAAGATTGCTAATGAACCTTTTGTCGTGTGAAGATAACGACAATTCCTCCTGTCGTCCCATAGGAAAATCAAGCTGCGACGTATCAAGGTCAACGAGCAAATCCACTTTATATTTCGCCAGTTGATTTGCAATGAGCAAGTTTGAGCAGCCCACCATAAATGTGGGACTAGTGAGCTCATCGAGCTGTTGGAGAGGTAAGTAAGGATTCCAGAACGAACCTTTTGTGCTGAAAATCTGTAACGGCAAGCCAAAAAAGCGAAGCATGGACTTCCGATCATTCGTTTTGAGTGAAGAAGGTTTTGTGAGGGGGGAATGACGCTCTGTGTAGTCACTTAAGGGACAACCGGAAAGTTCTAAACTGTTGAGTAAATCGGGAATCATAGCAATGAGATTATTTTGGAATTGTGTCAATAGTTCCAAATTATTGTTGGAGTATATAAGGACACGTTTCTCGAGTAATAGTGCTTTCAATATGACAAGGATATTATTTTTGAATTCGCCGACAATGCTGCGTAGATTGAGATTGACAAAGAACTCTTCTTGTCTCTCGTTCTTCTTTGTTTCTAACACGGCTGCCTCGTCTGGATATAAGCGTTGAGCGGGCTGGATGTCATTGTCCAGAAGTTCGAATGACTCGTTCAAATTCTCGAAAAGATCATCGAGAACCTCGAAGTTGGAGAAGGTTTGCTGCTGGAAATAACTGTGAGTGATGATGCTGAGTTTCTCCTTGATTTTGGTAAACACAGGTTGTTTTCTAGTAATCACCACCACCGCCTTCTGAACAATAGAACGGGTGATGTCTTGATTTCTCTCCAACTCTTCGGAAGCAACATCCGACGTTTTCACCTGACGCACACATGAGCACCCAAAAAGGGTCTCTAGATGATTTGGGTTTCCCTTGAAGCGCTCAATGTCGGACAGATTGTCCAACGACTCGCCAGTGCGGAAATCGTACACCAAGTTGAAGTTACTGAACGTTTCTTCAAACAAATGCGACCCATCTGGCAACGCCTGGAATGGTAAGTTGCGGAAGAGTTGCTCTGTATGTTCAGCGTGATAATTGGATCTCCACCACTGGATTTCCGGGCCTCGCACGTGATGGAAGTCTACCAAACAAACGGCAAACACCATGTCTCCCTTATCGCCACGGTCGAGCGTAGGTACTGAGTCCTGCGACTGAGCAATTGGAAGCGATTTAATATGGATCGGTCTTCGTGGAGACGTCTGCGTTGACGAATCAGGAGATTTCGCTGACTCAGCAGACTGTAACGACGTGTGAGAAACCGAGCTAGAAATGGGAGCAGAAGCAGTATGGGAAACAGACCTGGAATGTGTAATAGCCGCCTGCGGAGTTTCCAACTGTTGAGAACTTTTCAGAAAGCGCCGAAGCAGAGGCTCAGCAGGCGCAGACTCTGGTTTCTTTTTCGCCTGCGTTGCCAGACTGAGCCTCATAGGGCGGCACACGAATTCACTGCTAGAATTCGAGTGAGCCATTGGCGCAGGCGGTGCTGAAGCAGTCTGAGCATCCTGACGTTTTTGGATCCGAAGCGGCCGCAACGAAAACTCAAGCTCGCGTTGTTCCCCAGACTGGTCTCCCGACATGTCACTTATGGAACTTAACTATGTGCGCAGATACAAGTTGGAGCTTCCGATAGGGAGTGCACACAGCGTTATGGGAAGGAATTATGATACGATCAAAACAAGTGAAAAAAAGACACGATAATTAAAAGAACGTGTGTTGTTGTTGGTGCTAAGGAGCTAGAATGAATTTTTGGTCGATCTTGGGTATTTTTTCGTTTTTAGACTTTTGCCGTGTTCTTAGCATTTGAGCCGTTTTTTGCTAACGAGTGCGGCTGGGGGAACATAAGAAGTACAATATATGCTTGAAAAGCCTCTTAAGTCTTGACGCTACAAAGTGAAAAAAAAAGACATAAAACATACAAACAAGTGGTAAAATAGAGAAACACAACAAGGTGCTCAACCACGAAAACCTTCCTCTAAGGAAAAAGAAAATACGTTGGCATTGAGCTGCCACATCGATTATTCAGGCGGTCAGCTTCGGCTCGTCACGTGCACGACACAACTTAAGAAACGAAAGAAAACGAACTATAAGATTGTACAAGAGAATATCAGACAGTTGAAACGCATATAGAACAGGTGATGAAAAATATAGCCACCAGGCACTTTTTCTTTCCATTATTTTTTTTGTTCGGACCCTTGCGGTCCTCTGAAGTATATTTCCGAACCCGTAGTCGCATATCGCTCTGGTATATAGACTCTGCACCACATAGTCCACCCAACAACCATGTCCAGCAATTGTACTCCCAGATCATTGAGATAATTTATTTGGGCCAGAACATACCAACCAATTGCGATCCCTAGCTCATGTCCGAACCTCGTTTATGTAATTCATTCACGTCACGCCATCATCCCCACACCCACTTCAGGTTGATTGCGATTTGCCCCTACCACGTGACATGCCAAACATATATATACCAGTGCCAAATCCCACTAGCGCTAATTCACAACAACATATTATCTTTAAAATGGCTATTGAACAAGGACAAACATTCCCATCTGGCGTTGAATTCTCATACATCCCAATTGATGTTTCCTCTTTGGGACAAGAGAAGGCTTTAGCTTGTGCTAGACCTTTGCCATTGGACTTGGACAAGTTGTTTGACCAAAACAAGGGCGGCAATGTGTTGTTTGTGGCTGTTCCTGGTGCTTTCACCCCAACCTGTACCGAGAACCACATTCCTCCAATTTTGGACCACTTGAGTGAATTGAAGAAATCCAAGAACATTTCTACTGTCGTGATTTTGAGTGCAAACGACCCATTTGTAATCAATGCTTGGGGTATTTTGTTGCTTCAGGACGCTAAGTTGTCCGGCGACCTTCCAAAGGTGATTTTTGCCTCTGACCCTAACGCCAGCTTTTCTTCCAAACAAGGTCTTACCTTGGACTTGACTTCAAATGGCTTTGGTGTCAGAACTGGAAGATTCGCCATTGTTGTCAAAGCAGACGACCGTCTGGTGAGTTATGTTGGTGTTGAAAGTGGTGCTGGTGTTGAAAAGAGTGGCTACGAGGCTGTTTCCAACGCAAAGTTGTGATTAGTTCCGTCGTCTGGCCCAATTGCTGACATATTGAATGTGTCGCTCAAAACCTTACGTGTCAATGTGATGGACGTTTTAAATGATTTACATATTTGCTAAAGTGATGGACTTTCTAATGGCTTGTAGGAGATGCGTTTTGTCGCAAGCTTACGTAATGACAACATGGTTTAGTGCAACGAACACCGACGTAGTGGTCGAGCAATTGAGTAATTTCATGTTGATGCACTGATGAATACTGAACCAGTGATGAGTAATTTCATACTGAAGCATAGAGCTTGCAATACGTATTCAAGTGTGACATGACCATGACAAATACAAACTCCGCGGAGATCTATACAGCCAACTCCACAGAAGTGTATACAAGGTGCAACCGTTAAGTGCATACAAATAAGTCTACCATTCCATTCAAAATGCATAAAGGAGTGTTCCGCAGACTCATAACTGCCACTACAATTCGCCACACGAACCAATCGTAACTTTGGTCTTAATTGTGCCTGTTTTGGAACCCAAGGACTCAATTCGCTTAACTAATGAGTATCCCTCTATAACCTCCCCAAACACCACGTGCTTTCCATCCAACCAGGGACACGGCACAGTAGTAATAAAGAACTGAGACCCATTGGAGTTTCGACCGGAATTCGCCATGGACAAGAGCCCCGGTCTGTCGTGTTTCTTGATGAAGTTTTCGTCGGGGAATTTTTTTCCATAAATCGATTTTCCTCCGGTTCCATTTCCTCTTTCGAAATCTCCTGATTGTAGCATAAAATCTGGAATCACCCTATGAAACAAGCATTTCTCGTACCCAAAGCCTTTTTCCCCAGTACACAAGGCACGGAAGTTTTCTGCAGTCTTGGGAACAATCTCATTATACAATAGGAACGTCAATCGCCCGGCTCTTTTGCCCTCAATTAAGATATCAAAGTATACCTGCGTTCGTTTGCTCTCCTTCTTTTTGGGCGGCACGTGGAGGTTCAACTTCACTATAAGGGGGAGGAGGATCTGAGTACATGTTCCAAGCAGAAATACTAAAAATAAAAATAAAAAAAATCAAATTGATCAGGGATGATTGAACTTTATAGACACTCTCATTATAAGAGGGTGATGTGAGTGTGCATTACGTCATAGGTATTAGAGAAAAGATGAAAAAAAGCCATACAAAGCGAGCCATACAAGGAAGAAAGGGAAGCAGGAAGAAAGGGAAGCAGGAAGAAAGGGAAGCAGGAAGAAAGGGAAGCAGGAAGAAGGAAGAAGGAAAGAAGTAAAGAAGGAAGAAGGAAGAATACAAGGAAGGAAGAAAGAAATAAATGTCTATTTCTTTATCTTCTGTTATGGCGTAGGCTTGTTAGCTCCGTCTGTGCACGTTTTGACCACTTTAGTGCAGTAATTAATGTCAGTCAGAGACATGCATTCTTTAGTGGTGGGATTTTCGATTGAGTTTGCCAATTCAAGCCCTTTTGGTCTTCAGACTCTCTTGTCCACAGTCTAGTGGTTCTCACAATAAAATCCAGACAGTTACCAATTGCCTGCCGTAACTACTGGCAACTACAACACATCAAAGCAATCGTGTCGCGTTAAACTACTTACAACTCACCAGAAGCATCAATGGTGATTCTGGCCTTGGTAGCACCGGAGTTAGAACCGTAGGACTCAACTTGCTTAACAACGTCGTAACCGTCAGTAACTTCACCGAAAACAACGTGCTTACCGTCCAACCATGGGCATGCAACAGTGGTGATGAAGAATTGAGAACCGTTGGTGTTTGGACCAGCGTTGGCCATAGACAACAAACCTGGTCTGTCGTGCTTCTTGGCAAAGTTCTCGTCAGCGAACTTCTCACCGTAGATGGATCTACCTCCGGTACCGTTACCTCTGGTGAAGTCACCACCTTGCAACATGAATTGAGGAATGACTCTGTGGAAAGCAGAGTTGGCGTAGCCGAAACCCTTTTCGCCAGTGCACAAGGCTCTGAAGTTCTCGGCGGTCTTTGGAACAACGTCGTTGTACAACTTGAAAGTGACTCTACCGAGCTTGTTGCCGTTGGCGGAAATGTCGAAGTAAACTTGGGACATGGCTAATTAAGGGATTGACTATACTACAATTTCGCATTAGCGCGTGGCAGAAACCCGTTGCATTATATACTCAATTTTTTTTTTTTTTTTTTGGCAACAGGAACTCTATGGAACAAATATGAATGACGAAACTGGGTTTTTTTTGGCCCGTTATGTACAGGACCACAAGTAGAAACATTCGCTGAGGGCGGCCAATTCCACGTTGACCAGATTGGACTCATTTTCTTCTATATCGAGCTATTGTAACAATTTTTTTTTTTGCCCTTACATTTAATAAGAGGGAAAACAATTCAAGTCAGGGCTTACTACAGGTTTGTTACTTCGTCTCTTTGCTTAAACAATGCATGGGTATCATTAGCCGCTAGAATCACCCAGCCCCTGAAGTTACCTCATTGCTCAATTTGTGTACCGGCCTACCGTCCACGTGACCGCATATTTAATCTATGTGCAATAATCGCGCTGGATCCAGAACCAACATGGTATAGGTTTTGCCCGCTCCACGCCACATCCGAAGTTTAAAATAATTGATGTCGATAAAAGCCTTATTGCTTTTGTTCTTTAAGCTTTGAGTTTTTGCTTCAGCCTTGATTTTGATTGGTGTGGGTGTTCCAAGATGAATGTAATTGTCTTTTTTAGCCTAGGTTTTTTCGTCACAGGAAATGTGTTGTGCAAGATATTAATAGTTGGGTAAGTGTAACGGAATGCTCCCCACGCAGCTAATACCTGCCAAAATGGGACTCGAGTAAAACATACACTTTAGAATTGTCGCAGTACACTTTTCCAATTGAGCCAGGAATGGTATTTGGTTGTTGTTTTTATGTTGGGGTTCATGTTCATTAACCCTAATAGTTGAAGAAAGTAGTGCAGGAACCAGAAGTACCAGTATTTAAGCGCGACCATTCCATTTGTATTACAGGTTTTTTTTTTTTTCTCTAATCAAAAAGTAACCGGGAATATTTGCCACGACGAAATGATGTAAATTGTCAAGTCATAATCGTTGCCATATATCTAAGATATCACATTCCCCAGAGTAGCAATATCCCACTAGGAAGTTTGAATCCGATGGGTCTCTTAAGTGAGGCGATGGATCTTGAATGTCGAATAATGGGACACATTTTAGTAAAAGTAGACGAGATGAGATACGATAAATAGTGCTGAACCAGCAAGAGATGACGATGAGTGCTGAACAAGCAAGAGAGGAATCTGAAGAGAATTGGTTCATTGGAAGTGCTATGCGGAGGTAGTGAGGCAGAGTTTGGGAAAAGGATCACACGCTGATCTCTCTACAAGCTCTGCTTTGATTGTGGCCGCATTGATGGGGAGCAACTTTCATCGTGCTTTTGCAGAAGAGGCATTTTCTGGGATTGCGTACCAGGCCGTTGTGTAAATTGTATAAATAGAAAAATCATGATTGAAAGATGATTGAAAGATTGGAAGATCGAAAATTACACTGAAAATCACATTTCTAGAAATGGGTGGTCTGTGGCCCTGTTAGGAGGACAAGACTGAGTAGAATGCCTATTAGGAGTTCGTGGGAGTGAGAGCAGCCAAACCACGTCCGTAATAATCAAACGGCCACTATTGGTTGACTGTCGGCCACCACCAAAAACCAAGCAATCAATATTCATCTCACTATCATGCTCTTCGCCGCACACAATGACTTACCTTCTTGTCTGCTCCTCGTGAAATTTCTGTGCAACAACGTATCTACCCAGACGACACTCAAACTACATGATATAACTTTGAGCTATCTTTTAATTATACACAGAGGCAAACCTCCTATTATGTATAGAACCGCTTAACGGTACTTGTTGAAACCAATGTCAGAAGCTCTCTCTCTGAAACATTGACGACAGATGTCCAAACCGTACTTTCTGATCAAACCGGAGTGAGAAGCACAAACTCTGCACTTTCTAGAACCCTTACCGTAGTGTCTTGGGTGGGAGAACCAAACGTTTTCGTGAGCCATATTGCTAGAAGAGTTAGTAAGGGGACAGGGCAAAAAATTTGGATGAATTGGAAGATAAAATCGATCGAGGGACTGGAGACACGCAAACAAGACCCTTAGTAAGAAAACGAGTAGCTTAATAAGAAAATGGATTCGTGGATTCAGACATTCATCCACCACCAACGGAGCGAGAAAAGAAAATCAAAGTAACTTCAAAAGGGACGAAAAGGATTGGATATGATCATCGTGGTACAAACAGCACGGGTTTGTGCTTCTTCCATTGCTAACACCCATGGCAAAAGGTCACATACATTTATAACTTAGTGTTGGATATGGTTTAGAAGGAGTTGAAAAATCCACAGAATACTTTGAAGCGACAGTATGGAGGGCGTGGGGCGCGGAAAATTTTTTGTTGGTGTGCACACAAGGACTGGCACCTCTGGCGCGCGTGCCAGTGGCCGCACGTGTCGCACTCTATAAATCTGTCATCAAGTTTAGGGCTTGTGCCCTCGCCATCGCGCTCGCGATGCCCTCAAAACCCAATATCAACCTTAACCGACTGTTACTAGGGAAAGCACATCGATGGCCAAAGGTGGACATTCCCATAGAGGGACACTTAAAAAGGAGCACAAGCCTTTCAAGTCCAAGCATGCATCGAAGGGCCAATTAAAAAACCAGCACAAGGGTAAAGTGGAGAAGGCGCTGGGTGGAGGAAAGGCCATCCGAGTGATGAGCAAGTTGGAACGGAAAAACTTGGCGAAGCAAATCAAGGACAAGAAAATCGAGCAGACGCGACTCAGTCGGAAGATCTTTGAAGGAAGCCAAGCTGCAGAGCGTATAGTGTGTGTGATTTCGCTCACAAGGGATGTGGGATCAGAAACCATCATGGGCCAATTGTTTGGAGCATTGGCCAATGAGGCAGGCGAACCTGACCAGATAGTTCCGGAGTTTGTGTCGCCGCTGGTGGTGAAGATGTCTCTGCCACGTTACAAATCCAAGTTCCAGTTTCTTCTACCAGATCATACCAACATTCTTGCCGTTTTGGACGCAGCCAAGGTGGCTGACTTTGTTGTGTTTGCCCTCTCGGCCCAAGAAGAGGTGGAGACAGAATACGGAGAACAGATCTTGCGTGCAGTTGTGGCCCAGGGTGTTGCTCTGGTAGTGGGTGTGGTGTCTAATCTTCTACTGGCATGGCCCAAGAAAAACCTCCAACAAGATGTTCGTCAATCATTGCAATCCTACTTCCAGCACTTTTTCCCTGCTGAAGAAAAATTATACGCTCTTGAGAGCGAAACTGAGTGTGGTAACTGTGCCCGTGTACTCGCACAAAAGTTCCCTAAATCTGTCGGATGGCGTGATGTCCGTGGATATTTACTTGCTGATCTGATTGCTTGGGAAGCCTCTCCGGCCAATGGCGAAGCTTCAGAAGAATCTGCTGACTCCGGTTTTGTTGTTGTTGAAGGAACGGTGCGCGGTGCTGGGTTCAACGCGGACCGCTTGGTGCACATTGCTGGACACGGCGATTTCCAGGTGGAACGCTTGGAGAAGATCGGCCGTCATCGGAAAGATGAAGGCGAGTCGTTTTCTGCTTCTGAAGACCGTGATGACTTGGATGAATTTTGTCCAGATCAGGATGAGATGGATGAGATGGACGACATGGATTACGGAGAAAATTACGGTGACGAAGAGTTGGGAGTTCCTATGGAAGACAAGAGATACTTCAGTAAGGAGACGGTTCCACGTGCGAAAAAAGTTCCACGCGGAACTTCAGAGTACCAGAGCAAATGGCTCTTAGACGATGTGTTGGAAGGTGTTTCTGATGAGGAACTTGAGGAAGTGGCACCAAGTGGTGAGGACGATGACGTCATGAATGAAGGAGAAATGATTGAAGAAGAACAGGATGCGATGAATGATGTCGAGACCATGAATGACGCAGAAACATTGAACGAAACAGATGCGTATGATGAAATGGAATTATCGCCTGAAGAAGAGGCAGAACAATTGGAGCGGTTCCGCGCCGCCGAGGCCGAGGAGCGTGCGTT
Organism: Clavispora opuntiae; assembly: GCA_030574075.1. NCBI lineage: Eukaryota > Fungi > Ascomycota > Pichiomycetes > Serinales > Metschnikowiaceae > Clavispora > Clavispora opuntiae. Next base: position 2,060,638 of record JAJMEJ010000001.1, read on the forward strand.
CCCAGATGAAATCGAGTTGGCGCCTTCCGAAAGCGCGCGGGCGCGGCTTGCTGACTACAGAGGTGTCAAGTCCTTGGGTACTTGCGACTGGGAATGGGACGAGTATGATGAACGTCGCCCTGAGGAATATTCTCGTGTTCTCCGTGTTGCCAATTTCAAGGCCACCCGTAATAAGGCCATTAAGGATGCTGTGCGTAATGCCCAGGTTACTTTGGGATCGCGAGTGCGTATCTGGATCCGCGCACCTCAGGCAGTGGTCCAGGCGGTGGACGTGAGTCGCGCGGCATTCGTGGTGTACGAGTTGCTCGCACACGAACATAAGCAGGCCGTGGCCCAATGGCTGTTCCAAACCGCAGACGACTATGAAGAGCCTGTTCCATCAGGAGAGCCATTGGTAGTTCAGTACGGATTCCGTCGTCAACTCATCCGTCCGATGTTTTCGCTGGCAGCCAATCCTGCTAACAACGTGCACAAATATATGCGGTTCGCCCACCAGGGCGAGATCAGCATGGCCACCGCACTCGCGCCTGTCGTCTGGGGTAACGTGCCTGCACTTTTCTTCAAGCCCATTCAATCACCAAACGGGGATGTTTCTCTTACACTCGCTGGTCAAGGTACATTCTTGAATGTAGACCACACGAGAGTGGCAGCCGAGCGTGTAGTGTTGACCGGACACCCAGTTAAGATCCACAAACGTCTTGTTACTGTGCGGTACATGTTCTTCAACGCGGACGACATCAACTACTTCAAGGCGGTGCCATTGTTCACGAAATCTGGCCGTACCGGGTTTATTAAGGAGAGTTTGGGTACGCACGGCTACTTCAAATGTACTTTTGATGGCCGTCTTAGTGCCCAGGACGTGGTGGCCATGGCGCTCTACCGCCGTGTCTGGCCTGCGGCTTCTCGCTCATGGGTCGCTTAATCACTGCGACCGTGTGCCCGCGCGCACTTTGGGCGGCCCTGCCCAAAATGCGTGGGCGTTATTTTTCTACTGCATCTTTTTGTCTATACCTTTGTATTTTGCATGTCAATTTATACCGGCGTCTGCGAGACGTGAGTTGTAAAGCCGTGTAGGAGGTGTTCGGGAACCTGAGATTCCACAGAGCCTGAGGTTCACGGAGCCTGAGGTTCACGGAGCCTGAGATTTCATAAGTGGAGGCCAGACTTGAGTGAGTAGCATCGCTGCACTAACAAATGAACTGCCTTCCTCTCCGGCCGTGCGCCTTATTAGTAACCCATACAAAGACGAACTAATTCCCTGAATAGAATTATCGCTGATTGAAAAATCTCCAGGTGGAAAATGTAAACAAAACTGAAATATTGTATTTTCTTTATTTTTCGAATTTATCTTCTTCTCTTCATTTCCTTTTTCTTATGTAGACATTGCAATTTCTCATTAGACCCACCCGCACTCATATCGCTCCGCAACCAAAAAAAGGACATAAAAAAATTCTCATCATGAGTTCTTTACCACATAGAGCAGACCCCCAGACAGCCGGGTTCACATGCAACACATGTGGGGTTCGTTTCTTAACAGCCGAATTACAGCGGCAACATATGAAGACCGACTGGCATCGGTACAACTTGAAGAGACGGGTGGCGCAATTGCCCTCCATATCCCTGGACACTTTCGCTGAGAAGGTGATAGCGCAAGAAAAGGAGGAGTCGGACGATAGCGAGGATGAGTACGGATTTTACATCGCCCAGCGCAGGCGCCTGCGGGGGCTCCGCCAGCTTACAAAGAAGGATTTGCGTCTTTTGGCCCGCAAGCAAGCGACTCGGGGCAGAAACACCGGCTTAGACACCGTCTCCAGGGCTGTCGAGGGTATCGGTGCAAGAAGTGTGAGCCCTGCGACGTCTGTGGCGTCAGAGCTCTCGGCGTTCTCTTTGGGCGACTCAGTACACCTTTCTGAACCAGAGTCTAATGATACCGGATCAGAACTTAACTACTCGGACGATCACCATTCGGACGTTCTGGAGTGGAGTTGGGTTACTTCCGAATCGGAATACGATTCGGACGCATCTAGCGTGAACTACATCACTCCTAGTGTAGGTAATAATACCACTATATGTTTCTACTGCGGGCAGGAAAACACCGAGACAGAAAACAACGTTAGACACATGTCGCGTGCTCACGGACTTTACATTCCAGAGAGATCGTTCTTGGTCGATTTGGAAGGTCTACTCTCGTTTTTGGCAGAGGTGGTACACTTGGACCACGAGTGCTTAGTCTGTGGATTTGAAGGTAAAAGTTTAGAGAGCGTACGCCAGCACATGATCTCTAAGGGTCATTGTAAGATTCCTTATGAGACCTCGGCAGACAAGAACACTGTGGCGGAGTTCTATGACTTCTCAGTGGTGCCTGACAATAAGAAACGCTTGACCACAAAGAAGGTGTCTTTTGCTAGCGACGAATTTGTCGAGGTAGTTGGACCAACAGAAACTGTTGATGGGTGGCAAGCTCTGAGTCTGTCGGAATTGACCCTTCCTTCGGGTTCTAAGGTGAGCCATCGGTCAATGGTGCGCTACACAAGACAAAACTTGCCTCGTCCTAAAGAAAGACCTGAGTCGTGTCGTACAGTGGCGTTGGTGGACAGGAGGTTTGCGCCTGGGCTCAATGCGTTCCAAGTCACCAAACAAGAGAAGGAAATGCGCCGTCTTGAGGTGCGTGCAAAGAACATTCACCACAGAACCACAAAATCGAAGCGTGCTAATTACCAACCACATTTCCGTGATGAGATTTTAGGTACTTAGACACACTAACACGTGGTTCTTTCATGGGACTCCTGGGAGAACATGAAATTCTGACTACATTGACCCACGCAAAAGCCACGGCTTATTACTCCAACCTGCTGGATCGAGAAGCAATCAAGACAAAAGTAGAGTATTTGGCCGCATATCCGCAAGAAGGTTGGTACATTCATCAGCTACATGGAACTGCCATATGTCCCAAAAAGGGTTTAACCGAGTTTTGCCTGCATTGCGCATCACAAAGTGCACCGATGTGCCTCCTTCTATGCGTGTGGCAAGTGGTGTTGTAGCTATGCGCGTGGCGAGTGGTGGCGCTACACTCACTCTACATGTTGATAAGCAATTATCCTTGCATTTCATTACTTGTTTCTTTTTGAAAGTACCTCCAAATTCTTTTGCCCATGTTCATATAGAACACTCACTAGTTGATTATGGAAAAAACGTATACATTTCTAGTGAGGTTTACAACGTCCTTGGTGAAGAGTTACCCACAACAAACCTACATATATCCGGTGATTGTCCTTACACCAGGTACCTACATATGCTCGGCGAATTTCAAACGTCATAACAAATTTATGTATGATGACCTGTATATAAGATGCACAGAACTCGATCGAATTCCATACCCGACGCCTGACGGTAACGGTCCATCACAAGCTTGATTTTATACCCCAGACTTTAGACTATTCTCGTACTCAGTGTTATTCTAACAAAACTTTTTTTTTTTTCCTTCAGAGAATTTTGGGCAATATAACTGCCGTGCACAGCCTCTGTTTCTTCTTCATTTATTTATTCCAAATTTATCTCTGATATAACGCTCCTTGATGCAGATTAATGGTGTACGAAACTCATCTTTATGATATTTTGACAGTACAAGTCACTGCACCCGTCGAGGAAATCACAAAAGCGTATAAACGTTTGGCTCTCAAGTATCATCCCGACAAAACAAACCATGATCCTGTTTTGACTGAGAAATTTAAAGAGGCGACAAGGGCGTACGAGATTCTTCGGGATCCTCAACAACGACATGTTTATGACGTTTATGGCGAGGGTGGCTTAGATGGAACTGCCGCCATCAACAAACAGGACGAACAAGAACAACAAAGACAGCAGCTGCTGCAAATGCCACAGCAAAGTAGACAGTCACAACAATCAAATCGCCAACAGCCTTTCAACCACCCGGCGTACGCTGCTCGTCCATCTGCATTTCCTTATCCGCTGGCCAGTAACCTTTTCAATCAGTTTTTCAATGATGTGAATACAGTTTTTGGCGGAAGTCTGCCATTCAGTGATGATTTTGGTCATCCCTTGGACTTTGGTAGCGTCAATTACTCAACAGAAGGCATGACTAAACAAGTCCAACCGGCTCCCCCTGACCCAAGCGCAAACGTTCTAGAACGTGGCGCAGATATTCACCACACATTCAATCTTTCATTGGCTGATATGTACTTTGGAAAGGTGGCCAAGTTCCAGCTCCCCAAAATGACTAAATGCTCGTCGTGTCATGGTAATGGATGCTTCAACCCTCGCACATGTCGTGTCTGTAAAGGAAGTGGTCGGGTCATTATCACCATGAGCAATCAGTTCTCCAAGTTTCAGGAGATTTCGCCCTGTGGCCCTTGTCGTGGTACTGGAACGTACTACGACCGTGGAAACAAATGCCGTCGTTGTGAGGATGGTTACGTTTTGGAAAAGAAAATCATCAAGGTCAATGTATTGCCCGGTGCAAGCGATGGCGACAAGGTGATCCTTCGTGGCCAATCTGATGAGGGCAAAAATATCATTCCAGGTGATGTGGTAATCCATCTTCATCAAACAGCGCATCCATATTTGATTCGCAGGTTCAACGACTTGTACATGGAACATGATATTGACCTTAAGACTGCCATGCTTGGAGGAAGTATCGTCATTCCAGATTTTTTGAAAGCCGGTAACGACCTTCGCATATTCATTAATGCTCATGGCAACGCATCCCTCAATAATGAGGTAGATAACTCTATCAACGACGGTGAAGTCATTGGTACCATCAATCCAGGTACACCCAAGATCGTGAAGAACTTAGGCATGCCAATCAATACAAGAATCCAGAACGGAGTCATTCATCAGTCACCTGATGATATTGCTACCAAGTTCGACCCAACACAGTACAAACGCGGAGACTTGTTCATTCGGTTTAATGTTCGCATCCCTTCTTTGAGTGAATTTACTGATCAGGACCTTCTGTTGTTGTCCCGCATTTTACCCGGCAGTTCTTCTTCGGACAGGAAGCCAGGAGAACAAGTGCACCACTTGTCCAATTTGCCCTATGAGGGTGGCAAAATCATGGAGCCTAGTAGTGCCGAGCCGGAGGCGAAGAGAAAAAGTGATGATGCTTCGCTTTCAGACGGATTCGATTACGATCAACTCGACCTCGACAGCCAAGGAGGTGACGAAGAGAAAGAAGATGACCAATTTTATGCGGAAGAATGGTCTAAGGATCATAAAAAAAGACGCAAGCAAAATAGCGGCCGGTCCGCTCCTGGTTCCTTTAACGATGCGTTGGGTGCAAACACACTGGTGGGAGTTTCGGGTTAGGTTGCGCTAATGTCGTTTATGTGGACTTTTCTTCCACAAACGTACAACAACAAAATTATGGTTTCCAAGTTCAGCTAGAGTTGGTACCTGGAAAACTGGTAACGTGATCTTTGTGTAATTGTAACTTATTCGTCAATTTGAACTACCTGTAGACTGTGTCACTTAAAAGCTTTGGTATGCGCATTCACATTCGCACCGACTGCACCAAAGGAGTATCTCTAATTCATCATCGCGCACCGACCGATCTACGCGGGGGATAATTGAATCTCAACTGTAACAGTTCAATTGCCAAGGACAGAAGTTTCTGAAACGACAAGACATAAGTTTCTGTATTGAACAAACGAATCTTTGTGATGAGTGAAGACAGGATCTTGGACTCCGCTCTTGTAAAGGACTTGCTGAACCACATTTATGAGAAAAGAAAGGCCACTGCGTTTCAGATCGAAGGTCTCACTAAGGCAGCGCTTGCACAGAATGATTCCACCACAATCTATAAAATCATAGCAGAGCTTACTGAGTTGGCGAACAGTGGCTCGACGTCGGCTAAGATGGGGTCCATTACCGCTCTTGGAAGTGTTTCTGTTGCTTTGGGCTCCTTTGCTATCGCATACTTCTTAGAAGACATCGTCCGGCCAATCTTTGCCACTTTCAGAGATACCGACGCCCGCGTCCGATATTACGCATGTGAATCATTGTACAACATTGCCAAGATTGCCCGTGGAGAGATTTTGTTGTATTTCAACGAAGTATTTGATATCTTGTGCATTTTGGTCACCGATACAGAATCGTCGGTTAAGAATGCAGCAGATATCTTGGATCGCCTAATTAAGGATATTGTCAGCGCTAAACTGACAAGCTATGTTTCAATTTTGCACCAAGGAAACGAAGAAAACAACATTAAATCTAATATTGTGGGGGATGATGGCGTTGCAATCCAGGTCAATGAGATTCAAGACCCAATGAAGGCATTTCTGTTACCAAAGTTCATGCCGACGCTACTTGAGCGTATGTATACGGTTGAACCATTTGCCAAGAAGTTTTTGTTGAGCTGGCTCGAATTATTTGATGACATTCCATCCTCAGAATTGATCACATTTTTACCAAACTTCTTAGAACCTCTTATCCGGTTCTTGATGAACAACTGCCCCTCGGATGTTCGGATTGAAACTCAAAATTTGCTCAACATTTTCCTTAAAGAAATCAGGGCCATTTACAAGGTTAGGTATGAGGTGAAGAAGATGCAGTTGATCAATGAAAAGAAGCGGTTGTGGGTAGAGTCAAAACGTGTTAATTCCAATTCTGGTATGGCGGAGCTGAAGCCTGATGAATTAGCTGATGACGTGAAATCTCTTTCAGTGAAACCGTCGGAGCTAGGTGACAATGACTCTGCTTCAATCAAATCAACAAGCACTACCATCGTGCGCAAAAATGAGAATCCAGAACCACAAAACCACGAGGAAAGTGCTATTTATGATGAGGACGACTCATCTTTGTTCATAAACGGGCAAGACATTTTTATCGACTACCCAAGAATTGTCGATATACTCCTTTCGTTTTTGCGTACTGGTGTGCCTCGTGCCAACAACAGTGGAACCAAGTTCAATGATTTAGCAGGGGAACCGCATGAAGTTTACTTAGAAATTCAAAGTACCGTTCTTAAATGGCTCCAAGAAGTTATTTCTATCAGTCCTGCAAGTTTTTCAAAGTTTATACCTGACTGTGTCTCTATTATTGTCCAAAATGTGGCTCTTACAGATGATAATAATGATACAGATTTGCGGAATCAGTTTTTGAATTTCAATTTGTCATTGAAGAACTTTTTGATGAGACTCAATGAAATCGGGGTTGCACCTGCCGAGGATATAGACCAGGTCAGTGACCACGACAGCATGCCAGAATTTGACGTGGATGAGAGCACTATTCAGGGATTGAATAAGGAAGCATATGATGAGTTTTTGGAACTATATTTGAATAGCACTTTTCATGTTGTAATGGGAGAATGCTTATTGTCTATCAACGAACTTGCCAGATTGACCCTGTTGGATTGGTTGACATTTTTATATTCAAACTATCCTTCCAGCTTTTTCATTTCGGCACCTGAAGACTCACTGACTTCAAGTAAGTATATCTTTGATTTGACGAACTTACTCAGGTCTTCAGCCGATGCCAGCAATGAGGTAATATCGAAAGTTTTGAACCTTGCGTCCCGGATTTCAGAGGATAATCAAGATTTTTTCAAAGAATTCATAATCAAGTTGATTTTGTTTTTCGAGACTGACGGTCTCGACCCCAAAAAGGCTAATAGCATTCACAATGGTGGAGGAGGAAATGGACAACAGTCTACTTTGACAAGAAGCAAAATCGAGTTCATTATTCGCCGCTTATGTGTCACGATCAGCGCGGAGAAGATTTTCAAGACACTTTCTGAAGTGTTGGTTTCTCTTGAGCAGAAGAATTTCGAGTTCATTAGTAATATAGTTGTTACGTTGAACAACATTTTGCTTACAACGCATGAACTTCAGGGTTTGAGAACTAAGCTCAAGAGTTTGGATGTTTGTAAAGCAGAGGATTGGAATCTTTTTTCCACTCTCTTCCAAAGTTGGTGCTATAATGTTCCCAGTGCATTGTCCTTATGCTTGTTAACTTCAAATTATGAATTGTCATATTCCATCATTAAAAACTTGGCTGAACTGGAAGTCACATTCCAACTTCTTACCCAACTTGATGTTCTCGTTCAATTGCTTGAATCCCACATTTTCTTGAAATTGAGGCTTCAACTATTAGAACCTGAGAAGTACCCATATTTGTATAAGACATTGTATGGTATATTGATGATTATGCCGCAATCATCGACTTATACTACACTCAAGGAAAGATTGGCCACGCTAACAAATTACAATCACTCCGGATATGGTACCTTCCCCCTTACTAGCACGCCAGTAACGACACCAGGTGTTGCTCCTAGCGGTGCCACCTCATCGTCGTCTTCTTCAACCCAACTCTCCACACGAAGAAAAAGAATCAATGAGCTTGCAGATCGCTTTGTGAAAGTGAACAAGATGCACGAAGAGTTTCTTTTTGAGGCTAGGAAAAAGGAATCGCAAGAGCGTGACTTGAAATTCGAAAAGAGAGGCACGGCTTCGATTTTAAATTTTGATACGAAGTCCTCAAATGTTGAACTGACATCGCGTAAGTTTATTGGTGCTAGCACAAGACCGCGTACAGAGAAGTAGTAACATAGGGTCACGCAAATGAGTTTTCTATACTTTTTCGATGCCAAACTGCTCCTCTGGCAGTGAAACCCGTGGACTCATGGTGTGCCAAGTGAAATATTGAATTTGAAAAGATGAATATATATAACATTCTCCGAATCAAATTTATAACCAGAACTCAGCTCCAAAATTTCGTGAGCCTTTACTTTGAGTATACCACTCTTTTTCGATGAATTCTGAGTTGCTTATTGTGGATTTGATTAATATTGTTATCATAGACACCTTGATATCTGGATGCGTAATGTCAAGCAGGTAGTGAATAAAAATTAAAATAGAAAATCTACTACCCTGTAATTGCTGGAAAGAAATCTATTATCCCCAAAAACTTTAAAAGCTATTAGCAAACTAAGATCGAAAAAAGAATTAAGTAAGTTTTGATCAGCAATGAAAACTTGAGAAGAGGAAATATTTGGCTCTTTATATAATTTGGAGAGCCTCATATAAGTATCAATGATGGCTGTAAAGATACAGAAAAAAGAAATAAAAAAACTGATAAAAATTGCAGCCAAGATCAGAAATATAAATACCAGTCCAGTTTGCATAATACCGGGAATTGAATTGCATTCTTCTGCGTATAATGTGCAGTACAGATTGCATGTTATTTTTCTTTACAGGTTGAAGTGGCTGATAATCATGGAGGCAATATGCAACAACTGACAAAAGTGTCATCAGAGAAACAAAGACTAAAAAGCAAGTATAGTCGGTGGGGTTTTGAAATGGACAATCTATTAGTGGAGCTTTTGGTTGATATTGCTCATAGTTTCCCAAAAGGTCATCCACCAACAATGAACAAACTCTCTTGGAAATATATATGTGCCAAACTTCGACAGAGAGAACCGACTGCTGTGTACGCCAAGTATACAAAATATTCGTGTCTACAGCATTTACTTAATGTGATTTATTGTCGGTATAAACTATGGTGCAAATTAATTGACTATCTGGAGTTAGATCATCATAAAAAATTTCACTATAAATGGGATGTGGAGTTAGGACGTTTCGTAATATACTCGGCATCAAAGTCTTCTGGTTTAATGGATGAACAAACCGTCAAGGAAGTGCTTTTAAATTCTGCAAAACTTAGTATCCCTACTCTTACTAAGGTACATGGCGGGACAGTGATCTTGCATAAGCTTTTTCTTACCGATCATTTAAGGTACATGACGATATTTCACAATGAAGCTCTCGAACTTCTTTTTCAGCTCAACAATCGATTTCAAAAATGTACGGCTATTCCATCTATTCAAGTTAATGTTAGAGATTATGGAATTCCACTAGACTTCACCTCAAAGCATGGGTACAATTTGATAGAAAATCAAGAAAGAAAAACAGAGAACCTTCCATCGCAACTTAGCGAGAAGGCTTCACTAGGATTACAAACTGCTTCTAAACATGGTGAGTCTATTTCGAATGTATCTCAAAATATTTCTTCCTCGCTGCTGAGTTCTAAAACGCTCACGTGGCTATGGAAGCTCCTAGATCTCGAAAAGCTGTCGTATCTATCTTCTGCCGAAGTCTTGCGAGTTTGCCAGCATGTGAGAGATCAAACAATACCACCTCTTATATTAAATAAGCTTGAAGTACTATACGCTCTGGCAATAGAGCTGAGAAAGGATGAAGAAGAGATAGCAAAGGATGTTCGTGCTTTTATTACTTACATGGAAAGCACTTCGGTATGAGGATTTGAATATAAATGTGATTCATTCTATATTGCTTATTAGAAGATTGACGCATGCACAACATGACGAGGATAGCAACATTTAGTCTTCGGATTCTTCAAGGAAATCAGATACACGTTTACTTAATTCATCCAAACTCTTCATAACGGATGTATTGGTGGTGGAATGTGAACCCCTCTTTTTTCTTGAAGTAATACTGGTGAAAGTTGCCAGATCTTGTCTTACATGTAAATCAGGACTTCCTCTTTCCAAGCTTGATGTTGCTGAAACAGTTCCTGTGGACCTTGCCATAGGCTGCAATGAAAATGAGTTGATGTTTGTCAAACTCCTTTGGTTTGTGTGTTTTATCTTTTCAGCAAAGTAAAATTTTCCGAAATCATTAACGAATTGCGGGTGCTCATCTTGATCAAATTCTTTTTTGAGATTATCGAGTACTGAAGGGTCTTGTTGAGTCGAAAGCAATGTGATGAAGGTTTGATTTCTCGGGTCGGGCGATTCGCGGGTATCAGACAACGAAAATGGAGTAAGTACATCTTGGCTTGCTCCGAATCCTTTTGGTAAAGCATTTCTCATGAATTGAGAGTCGAAACTAATTTGCGGAGATGGGAGAAGATCGGAATAGAGAGAGGCATTTTCTTTGAAAATTTCTTCGGTATTAGACCGGGAAGCTGGTTGATCGCTAACAAGGTAACTAGAATGGAAGTGATTTGAAGCATGATTTCCATCACTGTAACTTGATGATCCTGAGGAGCCTGAGGAGCCTGAGGAGCCTGAGGAGCCTGAAGCGACTGAAGAGGCTGACGAGCTAGAATGGTCATACTTAGGTCTTTCATTGGTGTCCCTTTTATCAAAGTAACCATTCTTCTTGAGTCTATATTCTATCTTCGCTGCTAAGGTCCGTCTTATCAAAATTTCAAGTACCAAACTTGTGTTCATTTTAGTTCGCTCACTGGGATTTAGAACACCTGCTTCAAATGGTAAGACTAGTTCCAATTTGGGAGGTTTTTGATATTGACCTGCAATTACTCTCCTCCTATAATCAGCATAGACTATGGAATGGAACAGCTGCCGTTTTTCAGACGCGGTGTTAGAAATGTTTTGTTCAATGGCAGATGAAACTATGCTTTCTGGGCCAGACGTACTGGCTACTGCTGCTGGGCCACGGTTGATGTTGTCGCTTCTCCCAGTGTGTGATCTGATGGTACTGGTTCTGGATCTTGGAAAATGCTGTGGATGAGAAATCAAGTCGGGTATAATTTTGAACAAGTTTTTGTATTTAAATGTTAGCATTGTTCCTGGAAGTAGGTCCTTAACAAGAGAACCTATTCCATTTTGCATGAAATACTCATCTACGTCTTTCTTGGAGTTGAAGATAGGCGGATGGGCCTTTGAAATGGGGAGGTATTTGAAGGAAGTTTTTCTCTTGATGGGGAAAGAAAACCTAAGTCGTTTTTTTGATCGTTTGTTTTTTCCGTCAGAGAAAACTGAAGACAGGCTTGACTGGGGTTGATCTGTCCTGCGGACCATTTTGTTTCGTCTTCTAATTGTACGCCTTCTCAAAGTTGCTGAGTCTCGAGACACAATCGAACCTCCTCTCTTCAAACCAGAATCATCAATTACAGTCACTATGGGAGGGGACAGTCGGTTCTGATTTCCACCCGAACAGAGCTCTTGATTGATATGCGCATACTTTGCACTCTGCAATTTTTCAAAACTTAGAGGTTCTGCCATTTTACCATTCTTCGCTGCCTTTTTGGGATCGTAAATCACTCTGAATGGATTTACCACAGAATTTTTACTTGATGATGCTGCAAGCGACAACGTCTCATGGGTCTTTGGTACGCGTTGTGGGGTCTCGGGGTTTGTGGGTGTTGGAGGCAATTTCTTTGACAGTGATTCAGACGGAGCAAGTATTAGGGATTGGGACGATCGGAAATGGCTGATTTGGTCAGACCATGACGTCGGACTGACGATGATCAGCATTATGGAATAGATCTCTTTTAAGGTTCAAAGTCAACCAAAAGAAGGGAGATTAGGGCAATTGATAACGAAAAAAAGGAGAACTGCCAAGGGTATATGGGAAGCAAAGGAACGAAGGAATAGTTTTACAAAAAGGATAAATGAAGTGCAAAAAAAAAAAAAAAAGCTTACTACCACATTAACGTCGTCAAATCGAGTAGCTGGTTGGCAGTCTTTGTCTGGGTTTAATCTATGAGAAGTGCTGGCTGCGAAATCCCAAAACGGAAATTAGGTAAACTGGTGCTTAAAAATAGTTTGCTGGTCAAGACGATGTGCAAGTGGAGACGACGAAGTTCCGCAGGGCCCAAGGTTCTCCATAAGAAGAAATGAAAAAGCAGTTTTAGTACTTTAGTTTGCAAAGTCCGGAAAGAAGAAAAAATCAAAAAAATAAACTGACTGAAGGAGATATGTTTCAGAATCCCGCAGGTAAAGATCTTGAACCAGAATGCGATTTGTAGGGGCATCGCCCACGCACTAAAAAAGAAAAAAAAAGACAGGAAGAAATCTCCCGTTGTATGCAGTATTACATATACATAAAAGGTTGGTGCTAACAATAGAACATGGACTCAGGAACCCCTATTCAAGAATAGATATTTCCAAAAAAAAACTGCGCAAGCCCGGAATCGAACCGGGGGCCCAACGATGGCAACGTTGGATTTTACCACTAAACCACTTGCGCATATGAAGCTCCGCGACGGGGAATCGAACCCCGGTCTACCGCGCGACAAGCGGTAATTCTAGCCACTAAACTATCACGGATTTCTTGTTGTAGTGTGGCTAGGAGATGTTTAAGTAGCTTATGACACAAATAGATATGATTTGTTTATAAAACTACTTTTTGTGCTCTTTAGCTTGTAAATTTATTCTTCGTGAGATTGTGGATTAGCTGTCTGTGTAATCTTGGTAGAATGTGATAATTTCCTAGCACAAAATGAGTTTCGATAAGGTACTACTACAACGCAGTCCGATTTTGAAGACCAGTCAACAACAGTATAAATGGTTCTAGCCCTTTTCTTTCGTTTGTGAGTAGGCCTTTATTTTATATAATCAAAATTCTAAGTTTTGCACAATTTCTTTTTTTTCCCCAAAATGGTCAGACGCTCAGAATTTGCATTTCTCGTTTTATTTAGCGTTCATCATACAAAAGTTAGATTCATAAATGCTGCAGAAAAAAAACTTGAAAGGCGGTAAAGAAGAAAAAGAAATAGCAAGTGAAAGATATTCTTTTCTATTTTGTGTTAACTCTACATTGACTTAGGTGATGGCCGACTACTTTGCTACAGGTGGTGATCAGGCGAGCGCAGAAGTTCAGGGGAGCGCAGAAGTTCAGGGAAGTGCAGAGGTTCAGGGAAGTGCAGAGGTTCAGGGAAGTGCAGAGGTTCAGGCGAGCGCAGATGTTGGTCGGGGCGAGCGCGCACGTTGCCCTGAATTGAATGCACCGCACCCACACGTCAGCGACCAGTTGCGACCAGTTTGTTGCAGCTACTGCTCAGGTGCAGTACCTCTTGCGCATATTTTCGGCCCGAAACCTTCACTCTTGTACCACCAAATGTTGCCCATTCTTTGCCGGAGATTCTCCACATCGGCCCTTCGGAAATATAATGTCGCCATTATTGGAACAGGCCCTGCTGGGTTCTACACTGCGCATCATTTGCTCCTGAAAAAGCACAACTTACCTATAAAAATTGACTTCTTCGACCGAATCCCGGCGCCCTTCGGCCTCAGCAGATATGGAGTGGCCCCAGACCACCCAGAAGTCAAGAACTGTGAAGAGTATATGGAGAATATCATGGAGAAATATCCGGACTTGGTGAGATTTTTCGGAAATGTCTGTATTGGAAAAGACATCTCGCTTCAACAATTGAAAGAACACTACCATTCGATTGTATTGGCCTATGGAAGCACGGCTTCCGATAACAAGCTAAATATTCCAGGGGAATCATTGCCAGGCGTAATTTCAGCTAGGAGATTCGTCAATTGGTACAATGGCCACCCTGACAGTCTTGTTGCTACTCCAAATATTCCTCCTCCATTGGACAAGGTCGAAAACGTAACGATCATTGGAAACGGAAACGTAGCCATTGATGTGGCACGGGTATTAATTGCCGACGCAAAATCACATTGGGCACCTACAGATATTACTACTCAAGCTGTTGAATTGCTCGGGAAGAGCTCGGTGAAGAGAGTAAACATCGTGGCCAGACGTGGGTTACTAGAGTCTGCCTTCACCAACAAGGAGATCCGTGAACTCTTAGAAGTTGCAAAAGCTCTGAATGTTTTCTTTGTTCCGATTTCCGATGAAATCATGGACTCGATCCGGCCACTGACGAAGCTGCTTCCTCGGGTGGAAAAGAGGAAGTTTTCCATCTTAGATAAGGCCTGTACTGAGGCCAAGGCTCTGCCAGTCCCGCCAGGATCCAAGTCTTTTGCCCTTGAGTATCTCAAGTCACCAAAGGAGTTTGTTGTCAATCCAAATGACCCAGATCTCTTATCAGAGACACTCTTTGAAGAGAATGAGTTAGCCACCGATGAATTAACCAAGACGGTTTCGGTACGCCCTACAGGCAGAATTACTTCCATAAAGAACGAACTAGTTATCTTGTCAATCGGATACCGTGGCCAGGGCTTACCAGGCTTTGAAACCGTGGGCTTAGCCTACGACACAAGGAAAAACAGGCTTTTACACAACAACGGCCGTATGCTCAAGAGAGAAAGCGCAAAAGACGACTTGGAGCACAATTTTGATTACAATCATGGATGGTATGCATCAGGATGGATCAAAAATGGACCAAAAGGTGTTATTGCTACCACAATGATGGAGGCTTTTGATACCGCGGACAAGGTGCTAGAGGATCTTAATAATGGCATATACAATAAGCCAACCAGCTCCGAAGACATTGTGACAATTTTGCCAGATCGCATAGATTGGGCTGGGTGGAAGAAAATGGACGCTTACGAGCGGGCGGAGGGCGTCAAACACGGCAAGACCAGAGCCAAGGTGGTCAATATGGATGAAATGTTGCGGGTGGCAGGAAAGAAGTAAGAGACCGATGACACACCTATAAGAAGTGATGCTTTGGTCTGTGTCTGGAACTGCTTACTAACAGTAAGGATCGTTGGCATTATCTCGTTTACTGTCATTGAGGTATGAGATATGCCATTTTTCATGGCAGTTCCATTTCGTACACTCCCTTACCTTAGTGGACAGAATGAGAGACCGTTACTTTAGCACGGCCCAGACATTTTGCTCTTTGTAGTGATGACTAGTTGACTCATGTACGACTTGAACATCTGCGGCTCAAACGTCACAGCTCAAACTTCACGGCTCAAACGTCTACGCCTCCAACGTCTACGGCTCCAAGCCAATTATTAGCATATGCACTAAACGAACTTAACTATTCAGCACCAGACAAGCAACCTGACACGCGGAAGAAATACCCAGTGTGGTCGGCGGTGCTGAAACCATCACGGAAACGGCTCGCTGCCTCTCGACGCCGGTCTCTGCGGTAGTTGACGCCCTGTCTATACACCGACTCCGCAGTTTGATCCACACCTGCTGCACCAAGATAGTACTCAAAACCAGCATGACGATATAATCTCGTCGGAGGGAGCAGAGGCACTAAATCGTGGTGGTGTATCATACGCACAAAAGCCGACGGAAGTACCGAAAACAGCCGGTTAGCGGTCACATGCCGAACCACGGCTGCCGTATTGAAAAGACGGTCAACGTACTCAGCAAACCGGCTATTGCCCACCCGTGGCCCTCCTAACGTAACGATCAAGACGTCGGCTCCCATGAGTCGGAGCTCCACTGCTGTGAGGAGTGCCATGGCCCCACCCAACAGATGGCCGGTCACCACTAAACGATAGTGCGGAAACATATCCATATATTGGCTCATGGCTCGGAGAATGGTGGCTCCCGTAGTTTTGGTGAAAGTTCCGAATCCTTTGTGGATAGAGCAGCCAGTACATTTTGGCGACACATTCTCCGACGCTTTTGCTCCGTTATGCTCAGAATGTACCTTGGCTCGCTTGTGCACCGCAGCTAATCGAGTGGCCCATTCTTCACTGGCCACTACTGGCTGATACGGCACAGGAATTGCGTTTATATTTTTGAGCCAGTCTCCCACCGACAGTGTTCCACGATACACCAAATGGATTGTCTGGGCAGAGTGGTCGAGCGCCACAAGGCCCAGGCCCACCTCAAGGAGACCATCGAAGCGGAATACCTTTGCAACTTGGAACGACGTGAAGTTCTTGTGCGCGCACCCGAGCGCAGGGCAGTTGGGCGCGGCCAACGAAGAGTTCTCATATTGGGGCAGAGTTACACAGTATGCGAGCGAAGCAAGACTTGCAAACTGCCAAAGCTCATTGTAGTCTGCGTCAAGCACACTCATGTGGCTCTCTAACTCATGCGGAAGGGGTGTGGCTTGTATTGTTGGAAGGCAAGTGAGTAACCATGTCACAGCAGAGAGTGCCAGCCACCACGTTCTCCGGACAGGTTGTGCGGGTCGGAAAAGTGCGGGCTGCATGGCTGTTGGGCCACACACCGCCCGGGTCTTATATGGGCGCCCGCAGAGCAAAGACGCGGGACGAACCAGCAGGACATTATGCCACCAGACAACAGCCAGACCCTAACCTTACCCAAGACCTTGGTATACTTTGTAAATAGACGGTCATATTGTACGTGGCCAGTACAATGTACTTGTATTGACTACAGTTAAAGGTGTTAATCTGAGACTGCTCAGGATCATCAGAAACTACCCAGGACGCAGATAATTCGGATATTTTCTTCAATGGTAATCTTTTATATACAGAGGCAACATTACCAAGAACTGCCATTATTTATCTGACGCAATAACTCAGAGAGTTGATCGTAGCTTAAAAAGGTTCAAGTAGTTAGTAGCCGCAGAGCCAAAACACACAATCAGGCCATACAGAGAGCTCTCGCAAATACACAGCGAGCCCTAACAAGCAAACAGCCAAGCAAACAGCCAAACGCAAACCAACAGTACAAGCAAATGCCCAACCAATCAGACCGTTTGCTGCAGATGCTACTCCCACTTCACGGCTTCTTGTCCACGTTTTCAAACGGCTCATCTTCACGTGCCTTGTCCAACATTGGCTTTATCTTATGTGACGCCAACGCAGTATTAACGCAGGTGATGTAGTTGTCCCAAAGATCAGTACACTCGTTATTAAGCGACTTTCCTTGCAAAAACTTTTCCGTGTACCATTTGTTGAAGCAGTCGTCGTACTGCGTCTTGGCATCGGTACATTCTGGGGCAAACGAGACCGACATGATGTTTCCCATGGTTGAAGAGACACAAGCTGTTGGGCCGAGTGCGAGTGAAGTAGGAGCTAACTAAGGGCCAAATGCAGGCGCCAGTGCGAAGTCCGATTAAGGCCTGGCAGAGTACTAATGAGAGCGAGAGGCAGAGGAAGAAGAAAGAAAGGAAATGAGAAATGCAGGAAAAGCAAGAGATCAGAAGCCAAGAAAAGAAGTAGTACAAATTCTTTTTCAAGTGTCCAATAGATTACGACTGGACTAAATGCAATCCATAGAAACTTGGGCGGTGCACGACAACAAAGACAACAACAATACTGTTATGTAAAAAATAGAATAGGCATGTAAAGGAGTCCTTCATGAAAGTATTTACTAATATAAGGGACTATCTCCTGAACATTATTCCACGAGAAACTTAGCTGGTGTCATCCTGTGATGGGTCTTCATCATCGGGCGTGCCGCACACAAAACACGGACTTATACCGCGTCCTCTCTCCATTAAGTAAACATCATGTCTGCCCGCCGCAAGTCCACAGTCAATGTCAACAGAGCACGTTCTGAGAATGTGGAGCTGCCTGCGTTGGAACTAGAACGATTGGAACAAGAAACAACCCTTGTGCTTCAAGAAATTGATCGAAATCTCGCGCGCGCAACAACAACTATAAACGACCGCATCTTTCCTGTTTTAAGGAAGTACGCAGCGGCTACGGACAAAGCATGGCATCACGCTGGATTTTGGAAGCATTTCCTCGAAGAGGCTGCAAATGTGGAAATTCAAACTAATGCTGATCCATTAGTGCCTGCTCCGGTTGCGCTTGAAGACCTGCCGCGGCTGCCGCCCGAAGACGCGCCCCCATCTGGGTCTGCCCACGGCTCAGGTTCTGGTGCGCCCGCCCCATCGTCTACCTCAGGAGACGCTCAATTGGAAGCATCCACGCCGCAACTTCGTGTGCGTACGCAGGGTCTGCCCCTCACCACAGGGCGCGCTCGTGGCTCGCCTGCTCGAAGACGAATGTCGCCTCGTCGCCATACTCCTGTTCGTGCGAGCACAGAAGAGGCTCGCCGACTGCTGATGCTTCAAAATTTCTTGAACTCGTCTCCTACACTTCCGGAACCACCTGTTCTTCTCAGCGAAGTAGGACGAGCTGCTGTAGCTAGTAGCTCAAGTGCTCGGCCGCACGCAGACGTTTTGTCTCCCGACCCAAGTTTGGACCGGCTTCTGCCTATTCCTCTTGCCCCAGCTCCAAGTCTTGGAGCTGCCCCCTCACTTGCACCACCCACAGCGACCCATGATGTTGCTCCGACTCCTAATGCCCACTTACAACTCTCTCCTCAGCGGTTTCCTCATACGCCTACATTTGGACTGGCTCGCCGATCACCGGTACGTCATGACGAATCTGATTTAGCGCTGCCTGTTGCTTCTGCAAATGCAGGTGGGTCTCGTGTTGCAGATGATAGTGATGATCTCCCGCTTCCTCCTTTAGTGACCGCTCGTACCAGCGCATTGGCTGGGTCCCCAAAGCGACGCAAAGTTGATGACTACGATAATGTGTTTCTCGACCATCGTGCCCAAAACTCCTCCACCATTTATCACAGCATGGTACAAGACCCACCACCAAAGGAGTCTCGCTCCATGTCTGACATCTTTGACGAGGTTCTACTGGAACATATACCAGGAATCCCTCAAAATGCAGGTCACATACACAACCAAACGCCAGGTGGTTTACCAGACCTACCGGACAAAGAAGCGACCACCTCACCCCAAGGGAAGCAAGACAAGATGGAAAGGGAGCTTACCGGCCGTGAACAAGAAATCGAAGAAGATGTTCATCTCTCTTTTGAGTTTCGCCCCGGTGCGCTAGATCAGCCAGGTTCAGACGAACCACAACTGCAACAAGAACTGCATCAGCAATTGGCAAATACTGACCTGCAGCCGCCTCCACGCGCTGAAACAGAAGGAAACATCCAGTCCTTGCCCAACGCCTCGCAATCAATGGACACATCCAACACCTCGGACTTGGGCTCCTTCCTAGGAGAGAGGTGGAAAGCCATTTCGCGCACACTCAAGAAATAATTTTTGCACCCATAGACAACGGTGCATATTACGAGCCCAAGCATTCACTGTACAATAGCAGGCCATACTGTTAATAAAAACAAAAATGATTCTTAACGTGTCAAAACTATTACATTCATGTTAAGCGAATTGGTAGACCGCTAATTCTAGTTACTAATTTAGGAAGTGTTTATGTTTCCACTCTATTCATTTTTATGCTTATATGCAAGACTTTAGATAAGCAGTAATTAAGTCATACTGACAGGTACGCTGACAAACGCAGGCATTCTGATTGGCTTGCTTACGCACACAAAATATGGATCCTGCAGGAACTCAAATACAGGTCTGTATTGCATGACTTTGGCTGCAATTTCAAACGGGGTATATAAAGAGGGACTCTGCCGCATATTCTTTTACAAAACCATAAACCAAACAAAAACCCTTTTATTTACAATGTCTTGTTCTGCTGCTGAATGTATCTGTGCTAAGAAGTCCACTTGCTCGTGCGGAAAGCAAGCTGCTTTGCACTGTAACTGTGAAAAGGCCCCAGTTGAGAACGCCATCCCACCACAAGAATCATCTTGCGCCTGCGGCAAGAGATTGAAGGGCCAATGCACTTGTGGAAACAGCGCCTGCGCTTCTAGAGAGGGCGAGGTTGACTTCACTGGTACTATTTAAGGCTTTAATGAAAGAAGGAGAATCAAGGAATATCGGAAATCTTGGGCATCTTATACTATGTGTGTAATCACTTAAAAAATTTACTAATATAATATGATAGAGCAAAAGGACCCCATCATTTTTTCTGTAGCTCACGTGCTGCCTGTCTAAGGCGCGCATGCCCATATATCTTGAAAGTCTGGAGAAAAAAATGCGCGCTGCTTACCTCCACATTCTTCGTCATGGCCAGACTATCCGGGCTCCAAAGAGAGGTACTCAAGCTCTACAGATCATGCATGAGATCGATCAAAACCAAACCGGTCGAGACACGTGAACATTGGCGAGAATATGTACGCGCAGAATTCCAGAAGCACAGGGCCCTTCCGAAGAAATCCTTCAGTGTTATTGAACACTTGCTACGGGTAGGCAATCGCCGCTACGAAATGTACCTGGATCCCAATATAAAAGATGTTCATTAATATTAACAGAAAATGAAAGAGCGTACTTTGAATAAAGGTTTTATTCACAGATGTTTTTTTTTCTTTTGTTTTTCGGTTTTTGGTTCTAGTTTTAGACTTCACGAAATTCTTGTGAAAATCTATTCTTATCGAAAACACCCACAATAGTTACTTCATTTCCATCAGCGATCGTCAGAATTCCTATAGTCCGCAAAAATCCGAGCAAAGTTAGAAAGAAGAAGCTCAGTTACATCATTCCGAGCACCCATATCCACAATCTCACGCTCACCAGTAGGATCTCTCGCAAGCGTTGGAGCAAATACTACCGATAAATTCTTGAAATTCATACGGTTAACCGTGCTGTAATAATTGACCATATCGAGGTGTTTACCCAATATGAACAACGCATGTTTGTTTGCCGGGGGAAGGTTGCTAATGACTCTTTTGGTTAACTCAGTACATCGTTCAACCACATCACTTTGGCTTTGACCGACCATGATGTAACTTTCATAGAGATTATATGGAATCAATGGTTCAGGCAATTTACGTAAATAACGTTTTAATGCGCTGGTCACCGCATTGATATCCACATCCAAAGCTTCATTCAAGCGAGCAAGCAGACGTTTGTCCTGAGATGGAGAAGCTGGAAGTGAAGCGAATGCATTTTCGATGGCAGTGATGGCGGAATTTCCACCTGATAATCTGTAGATACCCTCAACGTCCAAACCTCTTTTTTCCACTTCCTGGAGACATCTGGTAACAATGAGGGGCACACGTTCGTGTTCAAAGATGGCTCTTTTTTGAATGGAGGATGAAAAAAGAGGAACATCGGGAATGCTCGAGCTACCAACAATAGTATCAAGGATAGTAGTCGATCTAGACTTGCTGATCATGTTGGTTATAGTTTTGAGTGCACCACCTTCACCACTGTCGTTGGAAGGTGCCACAGAATTATAATCGTGTGTAGAGTTGGATGATGTAGAGTGGGCCATTCTTTGATACGAGGCACCATTTGCGCCCGAAGAATTTGAATATGGTACCAGTAGTACCAGCGACTGCTGCAGTCCCTGCGAATTATAAGGCGCCATTGTTGGTTTTGGTTTACGCCAGAATCTAAGACGGGTTGCCTTCTGGGTCTCAGAAGTGTCTTCAAGAACAGCTTCAAGTGCTGACGAGTCGAGGAAATCGTCGCTAACCTTGGACTCTGTAGCATACGAAGAAAACTCTGATCTCAGGTCTTTTGATTTTGCAACTTCATTAGTGAGACGCTTGTTTTCGTCATAAAGGGCTTGGCGCTCGCCGGTGAGACGCTTCTTTTCGGCTATCAATTCATTAATGTCACGGAGAAGCAGTTCGTGACTCTGAGTCTCCAGAGTGATCTTTTTCTGAAGAAGCTTGACTGTCTCCATCAACTTACGCTTCTCGTTGCTCAATTTCATGTTCTCTCCAATCAAATTTTGCTTGTAATTTTCGAGCTGATAGATTTCCATCTTGACTGAGCGCATTTCAAGATCGGCACGCTGAACTTCGGAGTCAAAAGAAAAATGGCTCTCTGAGTTCAGGCGTGAATGAGACTCACTAAGGAGTGCCTGGTGCGAGGGAGAACTCATAGGCAATGGAGGAGTGTTATACGCTGAACCGTGAACAGAGCTCTCCGAGAAATGACGAGTATGGCCTTTCGCCTCCTCTTCCTTATTCTTGAAGAAACCAAACTTATTTGAAATGCTGCCCAGGCCACCTGAAACGGACCGTTTATGCTTCATCAGCATCTTGCGACGCACTGTCTCCTTGATACTGAGCGGCGTACGTTGAAGCTCTTGATCTATAGAAATATCATCATGTGTGGGTTCTTCTAAATTAGTCACAGCAGGCGTTGCTTTAGTATTCCGCAGGGGATCGAGATTCTCCAAGCCCAAACCACGGGATTCCCCATTCGAAAAAGGCGAAGAAAGCGATGGGAATGTAGGGACTGAAGAAGAATGGGTTGGAGGAGAGTCCGGCGGTGGAAGACGTCCCTTCTTTGGCGTAGTCACTGGTGGAAGGAGAGGCGGGTTTGCAATCTGGTTTGTATTATTCGGTAGCGGAGTAGAAGGCACGGGCTCACCGAATTTAAAGTCCTTAGCTGTGGTGCCATTTTGCATGTGAGGATCCAGGGTCGCTGAATTCAAAAGTGACCCGGAGTTTGTTGTCGAGCTTGGAACAGTTCCAAAGCCCGACTGATCGTTAGTGGAAGTAGATCCTGTAGGATTCGATTGAAGGAGTATCAGGTCCTTATCGACTATTATGGCTTCAGCCGGAATGCTAGTATCTAAATCTCCAATAATGGAGTCATCAGTAGGAAGCTCATCGTTTGTTTCAACAACACGAGCTTGACGGTTTGCACGCGCCATAGGTGATGATGCAGCCGACCGTGGAGCAGGATGATCTTCCTGCGAAAGCAGCCCTGGAGAGTGAAAGCCGTTATCATGGAACTGGTTAGGAGACAACAACAAGAAATTTTTATGAGGAGATTGAGGCTCTAAACGTGGCGCCAGCGCAAAACGCAGTTTCTCTGGAGATGCAGCTGTGGTGCCATTGCGATTAGAAGGCAGCGTTTCGATTGGGTCATTGGCTGTGTAGATGGTATTTGGAGTGTTGGGTCCCGAAAACGAGTCAATGAGCTCCAAAATTGCTCCAGAACCATCACTGCGTTGACGAGAACGAGAAAAGCGGCGTTCCAAGCGTTCACGCATCTTCCGGAGGTTCAACTCGTCGTCTGAATCGTTTATTTCCTCAATATCGAGAGGCAGTGCAGGTGCTGCGTTAGTCGATGGTGCCAGAGGCTTTAAACCGTTTTGCGTAGAGGACAGCAGGTCATTTTGCTGATTGGCACTGATTGTGTGCGAGCCATCGTCAGGAGTAGCAGCATTGGCATTGATATCATTATTGTGCGCATGGCTAGCATTTTTCAAGGACGATACAGCCAGCAATGGTGGAGAAGCCTCGGGCGTAAGCAGAAGAGCCAGAACAGACGCAGACGCAGGATGAGGTGGCAACAGCTTGTTAATAGAAGCAGACACACTACTAGTATTAGCGTGAGCATACAAACTAGGCAGCAGGCCCTCCAATCGCAGTCCAGGATTATGAGTCAGCAGCAGAACTGGATGCAAAAGCAGCTCAGGTTTCAGCAGCAGCAGATCAGTACGGGGGGCGTCCGGTCTCGGTTGAACCAGCACATCATTTCCCACAGCATCCAGAAGCAGATCAGGTCTCAGCAGCAGCTCTAGCTGCGCCATCTGACGGCGTTTAAGATCGTAGCGGCGCTTTTTAGCCATCAATTTCTCATGACACGACATGCAAAACAAGCCCTTCGAAGTGCGGGCGTAGCGCAAATCCTCAATCTTCAGCTTACACACGCGACACTTGAAGCAGTTGGAACAATAAGCCTGGTCTCCCGTGAGAATAGCCAAATCATCTATTTTCTTCCCACATTGCTTGCAATTGTAGGTGCACTCCAGGCAGATCAAATTGCCATTCCCCAACACCAAAAAGTTGGAGTTGCACCCCAACAGCTTGTCACATTTGGAGCATTTGAAGCAGTGGATATGCCAGCGGTCATCACCGAGTTCGTACGCGTGGCCTCCCAAGATGGCCAAGTTACACTTCTTGCACTGCTGAGAAAGCTCTTCGGGCATTAGAGACGCGATAGACGATTAATTTAAACCAGGCGAGATTTGGACGAGGAGCGAAAATGCGGCTAGGAATGGGAGTGTTATTTTTTGGGTCAATGAATTGATAATTGTGAGCCTCACAATTTACAAGCGCCGGGGAGTCTAAAGCACTGAGCACGACTTAATGGAGGAGGCAGCGCCAGAAATGGTTGAGGAGAAACACGCGGTAGCTGGAGGGGGGAAACACTGATGATTGTTCCTCCATGTAGTAAAACATTGTCTGTTTCGGGTAGGCTTCTCGACTGCACATAGTCCAAATATTTGCATGAAACAAGGCCTGGCCGAGCAACATGGCCTGAAGCGAGGGGACCGGGGGACAGACGAAGGGAGAGCGACTGAAATCGGTGCAAGAACAAAATGATTTGCACTACACTACTGGAGTATGTAGTCGTATACTGAGCAGCTTTTTTATTTTTATTTTTTCACTTCTTTTAGTTGAAATCACTCGTGCTCAACCATGGGGAAACTATTGGAGTGGCACGTGACACCTTCCACAGCACGTACCAATGCAGCATTTGGTGCTGTCACTATTGTTGGTCAGAACAGTACTATGGAATAAAAAGTGCTAATTTCGGCGATTGGGGTTTACACGCGGGTCTAGTTTTACAGCGTGCCTAACTGTTTATTCTGGTACCTTTATCTGTTCTAGGTCGTGCTATGGTATGATTCCTGTACATAAGCATGGATACTGATACATACTCTCTTTGCCCGAAGAGAATTGGAATGATACGTTGCAGAAGTTGGGGTCTTTGTATGCTCTTCCACCATAGTGTCTACATCTGGTACGACTGAGTTGCGTGATAGAGTTAATACGTACACAGTGGTACACAGTCTACACCCGTACATCTTTCGATTTGACCCGAAGCTGGTTTGAGGGTGCTGGTCTCTATTGTGATGTGGCTTTAGTTGTGCTAATCCAGATAGCCATTGAGTTCGTTTGTGTCGTTTACTTCAGATGTGTAACCTGCTCTTTCTCGTAATGGCTCCAGTACTGCAGGTAACCTTCCCAGACACAACCAGGAATAGAACAACAGAGAAACCCACGTATTTGATGCGGGGATGACTTGGTCTTCATACATCCCTCTGCTTTACATCTCAGGAAAGATCTGGTACCTGCATACCATGCTACAAAAGGATCTAACTCCCACACGGTGTCAGGCTGCGGAATGGCCCTACTTGACACATTCTTGCATGAAGATACACCTGCGTGAAACGTACCTGGTCTTTTCTCTAAATATGTTCTTATCTTTGTGGTAAATGCTGCAAAACTCCGCGGATGCACGGTTAAGAACAATATCACCTTCTTTGTACATCTATCGTTAAAAAATCTATTGTAATACATCCGTACATCCTTGATAAGAGATCGGCTATTCATATTATATGCACACCAATGCATTTCCATTTCAGACGATTCCCTCCTTAGAGCTACAGACAGTCTTGCAGAATGATATTCTAAACCAGTATCTAGGCAATTATGGTTGCCCATATTCTTCATCCAGACTTTGAATTATGCGGTTTTGCGAGTCAGCCGAATAGCCAACCAAGCATGCGAAAAATGGTTGCAGTAGATGCAACTCAGGGAAATTATTATCATATTAACAGCCGTTAGATTATCCCAGCACCAATAGAAAACAGGAGAATCCGATTTGCTGGGAGCCCGGATGAATATTGAGTTAAAAATGGTTTGCTTCGATTAGAATTGGAGTCTCGCTTCAGACGATAATAGAAAACATATAGTAATTGAAAGTTCGAATGATGAAAGGAATCGAAAGATGACAGGAATGAAAAGTTCTCAGTAATTTAAAAAATCTTAGTAATTGAACGTTATTTTAGAAAGCTGAAAGGTCAGTGTCAGTAGGACAGCATTTATCTCTGAAGAGCAATCATGGCCGGAAGTCAGCAAGTTCCTTGTCATCACCCTCAACAACATCTAAATCTTCTTCACCAGACCAATCAACATGCACGTTTCGGTTAAGTTCTGTATTTTTCAAAATTTGGTCCCTCTCCTTCTCCCACATCTGTTGACGATCAGCAAAACCTTTACCCCATACCTTATCATAGACCTTCATAATCTTGGCTTGCTCTTCCCGACGCACCTCTTCTAATGCCATCCATTCCATGTGCTTCAAATCGTCCAGAGATGGCTCATAAATATGCCAAATCACATAGTGAGGTAAACCAACCACAGAATAGCCCATGCGCTTACTCATTTTACCAAATGCTTCAGTTTCAGCATGTTTCTCAAAAGAAAACGCAGGAAAATGAGAACCGGTACGGAAAACACGTGCTTTGGTCAAAATGGAAACACCTCCAATACCGTCCAAATCCATCTCCACTTCTGGATCTCCGTAAGGGTCGCGCAAGTAAGCCAAGTGGGGACGCCATGTTTGATATTCCACGTAACCTTCAACAATGCAAGCATCCTCATCTAAGGTCTCAGCTAACTGCAAGCCACCATCTGATTCCTGCCAGGAATTCAAGTCATATGGCTGCTGGTTACCCAACCAGTCAGGCAAGGGACGCCAAACGTTGGGAACAATGACGTCCTTGTCATGGTGCATCAAATCTTCTAAAATAGTAGGAGGAACGGTTTCCACATCGATATCTCTCCAGTAAACATACAGATGGTAAGGTTTAACGGCAACAGTCCATAGCCAATTCCGGGCACGGGCCATCAATTTCCGCCGCGGGCCTTGAGCAGCAAAGCCATGACGATCACTAAAGGACTGACCAATGACCTGGCCAAAATCCTTCTCAAAGATTTCAATTTCACCAAACCGCGTGGACACATCAGGATCATTCTGCGCCTCGTCCAAGTATCGCAATAGCTCGCCCATAGTATTGTCACTTGAGTCACTCACCAAAAATGCCAAGTCAATTAAATGATGAGGATAAGTCAAGTTTTTCATGTGGCCAAAAAACATTGGCAAGTGGGCAGCAGCGTCACGCAAAGGAACACAAAACAACACGCGCTCTTCACGTTGCCAGCCGTCCGGAGAGCCAACATAGTTCTGCAAATCAAAGTACTGAACTGATGGCACACGTGAGAAATTCGGAGTATACAACCGATTTCTCGACACGAGCACAAGCTGGAAAAATGTGAATGCTGCCAAAAAAAGAGACAATAGGAAGACCTTCACTTTATGGCGAGTCCATGTGGCTGCTAAATCTAGTCGGCTATAAGCAGAATGCAACATGCCCTTAGAGTCGTAGGGGCTCTTTTCTGACTTGTAATCATATGGCGTCATTTGAATGATTTGGGCCATAGGGACACGAATCGTGGCGTTGTTTAGTCAGGGTCTAGAGCAGGAGCAGAACAAGCAGGGATCCAAGAAAAACGTGACCAATAGGAATCAAAAGATAGAACAGCCTGGAGGCGGGAAGAAAAATGGTCAGAATGAACAGGATCGCAGTAAGAAGATTAAATTGAGGTTTGGGCGAAAATGGAGACCCAGTGGGAAATGCGTGCTTGACTATATACAGGCCAACGTTCTCCCTCAACGAGCAGGACAGAGATGCTCCTTTAGTTGTGTATGAGAGATAATGAGAGGCAGATATGTCCAAGAATTGTTTATTGTGCGCGAAGAATTGTTTTGTATTTTATTTTTCTACTCATTTTCCGTTTGTGTTTTTCATTATCTTTTTTGTGTAGCGTTGGTATTTGGTATATTGGTGCTATTTTTGTAGTTTTTTACTTTTGTTTCTTTTTTTATTTTTATTTTCTGTCATATTTGCGCGCATCAATTCTTTGTTGTCAATTGCGCCCAATGTGTAACAGCCGCATACATATACGAGCAAGGACATGGAAGCTAAATAAGGGCGGAATTAGAAAAGGAACACAGAATAAGATCAATGGGCGAAACGGAATAATGGCGGCATAGTCTGATGACGAAACAACATAAGAAAAGAATATGATCGTCTACTATTGTTGATGTATTGTTAGATCAACACTGCTGCGGGTGCATATTGTATGCAGGACTGAGACCAAATAGGAAGATGAAGCAAAAGCAAGATCCACAGAAATGATCAGATAATCGGAGAATGTTCTATTTTTTTGTTTTTTTACTTCTTTTACTTGCTTTCTTTTTTTTTCTGGTTACTTTTCTCTCTGTTTGGCCGCGGGAGTAATCTGGCTAAGAGCGTCTTCAACGTGTACTAGCATATGTGGATGTCACGTGCACCGCTCTACTGTAAGAGTAAGGAATATGACTACACATTCGATTGTGAGGCAGTGACGTGTAGGATCCGGGAAGGAGAGCATGGGAGGAAGCGAGTGTAGACATGAGAGGAAGCCATACTAGTAAGGCGAGCGGTGCTATGCATAATTGCATATAGTGATTTACTTGTGCCACTCTCACTACGATTCCACAAGTGCCAGACGCAAGTGGTGCAGCTCTGATATTCTGGATTAGATGATCCATGGCATTAAGCGCACCAATGCCAATGGCAATAAAGAAACAATCGTACTAGTAGGTACTGAATCTCCTCATAAATGGCACCATATCTCCTATCAGAGAATTGCTGATAACAGTACATTGTCTATATTTGAAGTGTAGTAAGTGTGAAATACTCTAGGTGATAATTACGTAAGCATGTAGAAGCACAGCATCCACCAAGGATTAGCGTCGTACAACTGAAAAATATTAGAACTGATGGGTACCACTCGACTGAAATTGTTCGTATTAATCGACTTGTAAATTGTTCGTATTAGTCGACTTGCGAAGTGTTAGTATTAGTCGACTTGTGAAGTGTTAGTATTAGTCGACTTACGACTTGTTAGTATTAATCGACTTACGACTTGTTAGTTTTAATCGACTTGCGAAGTGTTAGTATTAGTCGACTTGCGAAGTGTTATTATAAGTCTAACAACCTTCTACATTACTAACCATAGCGCACTTCCTAAATTAATACCTGCTTTTTAAAATACGACTCTAGTCAGCTTTTTAAATGACGACCAATCTACTCGTCCTTCTAAATGAATTTACCAAATCTACTCAGCACGTTAATTTACAAGTTGAAACAATCCACTCAACTTCTAACCTCCACACCAAAAATTTCCTCATCATTCATGCTATACCTGAGACCTCAGAAACTACAGATGTAAGCCCTGAAGTTGTACTAATTGAAAGTGTGGGGGACAAGAATCTCCCGAACAAGATCTAATACGACTAACTTCTGCTAGGTACATGTAGAGATAAACATTCATTACTTTAATTCTGAATATAGAATGATTTTAGATCTGCGATAATTCTGACTTCGAAATACTAAGAAGAAAACTAGCTAGAGATACAAATCAATAACAGAAGTTTCACTTCATAAAAGTCATTCCATCGAATTATTTTCTTTTCAATCAACAATTTTGATTGGATTCAAGGAATAAGACTAACTCGGTCAATTAGATAACTTTTCATATTTATAGTCTAATAGTATCTGAATGTTCAGAAGAAAAGGTCAGCCTTTAGAATTAATAAAAATAGTAACGGAACCATCTACAAATGTATTTTTGTGATCACCTTTATCTATTGTAATTCTTCTCCGATTATCATTCTGTGGCCTTCAAAGTACTTAGGTAATAGTCTTTTTTCGGTTTTATCTTTTTGGACCCTTCCCTCATATTCGCCCTTTACTGCTCCCTCGAAGAATTTTCCCTATATCCATCCTACTAACCTCACTAACACTGTTCACTTTTGAGTGACCAGATGTTCCATCCACACTGAGTCTCGCTGAAGAATTGTCGATTTTGTTCAAGTTGTCAAGGTTGTATGGTCAGACGGAACTTCAAAAAATCAAAATTATACTTTCTAATTGCAAATCGAAATTCTATTAGATTGAGAATTCAAATCTTAACTCGTGGTCTTTGCTTCAGGACTTGCGGTACCACGTCTGCTGCTCCTGCTGCGCTCGGGAACGACTCACCGCTTCATTCGATTGACCGGCACAATGCGTTTACAAGAGCTTGTGCTGGCTCCTTGTCATTGTACAATCCTGGGACATAAATCTGGGTAAAGACCAAATTGATTCAGGCGTAGTACCTCTATAATACTTAGGAGTCGAGAATGACGTGGTAAATCAAGCATCAATACGGGAGAAGACAGGGAAGCCATGGTCTGTTTCTAAAGGTTATAGGCAAAATACTCAGAGCAAGAAAAGTCCTCTAAGCAATAAGAGAATGAATATCGAGTAAGACTAATAAATTTCATGAAACAATTATAAGCTTTACAATAGTGGTGCTTGATTTAGCACTCACATGATGGTAACGAGAGAACTGAACGCCGAGAGCACAAAGACGTGATTTTCGACGCCAGCTTTCTCTTTGGTTCCTTGCCTTGTTATTTGCAATGTAATGTTCTAGAACAGATCAAGTGGTGCATTTGCTTGTGGTGCATTTGTCTGAAGTAGTGCATCTCTATTACAGCTGATCAATTCTACCGACATCGTTAGGATTTTCCTTCCAATTTCGATCACCTATAGAAAAATAGAACTAACACTAGCGATAAGCGATCACCTCATATTCATACAATAAAAGATACTCTACACATCAGAAACATACGTTTTATCAAGATGTGTCTATAGAATATTATTTCAGCCATAGAATTGTATATCCTTCCTTGAGATGTGCCAGGCCCAGGGCCACTTTCATATTATGCTATCTCAACCATTACTGCTTTAATACTTGCACTGAATCTTATAATACCTGGTTACATATGTCATAGATTTGGTACCATCATAGGTAAGTTGTGAGAGGTAACGAATATTTGGATTAATCATTGGGATGGGGAAAATAAGATCAGCACTTGGAAAGGGGCAGACGTAGAGTAGAATTTCCATTTATCAATGGCCTAAGATTTGTATGAAATTGTCGTCATGTTCACCCAAAAATATGAAATTGTCGTCATGCCCACCCAAAAATATGAAATTATCGTCAACCTATGCTGGAAACTCATCACCAACCTATGCCCAAATTTACAAGCAGTATCAGGAAACGGTCACTACATCGTCCTTAGGAAATCCAAAATATAGTGCCATAGCTGTTTACAGAACGTCAGATAGATCCTACCTTTGTATCCTGCTTATGATTAAGTCTATCCTATAATCTCCTCAGGATAATGTGTGTATAGTTGAGAGATATCATTTGATATATAGACATTTAGATATACCCGTCTTGGTTTTGTAATAAGACTAAATATATATAAGTAGGAGGTCATTTAGATAATACTTCTGTCTCTTATAATAGGTCTATCAGCTATAGGTAATATTTATACCTATGTTATGTATTTTATTATTTATACGTAGTACTATAAATATCCTTGAATATGTTACCCTCACCTCATAAAGGTCACCTCATAAAGAGAGAGGAAAAAAAAATTTCTTGTCCTTAACATGCCTTCAATTCATCGTATTGGTAAAATTATTAATTGGGGATAGTATGTAATAAGATCCATTACGAAGTTAGAGGTTATATGTAGTTTTATATGACCTAGAGTTATATATAAGTTAGTACCATATACTATTTAGATTAAGTTATGTGTGTGCTATCTAAGTGAGATAGCAATAAGACACCTAATCATTTCAAGCATATTCTATCTCCATATGTTTCATTTTATTAGACTACACTTATTTATTTTTATGTTGACATTAAGATTTAAAGATACTGCTGAATACGTAAATGATCTTAGCATAAGTATATAAAGTAAAATTGGAATATATATTCATATATGTAGGATATGTGTTATCATACGCCGTATATAAGTTATGTTAAGATAATATGATTCTATAAAGATGTACAATAATGGGGGAGCTTAGACCAGTAGTGATATTTGCTTTGTCTTATTCCTACAGTATGAGTAGATGCACCTTACATGGTATATTTGATATAATACCTACATAGTATACATTATTGTACCTACATGGTATATATTATTTTATATAATACCTACATAGTATACATTATTGTACCTTTGGTATATATTATTTTATATAATACCCACATAAATATATTATTTTATATAATACCCACATAAGTATATTATATTGAAATTGATAAGACTCACTGGAAACTTAATATGCTCGATAGGGCTTCCGCCAGCTGTCACCACTTCCTGTATCTTGTAAAACTTAGACAAGTACTTGTTGGGTGGTCTTTCCAAAAGAAAACTAGGTCTGTATCTGCTCAAATATTTGGTCAAATCAGGCATGGTATATATATCATTTTAAACACATAGCATACAGTATACCATCATATATGAACCATAGTATTATGACGGTGTATACTAGTGGTATAGTATAAGTTCTTATCTCAGTATATATCTTTATACACTAATATATTTCAGTATATATCTCTATACTAATATCAAATGTGATAGAATGAATGTCAGCATAATAAAGCTGACACTAAGAGACGATGGGACTAACAATACTTATACCCGTAATATTGAGTTCCGTGGCCGTTTATTAAGGCTACGAATACTAAATACTTCTAGTTACACTCGTTGTGGCACCATTGCCAAAGCTATAATTGGACTAGTGTAAAGAGGGTGTCAGTAAAAGATTGAATAATATGGAACGAAAACACCTGCTGAACTTCTTACGAGTTGAACAGCCTAATGTTTTCAATTGGTAGTCAGATGTTCTGTTCAATTGGTAGTCAGATGTCCTGTTCAATTGCGTAGTCAGATGTTCTGTTCAATTGGTTGTCAGATGTTCTGTTCAATTGCGTAGTCAGATGGTCAGACTAGAGTCTACAAGCAACACCATTTTCAGAACCACAGTCCTTAGAACGAATCATCAAAACGGACTCAGAGTAATCAACA
This sequence comes from Clavispora opuntiae, assembly GCA_030574075.1. Taxonomy (NCBI): domain Eukaryota; kingdom Fungi; phylum Ascomycota; class Pichiomycetes; order Serinales; family Metschnikowiaceae; genus Clavispora; species Clavispora opuntiae. Next base: position 2,093,905 of record JAJMEJ010000001.1, read on the forward strand.
GCAATCTTTAGTTCATTCTCCAGTGGCTCAGAGCCAAGAAAAAGAAATTCGCCGTGAAGAACTCTGGAAATGGATTCACGAATAGGCCATAAATTAAGGCCTAAAGCAGAAAACCACACTCATGTATACAAATATAATTCATATAAGCTGGAGAATGAAGCATTGTCTACAGATAGAGCAGACACTCAGTTTCCCGGTAGCTGATCTTCTGAAAAATACGGCATTTTTAATATTCAGCCGTCAGCTAGCATCACTAGTTTATTACGTTATTATAGGTCAATTTGATGTCTTTGCATTGCATTTTCATTCGGTTTATATATTCTTTCAGTGAAAATGTCTCACTGATTTAAATGTCTCACTGATTTAAATGTCTCACTGAGTTAAATGTCTCACTGAGTTAAATGTCTCACTGAGTTAAATGTCTCACTGATTTAAACTATTCATACAGGCTGGAAGGTGTGCATACACTGGTAAGCTCCATGCAATTGGCAAAATACATAAAATACTCTGGCTGTTAAGGTTTCAGTCAACTTTATTTGTAAGGCCAGCAGCTGCTCCATCAACGACAGGTCTACATAAGCTGTCAGTGCAATATGCACGCCTACATATGCCTAAATACATGAGCATTTCTTAACTGTCTGTCGAGGGCTCCGTAAATGTAAAGGTCCCATTTAAGAAATCTCAGACGCAATATCCGTAATGCTACATATTGAATTCGGAATACTCCGTAAGCCTAAATCAATGTGCAACAGACCAAAATATAGTAGAATGCATATAGGCGTGATTTACAATCACATACAATGATATTACAGGCGCTTTAACGAAATTCTGCGTCTGTTAATCTGATTGTTTTCAGGCTGAATTTCTCCGTTTCTCAATAAGCTGAATACCTAATTTCGAATTATTCCTAGAAATGTTCATTTTCTGACATAATGCAAACACACCGTTATATGTCATCGCGGTGATTGAAAGCACACTACAAAACACCTTTCTTGAAAGTTATAGCCCATATTACAAAGTAGAGCAAAAGCTAACACTCTCCAAATTCTAATAAGACTCTCCTCCTCAATCTATCACTATGAAGGCTTCCCTCTGATACCATGATATACATAGACATCCTGCATATACACCACACAGACCCGCACTTTCTTCTGTTTACATGTATACCTGCAGAACGTGTTTCTACTCTTCCAGGCCCATCATGAAAGTAGAAGAACTCATTATTGATGGGTTCAAATCGTATGCCACGCGTACGGTGATCAGCGGTTGGGACCCCCAGTTCAACGCCATCACGGGTCTCAACGGATCGGGCAAGTCAAACATTCTTGACGCCATTTGCTTTGTATTGGGAATCGCCTCCATGTCCACCGTGAGAGCTTCAAATTTACAGGACTTGATCTATAAAAGAGGCCAGGCTGGTGTCACCAAGGCCAGCGTCACGATCGTGTTTGACAATTCCGATAAGACCAAGTCCCCTATTGGATTTGAGAATTCTCCCAAGATCAGTGTCACGAGACAAATCATCCTTGGAGGTACTTCCAAATATTTGGTCAATGGTCACAAGGCACAACAACAAACTGTGCTCAATCTATTTCAATCAGTCCAGCTCAATATCAACAACCCGAACTTTTTGATCATGCAAGGAAAAATCACCAAAGTGTTGAATATGAAGCCAGCAGAAATTTTGGCTCTTATTGAAGAAGCAGCCGGAACGCGTACGTTTGAGGACCGTAAGGATAAGGCGCAAAAAACAATGGCGAAAAAGGAAGCGAAACTCATTGAAATCAGAAACTTGTTGAATGAAGAAATCGAGCCCAAGTTGGAACGGTTCCGCTCAGAGAAACGGACCTTTTTGGAGTACCAGAAAGTTCAAACCGATCTTGAAAAACTCGACCGAATTATTGCGTGTCATAATTATGCCACGTTTTCGAAAAAATTCGACCATTACTCGACATTACGCTCTGAACATGAATCTATCATGTCCTCCTTAACAAATCAAGTTGAGCGTTTGACAGACGAAATAGCCAACCTTAATTCTGATTTGGACCAGGTTAAGAAGCAAAAAGCCAGTGAGGTTGCAAAGGGCGGGAATATCGAGCGTCTTGAACAAGAGGAAACTAAGCTCTCTCATGAACTTACACGATTGAAAACGTCTCGAGATTTGACTGCTGAGTCTCTCAAAGAAGAATCTACGAAACTGAAGAGTCAAGTAGCACAACTAGCCGAATTGGAGTCCAATGTGGCCAAAAACCTGAAGTTTTATTCCCGTTCTGAGAACAAATACAATGAAGCCAAGAAACAGTTATTGTCTTTACAAGATGAGTACAACAAAAAGGAAGAACTTCTAACCACGCTAGCAACTGGAGTTTCGGCCAAAGGAAGCATAGATGGCGGATACTTGTCTCAACTAAAACAGGCCAAGGAGGAGCTAAATAAGAAGCAAAACTTCATCAAACAATCAGTTTTGAAGATAGGCCATTTACAGGAAAAGTTGCAGAGCGATGAGACTCGACTACATCAGGCACAGGAAGAGAACAGCGTTCTTTTGAAAGATATAGAATCTTATACAAAGGAGATTGAGTTGAAGGAGGAAAAATTCAAAGCTTTTGGGTTTGACCCAAAGCATTTTATGGAGTTGCGTGACCAGGAGAGCATGATTCGGAAACAGGTTGACGAATGTTATAGGCAGCTCAATTATCTCAAACGAGACGTGGGAAACATAGAATTCCACTACTCCAAACCATCCCCAGACTTCAATGAGTCCTCTGTTAAAGGAGTGGCCGTACAGCTTTTCAGCGTTAATGAAAAACACAACGACAAGGTGATGGCACTTCAAGTCTGTGCTGGTGGTCGCTTATATAATGTCATTGTTGACAGCGTCAGCACTGCTTCGTCATTACTTGAGAGAGGCCAACTAAAACGGAGAGTAACTATTATCCCTCTCGATAAAATCAGTGCTCGCTCCATTCCACAAGATATCGTGGAGTATGCTATGCAAAAATGTCCTGATAAAGTTGAGCTTGCATTGAGTCTTATCAATTTTGAAGAAGAGTTACATAAGGCAATGACTTATATTTTTGGCTCAACGTTCATTTGCATGGATCCAAACACAGCAAAGGCTATTACCTTTGATCCTAATATTAGGGCACGTTCTATCACATTGGATGGTGATATTTACGATCCTGAAGGAAACTTGTCGGGCGGGTCAAGAAAGTCTGGCGCTTCAATATTGCTTACCATGCAGAAGTACAATAACCTAGATGCACAAACGAAAAGCTTAGAGGCCAAGTTAGCACTGATTCATCATGAATTGGATCGTCTCGAAAAGTTAGGTCAACAAACAAAATCATTGCAGAACGAGCTCAATTTAAGTAAACATGAGTTATCACTATTACAAAAAAAGCTCGACAACAATCCATCTTCATTCATCATCAAAGAGAATCAAAACATCAGAGCAGAAATCGATAGTCTAAATGAGAAAATGACAGTCGATAAGGCTCAGTGTATTGAGTTGGAAGATAAAATTCAAAAAATTGAAAATGATATGAGGGAGTTCAACCAAGACAAGGGCTCCAAATTGAAGGAGTTAGAGAACGAACTCAAAAATTTGAAAAAAATATCTGTGCAAAAAGAACAAGAAGTCGCAACTTCCAGATCTGAATACCAAACACTCCAAATTGAACTTGAACAACAGAAAGGAGAAATAGCGGCAATTAAAGAGTCCTTTGAATCCACCAATATTTCCATTACTGAGGCACAGGTATCACTTAAAAGCACAGAAGAAGAGATAGCGAGATGTACCAGCAACATAGACACGATACACGCAGAGTTGGAGGATGAACGTGCAAAAATGTTAGGTTTTAATGAAGAGATCAATGAGTTGACAGAGCTTGTTCATTCCAAGAGCGAGGAACTTACACAGGCTAAACTTTCCATTCAGAAATTGAATCATGACTTGGAAAAAGCAAATACCACCACCAATTTATTGAGGACTAAGCTTGACGAGTTAATTAAGCAAAATGAATGGCTAACCGATGAAAGTGTTTTGAACAATGTGTTACAACAATATCCAGATATCAACATCGAGGAATATGAGGGCCAAGCTGCAATTTTAAGTGAACGATTCCAGAATATGAAGCGAAAAGTTAACCCTAATATTATGAGCATGATCGACAACGTGGAAAAAAAGGAAGCTTCCTTGAAACATATGATCAGAACCATTGAAAAAGACAAGTCCAAAATTGAAAAAACCATTGAGAAATTGAATGGATACAAACGTGAAACGTTAAACACAACTTATCAAAAGGTTTCAGATGACTTTGGAAATATCTTTGCTGATCTTTTACCTGGATCCTTTGCAAAATTGGTCCCAACAAATCCAATGGATGTCACTCATGGTCTCCAAGTGAAAGTCAAATTGGGGCCAGTTTGGAAAGAAAGTTTGGTCGAGTTGTCGGGAGGACAACGGTCATTGATTGCGTTATCTGTGATCATGGCATTACTCCAATTTAAGCCTGCTCCAATGTATATTTTGGATGAAGTTGACGCTGCTTTGGATCTTTCCCATACCCAAAACATTGGTCATTTAATCAAGACTCGGTTCAAGGGGTCTCAGTTCATCGTTGTTTCGTTAAAGGAAGGTATGTTCACGAACGCAAATCGTGTTTTCAGAACGAGATTCCAGGACGGTACTTCGATTGTCTCTGCTATGTAAGTAACTTTTCATTATGGAAATGCCAGAAAAAAAAAAGAAAAAAATGATATCTCGATGTAGTTTAGTCATTTTTCTTCGTTTCATTCGAAGGAACTGGTACAATTTCTTCTTCGCTCACAACAGAATTTGCATCATCATCTGCAAAGCGTAAGCTCTTTCTCTTTGTGGCAGGATCAGCGGACGAAATTGCCAGCGACTTTGCAGTTGACGGCTCCTGGTTGAACACCAACTCGGCGGTACGAATCCAGCGTCTGCGGCGGGTGTACTTAGAGTACGAATCCTCGGTTGATGGTCTCTTCCAAACATTGTCAGTGTAAATGAAACCCTCATCAGCATTAGGGTTGGCAGTTGTCTTTGACCTTTTGCCTGGAGGAAGAGGAATTGCACCATCATTGGTCAAATCTAAGCGCCAAGCCTTGTCCACCCATCTCCAGTGCGAACCACTCATCTCCGGATGTTGCTGTAAGTATTGCAGATGGTGCTGAGAATATGTTGAGTCAGCATTTGGCAATTCGAACGTATCAATTGAGGAACTCTCATTCAAGAACTCATCTGTCCATGGTGCGCGCTCGTACGTGAGTAAATTAGATGTCCAACCAATGCCAATCCAACGACGTTGGTTTTCATAAATCACGTAAGTGAATCTAACCGGTTTGGAAAGATCTGCACCTGCCACCGAGATTCCGGAACCTGCCTTCTGCACTTTGGCAAATGCGGCAGCAAAGAGGGAGTTGTTGCGGGCTCGCGAGAAGTCTAAGCCTGTCAAGTAGAAGAATACCACGCGGGTCAATTTGATCTGCCACAAAAGCTTCCGAACGATACACATGGTGGACAGCTGATAGGAGAGGAGAAACAATCCCAGCACGAGAAGAATCGTTCTGGGCGATACCAACAACATAGTTACTATCAAGTAGAGTGGAGTTAAGAAAACTGTTGTGAAAAGAAGTCTTTTGATGTCATAAGACGTGAGTCCCATACTCGTCACTGGGCTCAACAAAATGTCAGCTTTAAGGCAAGTGGTTGTAAGAGCTTGAACCACATCATCTAGTGTTGGGCGAAGACTTGCTTCTTCCACAATCTTGTTGTTAAGCACCGCATACAAAATCACCACCAGCACCAAAATAAAATGACCAACCCATGTGATTAGTGTCTCAAAGTACAACACAGCAAACCCAAAAAGACACATTAACACCACATTTATCCAGTAATCATCATTTGTCCACGTAATAACCAGCAAGCCTTTATTAACTATAAGTAAATAAGGATATGCTTTGATCAATGCTTTGGCTACTGTTGGAGGAGTGGAAGAAAGCAAGGGCGAAGTTTGGGGTTGGACTCGCATAGGCGGGATTTCTGATTCGGAAGCAAACTTTGCACGAACATCGCCGTCACTTGATGCTACATTTGCAGCAGGTACATCCGCCAGTCGAACTGTCGTCTCGCTACTCAAATCTGTCATATTAGGTGGGAAGAATTGGAGCGAAGTAGAAGCAATAAGGTGCCGAAGTTTGCGATAATGCGCCTGATTATCGCGGAGGTGAGGATTTTTGGTTGTCTTCCGAGGTGTAGCAACTCCACTATTTGCAGGCTGGAGAACAGGACAAAGATGATGTCTTGATAGGATAGATGGTTGAAAGAGATTCAGCCCAGGCCTTTCGTTGGGGAACCTCTTCCTGAATTATTAGATTTTTATTTTTGCATTTTTTTTTTTTTTTATTTTATTTTTGGTGGGGGAATTTGAGGAGTTGGCCGTTGCTTTCGCATACTTAACCGCCCAAATTACATCCGCCTTCGTCTCCAATTAATCCGATCGTTCACCAATCTCTTCATATAACGTCCTCAGCCAATGCCATACAATAAATCAAAACAAGAAAGCTTAGGTCCATTTTGCTTGCATTATCTGGTCCATGTCCTCTTATTTATAGTCTTGGCAACTTCTGTCCGACTAAATGGCTGCAAATACTTTGCGACATTTACTTACATAAACAGAGGCTCCGGTCACGTTTAGAGTGTTCTACCGTTTTCTTAGCACGTGTTATAAAAGGGCACTGATCCCCGTACTACTTTGGTTCCTTAAAGCCATCATTTTTTTATTCAACTTGCACTTTCAGTAACGCACATAGACAATTTTGTTAGTTCTTTAAACATTTGTGACAACATCTAACACCGCCGTGCTGGAATCCTTCGAGGCCAAGCTTTGACGGGAATCACCATCCGTATGCTTACCACTGATAACGATTTATACTCTACACCATCTAGAAAGTAATTAATGTGAAAGCCAAACGAATTATCACGTGCTCTTACTTTCTCCCTGACACTTACTATTAGCAAGTGCTTATTATTTCAATAAGAAAAAATATCCACCAATTTTTATCCATACGTGAATGCTACTACTTGTAACAAAAGTGGGAGACAAGTTTGTAGTGCTGAATGGGTACCGAGAACACTTACTGGGTTTGGACATGTCATTAGCATCAATCCATGTATAAGTGAAAACGTGCTTGTCTACAGAAGCAACCTTAAAAATAAGAAAATGTGACATGAAAATACATTAATAGAAGAAGCTTTAGCGTTAAAAGTGCAATTAACATTACTTGCATCGGCTTGACGCGGCTAGAGACACAATACAAATGGGCCTATCAAACAGTACAGATGTGGCTCAATGCAACTTGCGACGACATGTGCGTGAAGACTTTTAGTATCCCACAAAATCAGAACAACAAAGAAACATAATGTACTTGAACTACTAGTCACCATACATTTAATTGTCCTCTCAATTATTTTTAGGGCCAATTCGACTAATCAATTAGGAACTCAGACGTCTGCGTCTGGTGTACGGGTGTATACCCCGGAAGATGAGACGTGAGGCTCACCAGTTTTGACTCATCTCCTAGCGATGAACTTTGGAACTCTACTTTCCAAGGAAATCAATCGCAAAAGAAAGGGAACAGAGAGTGCTCCTTCAACTAAGAAACGAACTACGATCACTAAGAAAGAAGAGAAAATATCTGAGAGTGTAAAAGACCCCGAATCAGAATTTCTTGATAAGATTAGCTATGACAAACTCAATTTAACGCTAGAACGCCTTGATTGCGACCAGGAGAAACTCCCTCCGGAGGAACAGAACCTCAGCAAAGCTGAACAGCTTCACAAGCTTAAAATCCTAAAGACACATGAGAAAAAGGATGCACAATATAAGGCGTACTTAGAGTTGGAGAATAATGTTGATACAACTATCACTTTAGAGGATATTGGTTCGGTTTCCTCAGCGAAGAGTACCCGAAAATTGACTATGCAAGTGCGCAAATTCATTAAAGAAATGATTCGACTTTGGGCAAATGCTCCAGTGGACAAATTCCCTGAATCCCTTCTATTAGAAACTAAACTAGACTTGGTGAAATTGTTATACAAACTTCGAAGTGAAAAGATCAAAACAGACCTTTTGGTGTCCTTAAGTACCATAGTCTACTACATTCAACAAGAAAATTTTACCAAGGCGAACGAAGCTTATATGAAGCTAAGTATTGGCAATGTTGCCTGGCCCATTGGTGTTCGAGACGTCGGAATCCACGCACGTAGTGCAGATCTGAAAATTACTGGTAACGACAAATCTACTGTGGCGAACATCATGCAGAGTGAGAAGACACGACGGTGGATTATTGCTACCAAGCGTGTGATAAACTACTGTGAGTACAAATATGGACAACGGAAACTGACTAAAAAATAAGCAGTTAGGAGAATGACATTGGACAGGAAAACTTACCTCGGTTCGAATGTTTTTTTTTTTTTTTATTTTCTTTTTTCCTTCAATCAAGTGATATTCCTGTGTCATTTACATCGACTTGCCTGAAACTGAATGCGGAGAGATTATCAGTTGTGGAGAATAAAAAAGAATAGAAGACATGCATTGCGCGAAAACATGCAAACACTCGTATGAAGTAACACGAGAATGCATCTGGTACATGAAGGCGCATCTGATTATTAAGGTAACGGAAAATTGCCGTGTGTGAGCGCGAAAGCAAACGGGATTGCGGTAGCCGTTCCCGGACCTAACGCAGTACTGTCGCCAAATGGGGAAGTAAGGTGTGCTTGCCAGTGCGTCCCATTACCTGGAGTTAGAGCAGAATTTCATAACAATTACATCGTAACATGTACCGGATGCAGAAATTGTTTCAAATTTGCTTATTGGCCCTTGGAAGAGTACCGAATTCGAGATGGGTTAATAGGTCAACTGGGGAGCTGAGCACGAAACATGACTTTCTGATCTTGTGTTTGATGCACTACTTGTCAGTTTCTACTGAAATAAATTAATGACTCGGGGCTCTTTGAAATCTGCCCATCTAGAGAGTTTGACTAAACCCGCAGAAGAATTACATTCACGAAAATGGGTATATTTAACCGGATGAGCCGCAATGTCCTGCAAGATTACAGACTGCACCCTGCCCAATCGGACAGCTAGACTTCGTTAATATGTAAGAACTAATGTCTGTTAGCAATTGGAAAAACCTCTATCAATCTTTTTATTTTCTTGTTTGAGGTGCAACCAGGTATGAGACAGGTAAAAAATGATTTCTGCGTTTTCAGTAGAAATAAAAACATCTGCATTTCGGCGTTAGAGTTTGTCAATCAAATCGAAATTGGAATGAAATGCGAAAAGGAGTTCTTGCGCGAGGCAATTAATGTAGAGGAATCCAGAAAAAAAAAAAGAAAAAAAAAAAAAAAAAGACAATCAAATCAGAACAATACCCCAAAACCAAATTAAAATTACTAACAGTAATCCAGACTCTAAGTTCTTTTTGGAAATACTCAAATATCCCGGAAAAGCAAACAAGCGATGAGGCATTTTCTGGACAGTAATCCGCGGCCCAGAATAGATAAACAAAGCACCGAAGTTGGATAACTGCAGGACAAGTGATGTTCTTCAGCGTACATGCCTGCAGACACAGACCCTCCTAGTCTGAGAAGCAGAGGTATGAAATGCAACGTTTAGGCGCATTGCAATGGCACCGATTGTGCGCATGCATCCTGCATTGGTTTCCTAGATTGGGTCTCCGGCACTCTGCAAGTAGTGTAACAGATCTTGCACCCATATATGCATGCTTCAATCACTGGCGCATCCTTCGTCGAGGTTGTTACTTCTTATCCTTCTCCTTTTCCTGCTCTATGTTCAACGTTACCATGAAGCAGCCCGACTTCCCCGGAGGAAACAATCCTAGCACGCTTCCTTCGCCGCTGGCCAACCCCCAGTTTTACCAGGCGCTGCAAAAACCTCCTTCAAACCTCCTCGATCCTGTTGCATTGGTCCTGGCCCAACAGCAGATGTTCCAGCCAGTGACATATGGGCTGTCTCAGCAGTCTATTGGTACTTTTTCATATCCACAACCCACGGTAGGTGTCAAAGATATGGGCGTGGCCCTGGCTCTGCCTGGACTTTCTGCAAGCGACCGAGTTACCATCGCCAACATGAGCCAGCAGCTAGCATATGCGAGTCAGCTTGCAGAAGTAGCGCTGCTCAGCAGTGATGTCTCGCATTCGGAAGATATAGCTGCACCGGGCATGAACTATAACTCGGGAGACCTTATGTGGTCGGATTATTTTGGTGCGAGGCCGATGCGTACTACAGGGGGTCGAAGCAGCTACGACAGCTCGACCAGCAGTTTGCAAGGTCATGCACGGAACAGCATCAGTAGTATCATGAGCTTTGGAGACCCATACGATATGCGTGGGAGTGTCAGTACCGCTCGCACTAGCTACAGCAGCCATGACGTACGTGGGAGTTTGAGCAGTGGCAGCCATAACGCTGCTAGAGCAGGCGTGACGCGCAGCCACAGCATGGGAACGGCACCAAATGCTCATTATGAAGATCTTACATTCGAGCAGCGCTTTGACCTGCGGTTCGATCCGCATTATGACTTACAAACATACAACGAAGAAGAGACACCCGCAGACCCCACGCTGCTTTCACAGCACGACCGCGCCGTCATTCAGAAGTACACCATGCACCGTTCAAGCACACAGGAAGCTTCGGCCCCCGTGTGGCCCCTCGAGCCATCAGTACCGCCGCAGGCTCGGCCTCAGCTCGAATCCAACAACACCAGTAACTACCCAGAGGTGCCTCTTACGCTCATGTCAGCCCGTGAACGATGGGCACAATATCTGCAAACAAACCATGAATACCGGCTACAGGAGCCAATGATTTGCGCCCACTGCGACGTGCATTTCTCCAACGCAGACGAGTACGCGGCACACTTGGACCAAGAGAAAGTGGTACATGAGAACTTCTGCCCCGATCGAACCTGCGCGTTCAGCGTGCTCGGGTTTAAGTTCCGGTGGTTGTTGCGTCGTCACATCTGCAACCACCATCTAAAATCCTACAACAACTCAAAGGATAGTAAAGCCAAGCATAAACAAAGAGATCTTACTGCTGATTTCCTCAGTCATGTGTACGTGTGCCCTGTACAAGGGTGCTCACGTGCATTCTACCGTCTGGACAGCTTGCTGAGACACCAGCGGTTGATTCACGGGCTGCAGTTCGGCCGCCGTCGGGGAAATAAAATTAAGGTGGGGAAATGTGACGACGACATCTTTGAGTAAGACCTGCAACGAGTTTGATAGATATGCATGGGTTAATTGCCGCCAGATGCCGTTTGGGTGTCAGTAGCCGCCCGGAGTTAAGTGCGGCGAGAACTCCGCGCATTGCCGCAGTGCAGTTGCACAGGATGCACACTGCACCACCATCCCCATATTTCACCTAATATGGATGTGTTGTCGAATTTCTAATCATTTATGCGAGTGCACATAACAGAAAGATATCTTCGGAATATGCACTCATTTTCCTTATCTGCCGGGGACCTGGCTGGTCCGTTATTTTTATATTTGTTTCTTACTGTCCCGCAGACTTCATTACTGTTACTAGGAGTTGTTCGAGATACAACTAAGGCATCATAATTATTCTTATTCATACGGTATCCCACACCCTTGGCATGTGGCAGTGGTTTAAATAAATAAGGAGGAGTGGAAAGGGAAATGTACCCCTTTCGCTTCGTTTTTTTTTTTATATATTGGAACCTCCTTTTTTGCCGTCACATATTTTCACATACGGGCACAATAATTGACGTGGAACTAAAACCCCGTTACGCAAGTTTGATTTTAATAGCGCCACCGTTTCCATAGCACCACCCCTTGGTTTTAATAAATCTTTCAGAATTTCGGACTTATTTCTCTTTTCTGTTTTTTTTTTTTTTTTTTTTTTTTTTTTTTTTTTTTTTTTTTTTTTTTTTTTTTTTTTTTTTTTTTTTTTTTTTTTTTTTTTCTTTTTTCTCTTGTTATAAATAGCACTGTCTAAAAGTTTACTATGTCATTTAGATATGCTTTCCCCGAGCCATTTAGTAACAGACGCACACTCACACTCAGTCCATGAGATTTACCCCGCGCGCATACAGATCGGGCAATCTGCTTACATAAAGTGCGTAAGAGTACCTAGTTACCATATAATAACCTCCACTTAATTCTCAATGAAGTCGTGGTAATCTCTTCCCTGCTCTACTACAGCACGTACTTTGGAGAAAATGTCGGCAAAATCATTGAACTCGGTGTAGGGAATGTCCTCGCGCCGACAGTAGGTGATCAAATCTTTGCCGTGTTTCGCAAACAACAAGTCTGTTTCCTTGGCAGCAGACAAATCACTCACTCCGTCGCCGCAATAAAAGAGTCGTGGTTGCTCTTTGTCGTATCCCTTCTCCTTCAAATAGTCTCGGATAGAGAGGCTCTTGTCGTGGCCAAAACCAGTGTCTGGATGCTTGTACTTGATTTTCCATGTGTCAGTTTCGTTGTCTACTTCAACGCCATTGGACATGATCTCAATATTTGCAGCCGCTTGTGGTCCCACCAATTTCTCTAGCAACGCGTAAATGATTGGCTTCATTCCACTGCTCACAATAACAACAGGAATGTTTTTTGCAGCACACCACTCATAGAATTCTTTGAATCCTGGGTCAAGCTCAATGTGTTGCAATAAGTACGTGATACACTCAGGGAAAGGAGTTGGAATAGACGCCAACATCTCGCTGAAACCATCCTTGAATGACTTTGTTTCATTCAAGAGTTCGTCATTGATTTCAAGCCGCCGGGGACGGCCAAACCCTAAGTTTTCTGTCAAGTAGTCATTGGAATCTTGGAGCGTCACAGTCCCGTCCCAGTCGGTGAACACAATCGCAGGAACAGACATATTATGAGGGTTTACGTAGCAAAGAACAGGCAGTTGAGCAACGAGAGACACGTGAATGTTTTTTTCTGGGGCTTGGTCTCCCGCGCTCACGTGACTACACTTACATCATGTGATAATGTCCAGCTATTGCGCTTTCATCTTTTGCAGGGTCCGTTTGCGCTTTTCAGTTGATCACGTGCCATAGCATCAAGAGACAAGCATCTATATGTCGGAAGGGCAATATAAAATTGTTAAAATTTAATTTTAGGCAAGCGTTTCCCTGTAGGAATGCAGTTGTGCATCTGTGGATGCTATGCTTGCATTACTGATGCCTGGGGCTACTTATAATTAAATGCAGCAAATCATCAGTTTTGTTATGCATGGTTGCACTTGAATCAACCTCGAAGTATTAGAATCCCTATCGTATGACGAAACAACTGAGTAATGAACTGCAGATGAAGTTGCAGATATTACGTCCATCTAGTTTCTTAAATAGCTGCATGTCTCACATTACCTTTGCCGATTGCATACAGAGTGCATGCTGTACGTGTGAACATATTTCGCCGTCTCAGCAACAAAAGTCTAATGCATTGCGCTTTACTCTCCTCATCTTGTTTTTCTAGTTTAGGGCAATTATACTGCGACATTCTGTGCCCTGAAAGATGCGTTAATCATAGTACTGACTGTATGAGACCATTGCAGCGAATTGTGCGCCAGATCACTGCGAACAAAAAAAGCTCAAACCAATGAGAAAAAAGAAACTACGTTGCCTCAATTTTTGACAACCATTTTCTTCAGCGTAAGAACAACAATAACGTCCTTTCTTTATCTTTTCTTTCTTATTTATCTTATCTTTCTCCTTTTCCTGTATCTTTTCTGATGTGCTTTTCCCCCCCCCTTTTTGACTCCCATTTTTTGACTGCCTCGTGCCTGACGGAGTACCGAATACCGAACGAGCACTCCGCTCTTGTCTCAATTTTGTCTGACCATGGTGCACGTGACTGAGGCGCACAAAGTGATGGCATTACGGTTGCTCTTTGATTACCACCGCAATACAACGAAATTAGCTCTTTCAAACACTTTTTCTTTTTGCCATGTTTGACAATTTGAAATCTCTTATAAGACACGGACGTAACGCAAAAGCTCCGTCAACAACCTCAGAATCTAAGCAGTCAATATCACCTTCTTTAGCCAGTGATATGATCAGCCAATCAAATTTACCATCGCATATAGCGGACTTGACCCCTGACAGTTCGGTGGACGACCGCTTGAATTACGATGCTATGGCTAACAAGATTGTACAGCAGGAGTTGGCCAGGCCGACTAGTCTGAAGTTCCCTAATTTGGAAAAGTATGAGGTGTTGGACAAAATGGGAGAAGGTGCCTTTTCTGTTGTTCACAAGGCCCGGGAAATTGCAACCGGCAACATGGTTGCTATCAAAATCCTTCGGAAGTATCAGATGGACGGATCTCAGAAGCAGGCGGTTCTAAAAGAGGTGACGATTATGAGACAGCTTGATCATCCAAACGTGGTGCGCTTCATTGAGTTTATCGAGAGTGATCCATACTATTATATTGTCCAGGAGTTGGTCCTGGGCGGCGAGATTTTTGCTGCCATTGTGAACTATACTTATCTAAGTGAGGATCTCTCTCGCCATGTGATTTATCAAGTGGCTCAGGCAGTTCGTTACTTGCACGAAGAAGTTGGAATCGTTCATCGTGATATTAAGCCGGAGAACTTATTGTTTCTACCGATCGAGTTCCGTCCCTCTCTCAACCCTATTGCAAAGCTTCGGCGCTCTGACGACCCAGCCACGAAAAAGGATGAGGGCGAGTTCATTCCTGGTGTCGGTGCTGGAACTGTAGGTGTGGTAAAGTTGGCGGATTTTGGTCTCTCAAAACAAATCTGGGAGCACAAAACTAAGACACCATGTGGTACTGTTGGTTACACTGCCCCAGAAATTGTTCGCGATGAACGCTATTCTAAAGAAGTGGATATGTGGGCTATCGGTTGTGTTTTGTACACGCTTTTGTGTGGATTTCCTCCATTTTACGACGAACGCATTGAGTCCTTAACAGAGAAAGTTGCCCGTGGTGAATTTACCTTTTTGGCACCTTGGTGGGATGAAATAAGCGCCGATGCTAAACACTGTGTGTCTCGTCTTCTTACTGTTGATCCGAAGAGAAGATATACGATAAATGAGTTTTTCCAAGATCCTTGGATTCAAAAGGCTGCTCCAAGTTTCGAGAAGCCACCAACTGCATCGAATATTGGCGCACATGCCCGCTTTAGCTCCAAGAACTTGTACTCACCAGCGGCTCTGGCCCTCCGTGAAGCATTTGATATCTCCGTTGCTGTCCATCGTGCGGGAGAAGAGGCTGCATACAACAAGAATATGGGTCATATGGCTGAGGTAGCTGAAGAAGAAGAGGAAGGGGCTGGCAACCCTCCTCTCCATTTGAATCTGGAACAATCTCCATTTTCTTTGAATCTAGGTGGTGCGTCGATATTGGGACGTAGGAAGAACAAACCAGTAGAGATCCCGGCGTAAGCCTCTACTGCTTTGTAAATTTTCTTTGATCGTTTTAATTAGCATTCATCAGTCACAGGCACATCTGGTTTTAGTATAGAGGGGCACTCTTGTCCGCATTTTCTTATTACATGTACAAATAAAATACGTCTAAGGCATTATACCTACTGCACTGATTGAAAGTTTCGGTGTGCATGAGACGTGCTGTACTTGTTGATGCAGACGTGCCAATGCATCATGTATGCACTATGCTAGTATTCCTTAATTGCGCCATAAATTTCGCATCATCCACGGCAAAACTTGCCATGTTTTGCGGGCGCGATCCCAGATTGGTCTTGGCTAAACGTCAAATGTTTAGAGTCACTTTTCAGAACCATGCAATGGTTTTTTCACGCTTCGATGTCTCCGCACAGATCTGCACTTGAATAAATCCATTCTTATTGGAGTTCTGCAACATTTTCTTTTTGTATTTATATTATTTTTTGGTTTATCTTCTTTTCTTGCAGTGGCAATATCAAGTACAGACGAAAAAGAAGGTGCCATTGCCACTCATTTTGCCGCGATCATAGTGTCTGGCGCTGCATCTGTACATGGCTGTAAAACTCTTTGCAACCAAACGTTGCTAATTTTGATTTATTATCAGGAGTCTTGGGCCCACGATATAAATTGTCTGACACACAATTTTATTTTCTGACACACAATTTTTCGGTAATCAAATGGGTAGACTCCAATATGATCCTCAGAATGACAGCATTCTTTGTAAACCTCGCTGATAACACTGCATAACACTGCGATTCTTATCACACAATGGTAGACTAAATATACATTGAAAATGTTCTTGGGGATCGAAATTGGTGCAATTTCTGAGGGAGCCACGTATCTTATATTTTCCCAATCTTTACTAAATTGCAACCAACTCGTGAGACAACGGAGGAACTGTCAACACAACGCGAATATAGTGAGAACTTCTCCCCTCTAAAGATAAGCGCCATGCAGAGAGTGATACCAAACACGCACGTCACGTGTGTGCCGTATTGTTTATGATTCATGAAAACATAGGCAAATATCCTGTTGTTATTTAGTTCAAGAAGATCCTCCCTCTTTTCCTTCCGCTATGGCTGAATCGACTTTCTTAGCTGCAGAGGTTGTGGAGTTCGATTTGGACGCGATTCTTGCTGTTGCTGGCACTGACGTTGGAAAGAAGCCACTGACCAGCACAGTCGCCACCACCGCTGACGTTGATCCCTCGTACTTGGAAGTTATTTCGAGAGAAGTGGAATGCTATGCGAAAGCCCCTACTCCAATCCCAAGTAATATGTTGACCCCGTATGTTGGAAATGGGCTTACAGCTCAATCAAAGGGGGTCTTTCTGTTTTCTACAACCGCATTCGAAATGAAAGCTGGAACTAATGGCACACCTTTGCTCGTGTTAGTTGGCAAACCTAAAGGTTCAAAGCGGCCAACTTTGATTTCCCTTAACATTCTCGATGACCGCTTACGTGAATTGGTGTTCGGCGAAATGACCTTCATCACCCACCGAATGAAGAAAGCGCGTCGCCATTTCATCTTGCTGACTTGCAATTTGGAAATCGGGCTCGTTCCCCGTACTCGTATGGTACGTGTACGTCTTTCGTACTCTGTGACTCTTGTCCCACTGTTTTATCGTTATTTCCTGTCTGATGTACTGTCTGCGCTTTTCCTGGCAATTTTACCAAACTTGACTCCCTGTCCACGCCCTGATGACGCGTTCGTTTCCTCTTTTACTGACATGCCTATTGATAGCCATTTGTTCTATAAAGTAATGACTGATTCAACTGCCCGAATGCCGGCATTCAACTCCGAATTGAATCCTCCTCGACTTCTTACGAACCTTTTACCTTTCCAACGTAAATCAGTTTCATGGTTGTTGAATGCTGAAGGTTGCCATTATGAACCTGGGAAGGATTCTGGCTCTCTGGGCTTCCTGGTCGAAGACCCCCTTATTGGTCTGGAGTTAGCTGCAAAACTCAATGACAACTCTGCTCATGCTCTTGATGATATGGATGATTCCATTTTGAATGTTCTTAACCGCTTATGCTATGGTTGGCGTAAAGCATACTTTCGTGATACTCCATGCTGGGTCAATGAGCTCACAGGTAACATTATGCTGCACACGCAAATGGTACTGTTTCTTCGTGATTATTTAACCACCAGTAATCATGAACCTGTTCCAGGTCGAGGTCTTCTATGCGAAGAAATGGGATTAGGCAAAACGGTGGAAATGGTGGCCTTAGTTTTGTTGCATCCTCGGCCAAGTTCTGAGGTCGGTCGTGAAGTGCCTATGCGTTTGCAACTGGAAGGAGACGAGCGTATCTTAAAGTTGGCTAAAACGACCTTAATTGCTGCTCCTGAGACCATTTTGCGCCAATGGTACAATGAAATTGTATCGCTTTGTCCAAGTGTGCTGGTCACTGTGTACAAGGGCCTCGGGAAATATCCTGAGTTAGATAACGTGCCTCGGTACATTGCTGAATATTTACTGCGTTTTGACATTGTGCTTATGAACTATGCAACTATGTCGAAAGAAACTGACTATGCGAATTATTCTTCGCTGCATCTCCCTACTAGAGGAGGTAGAAAGAGAAATGCCGCTACAGCAGGGAATGATGATAGCATATCATCAGAGCAAGTGCCAGCAGACACAGGAGGTGAGTTTACTAAATCATCCATTAAAGCAGATGTTGATGAATTCATTCCTGTCAACCAAGAGAGTTACGAGAAAGAGATCATTCACGAGCTTAGTCTCAAATTGCGTCGACAAGGCCGTGACTCTATACCCCACTCACATTTCTATGAGTCACCTTTGATGCTCTGCCAATGGTGGCGTGTCATATTAGATGAAGTTCAAATGGTGGCGTCAGGTGCGCGGCGTTCTTTCCAAACGGCTTCATTAATTCCACGCTTTCATTCTTGGGGTGCTTCGGGAACTCCCCAAAGACTGTTAGCGGTGTTGCAATTTCTCAGATTTCTGCCTTTTGACTATGAAATTTCTTCCAATTGTTATAAGAAAACAATGTCACCAACTGCTACGTCTAATGCTGATTTCGTACGTGTATGGAGGGAGCTCACTTTACGGCATACTAAAGCAATGGTTTATGACGATATCAAGCTCCCACCTCAACATCGAGTACTTCTTACGATGCCCTTTACTACAGTCGAACAAGATCGGTACGATCAGTTATATGAATCTACTTTGGTATCTGGCGGTCTCAACGTACAAAAGCTTCGCAAAAAAGAACGAATTGATTTATCAGCAGCAACATGCGTACATCTTCGATCCTGGCTCATTAAACTCAGACAGATCTGTGGAAACGTTCAAATTGGTAATTTGCCTAAGGCCTATGCGGGAAAAGGTAAGATGAAAAATAAGTTTCTTCTTAGTGGCATTCAAGAGCTTAAGACTTTGGAAAATGTGCTTGATGACATGATTTCAGGCGTATTAAATGATATCAATGAAGCAGAAAAATCTGTGATCAGTCGTCTTATTGATATTTGTCTGTTTTTGGAGTATGTTTTGCACCCAGAGAAAGTTATTATGATTATGAACGAGGTGTTACTTCAAACTAAAAACTTAATGGCAAGAGCGGCTCTCATCTGTAAACGAGAGCATGAAGAATATCAAAAAGTTAGATCCTTTTTAAATGAGCACGGAAGGCTCACAAAAGCAGAATTGGAGGATGCATCCGAAAATGAGAATGAAAATGAAGAATTAACTGTTCCGTCTCTGAAAGCAGAACCAGTGGATCCTCTGCAGCTACAAGATGCATTGGCTAATCATCAACGTCTCAAAGAGCTCACAACTGCCAACAAGCTTAGAATTAGATCATGGAAGTTACTCTATCACAAATGCCACTTTTTATTGGCATCTGCCCACTTTCAGCTTTATGACACGGAATATCAAGAGAAAATTAAATTACTTCGGAAACCTTTTGATTCATTGAATGAAATCGATTCGAAAGTTAAACAACTGGGAAATTACTTGAACGATAATAACGACACTAAAATTGAGGAGGTTACAGAAGAAACTTATCCTCCGCTCGAAATTGATCCCGGGTGGTCTGAAGAAGAACAGTTCATAAAAGAACATCAACACTTAGAGCTGAAACATTATGCTTTTGCAGATGAATGCAGAAAGGATATTCTTAAAGTCACAATTAAGGAAGTGGAGATGATTTGTTCAAAACGTATTGCTTCCCGTCAGTCAATTTCAGAATCTGATTGGATAAATAATGGCCAAACCACGTTTCCCAAAACCACAAAGAAACTATTCATGGCCATTCCGTTGATTGAACTTCCACATTCTCTGGAATATGCAACCACGTCTCGAATTAAACAATTTGCAATCCAAATGTCTCATGTGGTTTCAGAGCTCAATGAACATGCCAAGGTCATTAACAAAAATGTTAAAGAATTACACAGGATCCTACTTAATCCACTCCTCAGTACTGAAAAGTCACCCGATGGAGAAGAGTTTGATCACTCCGTACAAGATCAAGAACGCGCGTCATGCTTATTATTTGTGATCACACAGCTCCTCAAAGACCGTTTAAATGGCACTTTTGAGTCAAAGCATCAAATTTCTGTTATCGATAAGCAACAGGAACAAGAGTTTCGTGCGGAATCTCAACTCGTGAGTGATAAGAAATTCCTTCGTGAATTACAACGGGAGCGGAATGCAGTGAAGCCAAGCTCCAATTTATCACTCGAAGAATTAATGCAAGATGCAAGGATACTTGAAATTGAACTAAACGATAATGCGAAACAAAGAGCAGGAATGGAAACATTCGGCGAAGTGGTACACATGCTTCGCAATGTCTTTGAGAACGAGAAAAATTGCCAAACAATGTTAAGTAAAGAGATAAACACCAGTTATAATGCGGTTTTCAATTCAAGGGTGGAGTACTTCAAGCAGCTTCAACAAATTTCAGATTCTGTTCAACCAAAAGATTATGGCTTTACTCAAGAAGATATGACCAAAACTGATATTGACAATCAATTTAGAAAACTTTTTGAATTACTTTCAATAGATTGCAATAAGCTTTCACGGTCAGTGGCTCGGCATAGATATTTGCATACTTTGGCACCTAAACCTGAGGTCAAGGTTAAGTCCGAGGATTCAGAGCAAGAAGAATCTGAAGAAATCATCTGTATTATTTGTCAGTCACCTATAACTGTGGGTTCATTAACTGCATGTGGACATAGATTCTGCTCGGATTGTCTCAGTCAATGGCTTGCACGCCACTCAAAATGTCCAATGTGCAAGAACTATACTGATGAAAATTCAGTTTACTACTTCACGCATTACAAGCACGATTTAAAGGCTCAGGCTGTACAGAACAGCCATGAAATGCACGACAAGACCACACCAGGGCCTTCAGAAACTGATCTGATGCACCAAGTTTACCGTCAAATTGACCAAGAGACTTTGAGAGATATTCAGAGAATAAAGTTGGCAAGCAGCTATGGTTCAAAAGTTGATATGATTGTGAAGCAAGTATTACATTTGCGCAGTCAAGACCCTGACGTCCAGATTGTGGTATTCAGCCAGTGGCAGGACCTCTTGGTGATTTTGGCATTCGCCTTTGATAAGGCGAATATTTCATATGTCTCAGCGAAAGGTTCGCATGTTGCAGCCTACAAAAATCATAAGAAAGATCCTGTTGAAGAGTTCAAAGATCAGAGTAATATTAAGACATGTTTTCTTTTGAATGCGCAGGCTCAAGCAAGTGGTCTTACTTTGATCAACGCCACTCATATCTTCCTCTGTGAACCTTTAGTCAATACGCCTACGGAGCTCCAAGCCATCAACCGGATTCATCGTATTGGACAAAATAAAGTAACAACGGTGTGGATGTTTGCCATTGAGAATACTGTCGAAGAGAATATCGTTGCACTAGGAACACGCAAGCGGCTCGACTATCTTAAGGCCAACGCACTCGAACATCACGCACCTTCACAAAAACTTAAGGGACCTATGGAAGACAAAGAGTTGCAGGTGGCAGAATCGTTTGGTTTGACTATGGGACAAGCAAATGATCGAGGTGTGTTTGTTGGCACAAGTGAATCTGTTGATGACAACGATTTGTGGAGCGTTTATTTTGGAGACAGCATAAAATAATGATACCCAATTTTTTTTTTTTTATCATAATCTCCCAATCCTCTTCAAAACCACACACTAAGTATATTATGTATACCAAACAATGCTAAGAACATTTATGAGATATAAAACCCTTTCAGTGGCCAGCCACAACTGGTAGCGATGTGTGGCCTGCAACAAACCCTATGAACTTAAATACTCAAGTATGACGATTCATCATAGCCCTGGTATATCTTCGCCATCTCAGACAACTGGTGGCACTTTTCCTTCACTTCATCAACGGATATTCCCAAGTTATCACTGATCCAAGCAGCTGGCACACCCTCTGGCATCGACGGCGTGTTGGAGCTGATAAGGGCCATGATCTTGTCCAAGATGTCTAAACCAGCAGTCTGAGCGCCCCCAACAAACAACCCATTCTCTTGTTTTGGTTGCTCTGACTTGGTCAAGCCCTGTGCCTTCAAGTGGTTAGAGATGGCCGAAAGTATGTGGTAGAGAACTTCGTTGTGGTCGGTAATTTCACGGATAGTGGCGTTCTGGACGTTCTTCTTTTGGTTGAATTCCTTAAGAGCACCAGTCACGTACACATATTTGTTTTCCATAGCCTGGTATTTTTCGCTTTCTTCTGCCGCAGAGGTTTTCTTCTCGTCTACCCATTTGCGCACATCCACAGAGCCAGTTCCGTCCTCAATGGTGATAGTATGTGCACTTGTGGTATTTTCGATCTTCCGGACCACTCCAATAAACGAGATCATGTTGAGAGAGACATTGTTGATGACAAACTCGCCGTCAGAAATGGGCTGAGACGCGTCGTTGATTTGCTTGATTGTGACTGGACTCAACGTCGACCGCGTGGGCTGCACACGTTGCGATGTGTTGTAGTCATTGAATTGAGCGTCCGTAGAGAAACCTCCGTCACCGTAGTTGCCGTAACTCATAGTGAATTGCGTTTCTAGTGTAGTAGTGGGAGTAAGGACGCGTGCGCTGGTGAGTTTTGTTGATGGCGCGAAGACTGGTGTGTCATGTGACACCGAAACACGTGATAAGCTGAGTAAACAGAGCCATGGCAATCCTTACAGTGTTCAATTATTTTCTTTTCGATTTCTGTAAATTAAATATATAACCTTACCTCGCCCGTCAAAGTCAAGGTACAGGTGTCGAATTAACCGTTGGTCCAACACACAATGACTGACTTAGGCATAAAGCGAGATTTGAGCCAGTCACGTGCATACAAAGGAATTTCTGTGAGAAACCCTCACATCATGACCAAATGCAAAATGTGAATTATTAGAATTTGCCTAGCTCAAAACAAAGGCAAATTTAGAAGCTTCCCTCAAACGTTTACCGTAACGGTAGAAGAGGAATGGCACGGGGATCAAAGCAACGGACACGCAACCCAACAAAGTACCTGCCCATCTGATTTTCATGTTTTCGAACATTTGACGGGCAAAAAGTGGGAAAGCAGCACCAAAAGCCGACCGCAAGAATGTGTTACCTGCCAAAGCAGATGCAGCAAAAAGCAAGTAGCAATCAATAATGTAATTGAAACATGGCAAGAAGATAAGAATAAGACCCATACCGATTGGAACAGTACCGATAGTTGGCACAATCCAATGAACATGGTCAGGATAGTTACCAGCCCAACACAACCAAAAGATACCAGCGGCGAAGAAGAAGGATCCTAACATCATAGGAGGCAAACGTTCCTCAGGGACAGGCTTGCCTCCGTTGGCCACAACCGCACGTATATAACGACGTTCCATGAGAATACTGATAAAACCACCGATTAGGACACCAATGAACATAGCCAAGTATGGCAATTCACCCACACCTTGCACGAACCTGTACTCACCAATAAAGATCAATGGGATTGCAGTCAAGAATAAATAAAGCAACCCGTAAATGAAAGCATTGTACAAAGTGATCAAGAACAAAATAGGTTCAGTGAATAACATAATAATCGGACGTGTGAGGTTCTTCTCGACGATTTCCTTAAGAGACAAGGTGACTTCCTCATGTGCTGCGTGAATACCCCAGTTTCCTGTTCTTCTACGTAAGACTTCAGCCTTACGAGCCAAGATCAAGCCGTGGTGGGTTTCATCCATGAAAAGAGCAATGAAAATGAAGGCAATTGCACCAACCATACCACTGAAGTACGAAGTGAAACGCCAACGCAAAAGATGATTCTTCACCGTGAAACCACCAAGGATTGGCGCGACCATTGGACCGCCAAACAACACCATTGAGAAGATATTCAAAGCGTTACCACGGGTGGTTGCACCAAACATATCGGCCATGGCTGCGGGAGCAGCCACAAGAGGAGCAGCACCGACAAAACCAGCAAAGAAACGACAAATCATAATAGTTTGAATGTCCTTACCTGCACCAACCATGAAACAGAAGCAAATGTAACCAAAACTTGAAGGCAAGAGCATAGTCTTACGGCCGTAAAGTTCACAAAGAGGACCCCAAATCACCGGGCCAGAAGCGAACCCAAAAACAAACAACGAGGTACCCAACGTGGCCACAGTTGAACCCACATGGTACTCTTCCATAAGTTGCGGTACGGACTCGGCGAAAAGGGCAGAGCCCAAAGTCACAGACAATGCCGAAAGACCCACACAGAAGGTAATCAATGCACGCTTACGCATTGGCCAGTTGTGTGGGAACTCAGGATCATCTGGCATATCAAACTCAACTGCATAAGGGTCACGTTCTGGGAGCTTGGGTGGGTAAGGCTTACCACCTCCCATAGGAGGCAAAGGTTCTGTAGAATGCAGTGCCTCTTTATATAAGTCCTCGGCACCTACTAACCGCCGACTCAATGTCCGCGACACTGACACCATCAGCGCCAACTCGGGAATAGACTCAGTGTCCGACTCATTAGACCCACGGGTGTCTGGGTGAAATGACTGCAAATCTTGGTCTTCAGCCATTGAACTTGCGTCCTTGAATTTTTCGTGTGGCTCACGAGAACTTGTGGATTCGTTGCTTGAACTTTGCGTCGTCATCATAATTCAATTATAGGGGTCTATGGATCTGATGATATTGACGATGTAAAAAAAGCGGCCTCTTTTTTTTTTTTTTCTACTGCCGTTTCGCGAAGCCAGCTGTCTTTATATAAATGCTGGTATTCCGTCATAGGGATTTCCAGAGATGGCGCGGCTCAATTGTTTGCACTACAAAATGGCCGAGGTAGCACCTGCATGCAGTGCGACTGTTTTCTTTTCTTTTTTTTTTGGGACATTATCAGATTGTGTTTTATTTGGCCTACAGAAGCTCAAATCATGCCTCTCAAACGGGGTAGGACTACTGAATCTCTGGCAACGGATGGTTACCCTTATCTCATCATTTCTATATCTTTTACTTGAACTTTCTGTCCCTGATTGTACTCATCACGTGCCCCATATCATGCGAAGCAATGTACAACCCTGCATTGAAACAGTGTCGGCACAAACGATTTGCCGATTGGTACGGAGATAAAATGAATTTGATTTGTAATACTGTATTTACTCTCTCGGTATCTTCTAAAAGCATCCATACAGTTTGATGTCATGTGCGTTTTCTATGACTCTCACTGTGGTCAAGCTGCAGTATTCTAACGTTTTCCTTTCCTTTCGTTCCTGGAACAAGGGTACATAAAATCCGGTTGTTCCGTTATGGCCGGAATTTCGATAAACAGTTCAATATATCTCCGAAATGTTTTGCTCAGGTGAATAACTCGTCGCAGTCAAGCGTTCATAGCGACATTGCTTTTTGATTCTTCGATGTCGGCTCTTCCTATCATACCGAAGCAGAGTAAGCGTTGGATTGTTCACCCACTAATAGGGAACGTGAGCTGGGTTTAGACCGTTGTGAGACAGGTGAGGAACCGTTCATTCAGATACTTGGTATTTGGCCCTGTCTGACCAGAGACGGGCCGCTGTAAACTGGAGTCCCATAGGAATACATGAGAAGAGATTCGCATTATATTTAGTGTGCGACAAAACGCGGAGAAAACAGAATTGTGCTTACTTATAAAACAGATGATGCCTAGTTAGTAACAATACGTAGGGTAGGACTGTTCGTCCTCTAAGGAGTTACTTGAGATGGGTTAATTACGACGTGAGTAAGAGTATGATTCTATCATCTATGGGACTCTTCTTCTCTGTTGCATCAAGTGTACGAAAGGATAGTGATGTGCTTTCCTATGGTTTTTTGTATAATTAGTATTAATTATACATATTAGCTAAGAAGGTTGCGGATAAATATTGAATGCATCTCAAATATTAAGCCCTTCAGAGAAGATTTAACATATTATACTAATATGTTATAGTAAATATATATTATATATATATATATTAAACAATTATTTAATTCATATCCCTTCAATATATCTTTTATATTAACTTATGTATATATTATATAAGTATATATATAAAGGGATCATAGATTAATTGGTAAATCCTTCGCTTTGCATGTGAACAATATCGGTTCAATTCCGATTGATTCCATTTATTATATTTGCATTTATAATAATAAATATATCAATTAATTAAAAAATGATATGATTAGATGTTCCTACACCATGAGGAGTACGTTTACGAGATGCAGCAGCTCCTAACCAAGAAGGTATACATGAGTTATATGATCATATAATGTTCTATTTAGCTTTAATATTAGGAGTAGTATCTTATATATTATTTATAATAATAAAAGATTTTAAAAATAATAAATTTGCTTATAAATATTTAAACATGGTCAAACATTAGAAATAATACGAACTATATTCCCAGCAGTTATATTACTACTAATAGCTTTCCCTAGTTTTGTATTATTATATTTATGTGATGAAGTTTTAACACCTGCTATGACTATTAAAGTTGTAGGTTTACAATGATATTGAAAATATGAATACTCAGATTTTGTATCAGAAACTGGTGAAACTATTGAATATGAATCATATATTATACCTCATGACATGTTAGAAGAAGGACAATTAAGATTATTAGACACTGATACTTCTATTGTTGTTCCTGATGATACTCATGTTAGATTCATTGTTACTGCTAATGATGGTATACACTCATTTGCTGTTCCTTCTTTGGGTATTAAAATAGATGCTACTCCTGGTCGTTTAAACCAAGTTAGTGCTTTAATACAAAGAACTGGGGTTTATTATGGACAATGTAGTGAATTATGTGGAGTTAACCATGCTTTAATGTAGTGAATTATGTGGAGTTAACCATGCTTTAATGCCTATTAAAGTTGAGTTTTCGTCTTATGACTGTAAATTGCTTCCTTACCTTATTTGACGTTCTGTTGTACTATTCCGTATAGAGGAGATGAAATTAAGGTTTGTCTAGATTGTCTAGGACTCAGGGTGCATCGGCTGCTATCCGCATGGTGCGCGGAGTTAGTCTGGTGGCGACTCTTATAATGGGTTGGTGTATAAATTAAGCCATACGCCCCCCAATAAATAGGAGAAATCCAAGAAGCGGATTAATATTTTCCTTAGCTATGACTCAATTGCACCACAAATTAGGAGACTCCGGTCTTAGCATCTCCAAGATCATCGTTGGATGTATGTCGTTTGGCTCGTCCAAATGGGCTAATTGGGTTCTTGAAGACGAAGAACTGGTGTTCTCCGTTTTAAAAAAATGCTACGACAATGGCTTGAGAACCTATGACACTGCGGACGTGTACTCAAACGGCAAGTCCGAAATTTTATTGGGAAAATTCTTGAAGAAATACAACATACCTCGGCACAAGGTTGTAATTCTTTCAAAGGTTTACTTCCCTATTGATACTGAAGACGAGAGTTTCCGGGCCATGCCAAAGGAAGGCGAAATGCCGTATGAGTTGATGAACACATATGGTCTCTCAAGGAAACATATCATGGAGTCTGTTAAAGCCTCAGTGGAACGCTTGGGTACTTATATGGATGTATTACAAATCCACCGGTTGGATAAGGACACACCAAAGGCTGAGATTATGAAGGCGCTCAATGATTGTATCTTGCAGGGCTACACAATGTACATTGGTGCTTCTTCCATGCGGGCGACCGAATTTGCCGAGTTACAGTTTATTGCTGACAAGAATGGTTGGGCCAAATTCATTTCCATGCAGAACTGTTACAATTTATTGTACCGGGAAGAGGAGCGGGAAATGATCCCATTCTGTGCTAATTCTACTTTGGGCAAAGTGGGATGCATACCATGGTCACCAATTGCTTCTGGTGTGTTGGCTAGGCCGGTTGACCAATCTTCTGAGCATAACAGAAACTCCGACACTGACATCTTGCATAAGGCGTTTGCTGGCCAAAGAAAGTCTGATGTGGAGATTATCAACCGCGTTGAGGAAGTAGCCAAGAAATTGGGAGTTTCAATGGCAAATGTTGCAACGGCATGGGTCATTTCGAAGGGCCATTCACCAATTGTCGGAATCAACACTGTTGAGAGAGTGGACGACACTCTTCGTGCTCTTTCGTTGACATTGTCACCTGAAGATATTGCTTATTTGGAGGAGCCTTATGTCAACCGGCCGGTTATAGGTATCTAGAAAACAAGTCTAGTACATGAGATGACAGTAACTATAAAACCAGCCATACGGGTGATTTCATGGAGTACAACTTGACTATATTAGACGTTTTTAGAGTTAATCAGAATTGGTTTTTGACAGTAGTAATGAATATGCTGGCACATAAGAACCAACAACTTTCCACAACAGTACGCTACGGTTATGCTCCAGATTTTGTAATATCATCGCTACCTTGCATTACTGTTGATGCTCTCTTAACCATGGTCCGTCTTTAATCTTCGGATTTTGTGCTTTCATTTCCGTTTGGCTTTGGGCCGATTTCGGTCTTCATCTGCCGCCCTGACTTAACGCCTGCCAGTTCAATTCTTGTTCCATTTTATTGTAGAACGAGACCTTATCGTTTCTGCTACCTGAATGTTATCCTGAACTTGAATTGCAAAAAACATATCTCCACATAAAAAGCAAAAAATTGTAGAATTCAGACACATACTGCATATACCCACATTCTCCCCAACTTTTTTCACACCGTCTCGTTATATGTCAAAATCAAACTTCATACAACCTATCGTTTCAAGTCACGTGATAAGAGTCATGTACAGGTTTCTCGTTCAAGAATATTTTGTCTATTATTGCCGATATATGTTCTCTACTTGCTTCTAAAACTTCAGCAATTCTTTAGTTTGCAGTCATTTACCCACCTACTCATCACGCTCGATATATCCTGCATACACTGTATATCTCTCCTGTTTCTCCCCGAAGAATTTTCTCCTTTTATATATTTATTCTTACGTTTGTGTAGAGTTCGGCTTATTATTTGCGGCATTAGTGTCTTTTTTAGCTCTTTCTAAGATGCCCTTTGTGTACATTTTGTGGCACCCTTTCCTAATGCGACATATCTTTTGACTACTGTGTTTCTGCCGCGCGTCGCGTCTACTACTTAATCAGTGTCCTCAACTAAAAACGAACATCAACCTCACACCACGCTCACCTAAGAATGGCAGTATCATATCATGATTCAACTAACTTTTTTCCCTGTTCTTTTTCCGTCCTTTTTCCGATTCTCGGACGCGCCGATTGTCATATACTGCTTCCCGCATGCTACTACCAATTGTCTCTGTACAGGTGCAAAAACGTGACTTTTCATCGCTCAGTAGACATTTTCCTTTTCACCCCTTTCCTTAGCCATGGAGCCGATGTCTGTCGACGAAAACGAGCTCCTAATGGTGTCTCAACTCGATCCCTCCCTTAAGAGTGACGGGCATGATTTCACTACCCCAGAGAATCCCTCCAAAACCGCACAATCTCCTGATATAAGGAACATGTTTGAGTTCCACGAGTTCATGGACCGCCATTCCTCTGACGGAAAAACAACGTTAGCGGCTTTGAAAATGCTTGACCTTCCCGAATTCTCACAACCGCCGTCTACTACGGAGTCATCTTCTGTTCGCCTGGCTGGAGATTCTCCAAAGCAGAGTCCGACCATGTTTCTGGTCAGCTATAACCCTAATGAGAAGGCGCCTCGGCTTGGAAGACCTCGCAAACATTTACAAGGGCAAACACCTACTTCGCCGGGCTACTCATCCTCTGATAATCTTGAAAAAGCTACAGTATCTAAGTTCCGATTTGATGAGCTTCCCGTTGAAGGGCCAGGGTCTCGAGGAGGCGATCCGAACCTGAACAGGAAACGTCGAGGACAAGTCACTGAGTCTTCCGCGTTGAAGAAACGTAAACAGGCGCTTTTAAATTTCACAAAAGCCGGAGATTCAGCTTCGTTAGGGCTACGAGCTGCAAATGAAGAAGCGCCAGATCAGCTGCTTGTGTCCGATAATTTTGCAACTGATGCTGACTTCTCTGCTGATGGGGAACCATCTACCAATCAGACAATTGAGTCAGACAAGCGGACAGTTGAGTCCGACAAGCAGACTGTTGAGTCAGGCATTCAGATCGATGGCTTTGTGGAAGAAGTCTCTACACCGCCACAACTGAATGTTTCAGGTCCAGCTCATGAGGATGGCAACAAAAATGAGTCCGTAGAAAAAGAAACTGCTGCATCGACTAGTATAAATCAACATGTTACATCAGCTGAAACGGCCACAGATGAACTTCAAAATAGAAAGCAAGAATCCGATTCCTCGATAAGGAAACGAAATCCAGAACGGAGGAGCAGAGTACAGAAGAAAGAGCCAGAGGAAGTCCCTGAGACGAAACCCACGAAACCGAAACAAACAAATTCCAAAGCAAAACAAACAAAACCAAAAGCAGCAACAACGAAAAGCAAATCATCCGCCAAATCCTCCGCCAATGCGTCCACAAATTCATCCACCAAAGCACCAGCAAAGGGATCGAGCAAAACAAACGTTTCTAAAGCAAAACCCACAAAACCGAAATCAGAAACGACTCGTGTCAAAAAACTTAAACTAAATTTTAAGCAGCCGCCCTCGTCAACGACCATCGTACGTGAGAAAAATAGAGTTACACGTACGCAACCAGGACCCTTGGTTGGAGTCCATTATGATTTATACGACGGTAATGTAATATCTGCAGAAATTAATAAGCAAGCAGCTTCAGAGAAGCTAGCCCTTGGTTTTCCTGTCAAGCCCTGTCCTTATCTGTACGATGTGATTTATGTTGTGGCATTTCTCAAGAAGTTTTCGATGTTGGTGGACGTTGGCCCTGTTGGCCCAGAGGACGTTGAAGTCGGATTGTGTTTGAATGACCCTCTAGGAAAAGTCTCCCATCCAATGGGACTCTTGTTCCGAAGACTTTTGGAATTGATCCTTAACCGCAAAAAGCCTGTGTCCTTAGGAATGCAACGACCGGCACTCCAAGAACTTCGGTCTCAGTATATTAGTCTTGGGCTTCCTGCGGAATGGCGTGATGATATATTGACCCGTGATGTAACGAAGCTTCCATGTGAACCTGAGTTAGATCAAGTTGATCCATCTAAACCCCCCGTCGATGCTGCCGACAACTATGAGTACCTGGCCCCTCTGGAAAAGATAAACCCATTTCTAGAACCGGATTTCTATGAATATGGCCTTCAAGGAATATCAGAACCCATGGATCGGCTTGTAACCTTACGCACTATGATTGTGTGGAGCTTGTCGACTTCCAACTTGATAAAAACACATTTGTCCAATGTTGTTAACAACCAAGACGTTCCTGGAGAAAAGGACACTGTTTACGGATGCCGAGCAGTTCTTAAGGGCTTTCAACAGACCATAGATTTGAAGCGTGAGCTTGAAAACAAACTATCAAAAAAACTGAAACTGGCCACACCTGACGGCGACGCTCATTATTATGATCCAACTTCAGATCCAAATGTCCACCCAATGAGTATTCGTCTCAATGATTTTTTGGTGGGAGACTGTGGATTCCATATAGGCCGATTCTATTTGGTTCGCATGGCTGACGCATCAGCAGGAGGATTTAGCTCCGTTGAGAAGATGCGTAGCGTGGTAAAGGATGTGGCTGGGGTAAGATCTTCAATCCCATCTTCCTTCAAATTGTATGTGGAGGATGTTTATGAAGTTCTCAACGAATCATTACGAGCCTTTGGAGTTGAATTTGACTCAGAGGGAAATGAAGTACAGAATAACAATGTCTACGACGATTCCAAACATTGGTACGTGGTAGCATCCAATACTCAAGAACTTGAAAGTTTTGTGAAGCTAATTGGTAACCGGTTGGGTTTGGGTGAAGAGCCAGCAGATATCCTTTCACTGGGATGTTTGTGCTACAAGCCGCTTTTGTACATGTACCAGTACCTTCTGCATTTGCTTCCTTTGCTACAAGAGTACGAGTTGTTGGATATGAATGGCGCCAGTGAACTTAGGACTAAGCGGCGGAAAAGAGTAGATTACTCAGCGCCTGTGGAAACTTTCGAGGAGGAAGACTATCCTGTCGAAGCTGTCATGGATGATGGCGACGATGATGACTACGATGAAGATGAAGATGACGACGATGATGCTGCCGGGGCAGAATTTCTGGATGCGGAGTATGCTTAGACAACGTTGTATAATACAATCTACTAACCTTGGGACCCACGTGTGTACCCTTCATGATTCGACTCAAGATGTAGAGCTTATGGGCTTCATAGTCAAAATAAAAAGCCTCTAATTTTATAATTTTTGTGCTCCCAACATAAGATCAATTTTCTGGCGCAACAATTCCTCGTTATCTTTAAAGTATTGCGCACGTCTAACCGTTTCTTCATTGTAACCTTCTTCACTTTTAAGCGCCTTCAATGTTTCAGATTGGCTTTCTAACCATTTTTGCAAGAACCCAACTGGGTCCTCACTCAACTCACGATAGAAAACTTCGCGTGCGTTGACCTTTTGCAAGGAAGCAATACCAAGCGCAATTCGCTGGTTCAAGTATTTGATATGATCATCCGATTTGGACATTGTCTCGAATGTAGCCTTATTAGCATCAATAATTTCACGCTGTACTTTGGCCAAAGATAATGGTAGCTCAACTGGAATATCAAGCACGACGCCTCCCAATGTGGTTGACTTTGTTGTGTCGATCTCATAGTCGATAACAATAGGTTCACGAGGGCGCAAATGAGGTTGGATTAGCTTATACAAGTCCTTGAACTTGAACAGATCTACCTTTAACAACAGTCTCAATGTTTCATCACATATAACTGTAGTGAGGTCTTTGTCTTCATCGCCAGTTTTAGTGATGTTCTGGTTTGAGATACTAGCAGCAGTGACAGCGGACACTTGGGTCAAGCTGTCGGCTTTCTTGAACAAGTCCTTGTACAAAACGTACTGCCATATCAAAAACACCAGTTCTTGTTGTGAGGCTTCACGCTTGCCCATAAATTGGGCCATTTCTTTAGACAATAAGAGCTGCGCCGAGTAGTCCTTCAACATGAGAGCAATTTTGGTCTCAATATTGAAAATGCCTGTACGCTTCACATTAATACCGTCAAATTGCCACTGCAGCGTCGTGGTCCCCGGTGCAGCTACTGAATTGCCTGCTTCTTGGTCTTTCCACTCAATGATATTCGCGTCACTACCTTGCAATGCAGGGTAGTCAGCATTTGGGATGATCTCCATCGTTACACCGGAAAGAAATGAACTGAATTTGGGCAACGTTACATCAGCACCAACTGGTGTATCTGGCACATAACGACCCTCCACATGTAGAGTCCATTTCGCCTCGGGCGTGGTACCATCAGTAGAGCCATGTTTCTGCCAAGGCATATCCTCACATGTGTTGTAAATAAACACCTTTAAAACTCCCAGCTCACGTTTGTTGTTAGCTGGCTGCATAGACAGCGTTTGTACAGATTGGAAGTCCAAACCCTTTTGGGCAATGATCAAGTCCAACTGCTGTTCTGCTTCCTGAAGTTTCTTATACAAATCCAAATTGGGAACCTTGTCATAGAGCTTAGCTGGTATCACAGTTTCTGTGGGAGTAAACGACGCCGCCGGCGTGGCTGCTGCTGCTTGTTGGATTTTTATTGGCGCGTCGGCCACCTGGGGTTGGGAAGGGAAAACAGAACCCATGAGTCGCGATAGTGAAGTCTGTGTACGTTTCTAGTGATAAGGTGATTTTCACTTCTGATTAAGAAAGGGAATACGTAATGAATGGACTTTCAGGAAGATACACGAGTCACACTAGGTGGTTGTTTAGGGTAGGTAAAAGATTGCGCGCACAACGAAAGTTGAAAATGACACCCGTACACCTAGACATTGGTAGTATGTTCATTGAAAGGACAAGACGATGAAGAAGTCAGGGGATGAGTAACGGAGCAGAAGATGTATTTACTTGATTCTTAGTAGTGGAACTTAATGTAATAACGCGTGGAATTGATCCTATGGCAGTTGGGAATAGATTGTCACGTGATCATGGAGCCAAACTTAGGATAATATCAGTTGACAAGCCCAGAGAAAGAGTACGACTGGCATTGCTAATTGCGTGGATTGCGTTCCCTCTTTCGGTAAGGATCATGTCAAAATTGTAAGGAACATGAACGGTTTATTGGACTAGAGCAAAATGACCGAATGGCCCTTCCACTACACCCTATTTCGTAATAATTTCTCCTAAGACATTTTTAGAGAGTAAGTCCATCATTATAGCAAAGACATTATCAATAAGCCATGTTAGCATAACGTTGATCTTCCCTTCGAAATAGTTCATCGTAGGTCCTGTACACAGTCGAGATTCAACATGGGTATTTATTTTGCAAATTGGTGAATCAATTTTGATGTTCAATAGATCAATGATCTATGGGAGCACATGTCAGCTCAAGAAACTGACTGTCTAGTACATATAATCTTGATTCGACCCTTTATTGAGCTGATATTGTAACATATACCGGTCGGTGTTCTCATCCTGTATACAAGGATACATCATCAAGGGTGGCGGGTATATGTCAGACAAAGCCCAGACAAGAGATAGAACAAAATTATGGAACGATATACATAATCCAACCTGCTCACTTACCATTGATCAAACACCTTCCTTTCCTCGGTTTCAAGAAGATCGTGAAAGGAGAAGCGTAACCACCAGAAATACACCCGTGCCTCCTGTCTCTAGATAAAACCCTCTGAGCGCAATTAAAGTCACAAGTATGGCACGGACAAACATGCCCCCCACTACGCGGGTCAGGCGCAAGATCCATGGGGCTGACAACCGTACTCCGCGGATCTCCGAGATGCGGAAGAGGAAGCGTCTTTTCTTTCTGCGAATAAACTACCCCACGGTAGTTTCTGCGGTTTTCCTTCCTTTTGCGGTCTTCTGCTATTTGGCTCGTACCGGCGAAGGATTGATACCAGCCAACCAACGGACGGCGATTTTCACATTTTTGTATTACATTGTCACCACTCTAACATTCACTACAGGCTACCATAAACTTTATGCGCATTCGTGCTACAGAGCGCCTGGATGGATACAGTTCGTACTTCTTTTTTTTGGCGCCAGTGTTGGACTTGGTCCCGCCCGGACTTGGGCAGCATTGCACAGGGCACATCACAAATTTACTGACGATCCAGAACGTGACCCATATTCGAGCAAACGAGGCTTTCTTTGGGCACATTGGGGGTGGCTCTTGAAGAAGCCCAAGACGGGATTTTATGGCGAATATGTTGAGCAGGAATTTCCTCGTAACTCTCGCAAAGATGAGAGGCGGAACGTGTTATCCAACGACAGGAAAACTTCTCGTTCTAGTCGGCTATCCCAAGAAAGATCGTCCTTGAGTGAAGTGGAAAGTGCTAATGAGGATCTGCATTCTAGTTCGACGGCAAATTCCAGTAGTATGTCACTACATCCTATCAATGTGGACCCTGACATTGACAGTATTGGACTCAATCCGGGCGATAACGAAATCGCACTTGTTTCTAATGTTTCAAATGATTCCACGGGTAATGCAACCAGAAGGACAGCCGCCACAAACATGCTATTGGACAATATTAATACTAATGGAAACGAAGCACGCGAGGAAACCAAGGGCTATACTGAAGATGACATTTTCACCGTATCTCGCGAACGCGACCAATCTTCCCAGATTGTTCTTGCATGGCTCCTCTGGCAGGAGCCATTAGCATGGGTATTTTTCGTGGTGACTTCGCTTGCTGTACCGGCTTTGGTGACTAAGTACCTCTGCCATGATTCTTGGATAAACGGATTGGTGTATCCTGGAGTTCTTCGTATGTTTTGCAATCAACAGCTGATACTTAGTGTCGAGTCTTTAGGACACTCACGTCGCCTTGCGATATTGGCTCCTTCACAGCCATTTAATGATTCAAACTCGCTGATAGATAGTCACAATCCCTTGGTTGCTCTTGTGACTTTCGGACAGGCACTGCAGAACTTCCATCATGAATTCCCACATGATTACCGTGGTCTGGACTCCCGCTGGGCATTCGACCCGACGAAATGGACCATTTGGATGCTTTCTTCTGTAGGTGCTATTTGGGACGTGTGTACCGCTCCTGCTGACCTCGTTGCACAGCTCCGTATCCAACAGCAACAGCAGGCGCTCAATCGGATCCGCAGTCAACTCAATTGGGGAACACCCATTCTGAGACTTCCAGTGATTACCATTCAAGAGTTTCGTCGTATCTGTGCCTCCGACAACAAAATCTACATTGTGGTACTGAATATCATTCACGACATTACGCCATTTATGGACCAACATCCCGGAGGTTTGTCGTTGTTGCGTGCCTCTCATGGTAAGGATGCGACTAAGGCATTCTACGGAGGAGTGTATGGGCACCTGACGGCAGCCGTCAATTTGTTGGCCACAATGAGAATCGGTGTACTCGGTGGAAACGATGAGGATGTTTGGCGTCGTGTGGCCAAAGAAGAACGAGACGTTGATGTCGCTCGTGCCGGCTCATATAAGACAGCGGAGGCGGCATGATACGACGACCTAATAACTAATGATTATGGCATTATTTTGTGCGCGCATTTAGTATCTTATTGTGTTGACGTGGAATCTTTGAAGACAGTGATGAAAGACCTGTGAATGAGAATTATTTAGGCCAATTACGAGTTACACAGTACCTTATGGAAAAGAATACCCGCCACCACACAACTAAGAGACTTACGTAATCGGTATAATTAAACACATATATACTCCTAATATCCATTGACTTCTTGTAGCCTTGTTTTTTGATTGTGGTGTATGTTTCTCCATTGGCCCAGGTCAATATGCTGATAAGATAAGGCGACAGAATTATCATACTTTAGTACCTTTTTTTCTTCCTTTTTGTTTCTTTTTTCTATCTTTTCTTTTTAATGTTTTTCTTTAGTTTCTGTTTTTCTTCGCCCTGTTGATCATATCTCTCTTAGATTATTCTTTTATTCGGCCATGTGTTTCTGAGTACAATTTCTTCACCTGACTCTTGGCCTCCCCACAGCTCGCGCGCCAATTCTTCTCATAGTCAACCACACTTTTCCTAATGAACCCCCGGCTATTCAACACCACCGACTACAGAGGCGCCACCGTCGAGGACTTGGATATTCGACCAGCCATCTCCATCAACCCGTCAACTCCTTTAGACCGGGCAGCGCACGTGGCTTTCGAAAATGAGTTCTCCTACTTACCAGTAATCCATGAGACAAACAAAACGCTTCTAGGAGTACTTAATGTTCAAGCATTACAAGCGGACGCTGCCAAATTGCGTAATAGTTTTTTGAAGCCAGTGACAAAGAACTACATGCTTTGGTTTAGCCAAAAGGCTCGTCAGAACTACGAAAAGGACGAGCAGTCCAAGAAGTCTACGCCTGTGAACTCGAAGATCTTCCGCCCAAAAGGCAGTAGAATGTTCAAGGTGTTGACCCCGCTTACGCCTTTGGAAAAATTGGCAGAATTTTTCAACTCGGGAAATTACTTCGCCATCATTACTAACGGTGATGGGAACTTGGTGTACGGTGTGGTAACACCCGAAGATTTGATCAAGTACGAGCACGCACGGCCTCGGTTGTAGATGGACTACTTTGAAAAGAGCATTATTATATATTTGCTTACTGAATCTCCAAAACAAGCTTACCTGTGGTTTCACGGTTTTCTAACGCACGTGTTGCTTCCCGGTATTCAGACAACGGGTAATCCGTGATGGTGACCTTCACAGAACCATCCTTGAGGACTTTCTGCAAAATGTCTGTGTAGTGTTCCCATTCTTCTGGTGTGGTGACATAGCCGAACAATTGAGGACGCAAGATACGGATGTTTTTGGCAGACAACCGGTTGATTGACAAAGGAGGAACAACACCACTGGCGTTGCCGAAACTGACGAGAGTTCCTTTACGAGCAAGCGAAGTGAAAGACGTCTCAAATGTGCTCTTTCCTACTCCATCAAATGACGCAATTACACCAGCACCGTTGGTGATTTCTCCCACACGAGCAACCACATCCACATAAGACAACACAGTGAACTCAGCACCCAACTTTTTGGCCAAGTCCAACTTCTCTTGTGTAGAAGCCACTGCGATCACTCTGGCACCCAAGTGTTTAGCGTATTGGGTGAGAATCTGACCCACGCCGCCAGCGGCCGCCCACACCAAAATAAAATCTCCTTTCTTCACCTCATACGCCTCATGCGCAAAAGTAATCGCCGTCAACCCTTGTACCAAGGTTGCCGCCCATAACTTGAGCTCTTCGTCACTAGTATCTGGAGGTAACACCTTTACCTGCACGTGACCCAGGCTAATCTTGGTGTATTGAGCAAAGGTACCAGGAGAAAGATAAGCCACTTTGTCTCCAACATTGACATGCTTGACGTTTTCGCGAATTGCAGCTACTTCGCCTCCTGCCTCACGCCCAAACACATAAGGGAATTGGGCAGGGTATATTCCACGCCGGAAGTACGACTCGATGAAATTCACTCCGGTGAACTTATTCTTGATGATTATGTCATCAGGCCCAGTAATCTGTGGTGTGTCGATATCGCCGTATATAATGCCGTCCACGGAGTCGGAGACTTCTTCTGCAAAGGCTGCCTTTTGTTTTGAAGGAAGGGTCATATCGTGGCGAGAACTGATGTAGCGATAATTCTGATGTGATGTGTTTTCGAATCAGTGGTGGGTCACTCACATTTAGGTGGGGTGCGGGGCCTCTTTATATACTTCGCGTATTAGTAATGGGTACAGCCTGCCACACCAAAACAGTAACTGTGGCAAACCAAATGCATTGGTTCTATAGTTGAAGTTGGATTCATTCTTATATCCGTTATGTTTTGCTTAATATTGCCATTTGATAAGACTAATGGGGATAAGTTGTTGTCATGCATAACAAGTGCAATTGTGCACTACGACAGAAATCTGCGAGGGCGTATTTTTATCTACTCTTAAGAAATCCACATCAATTACAGGACTCCTGGTTAGTATGCTGTTGAGTATCGACTGGTACTGTCAATGTTTGATCTTCTGTTTTTTTTTTTTTTTTTCTGGGCCGCTGCCCATTTCAAAATGATTTCTGTCGCCCGGTTATATGTGGCTGCCTGTCGGCTAATATGCACACCGCTTACATCCCATAGTGCCACCATTGCCAGAAAACAAAACATCGAAAGTCAGAATACAGAAATGCTTAATCTGCCTGCGATTGCTTTTTTTGCTGTTACTGGTCTCATGTAAAGGTAACGCCGGTAATTGTCGCTTTGAGTGTGTCACGTGATGCGTGAATTTGATAAGGCTATTTGGAAATAGTGTCAAGATACTACATTTGCTACAGAGTTTTCGGCAACCTTAGGGTTTTCTAATTAGTTACTTCCGCAATTGCAGTCTCTAATAGATTATATTGTGTGATCACTTCAGCTGTCTTTTTGATTGAACGTAATTTCAATGCTCATGCTTAACGTAACATCCTTTAGTACTGCTTTTATTCCATAGTAACTTAAGGACATACGTCACCATTCACTGTTAGTTATCTACAGTTCTACTCTTCAAGACAATAACATGCATTGTTTGGATATGCTCATGTATTTTTGATGTTCGCCAGAAAAGCCCTGTATTATTGGCGGGCTGTATGAGTCAGATGCTGTTGTTTAAGGCGTTTTATCGTTGTAATATGTGTTTTCATGCTGAGCTCGGTCTCGAGAAATGCAGTAGTATCGTTTCCTTTAACACCAAGTAAATTGTTCATTTGGTTCAGGGATCATCAGTTTGTGTAGTTTGTTCGTTCGTGGACGTCAGTTTTTGACCTTTTTTGTATCATGAAGCATAAGTTCGTGTAGTTCGTGTGTTGGTGAACAACTGTCCGTGTGTATAGAAAGCTGTCCACGTATACTCCACTCAACGAGCTGCGTCTTTACCTCGCCTCTTTCTCGTAATGCAACATCACCGCCTTGTCTCTTTACGGAAAATTACCGTCTGTTCCTCACCGCCTTGCCCTCTTTCTCTTTGGCTTCGTAACCTTTGGTCTGTCACGCAAGTTAATCTTTGCCTGTTTGGCCAACAATCTCTCTGCCTCATCGCCATGAGTCGTCTTCTGGCCTTCCTTATAGGCATATGTCACCTTAATA
This sequence comes from Clavispora opuntiae, assembly GCA_030574075.1. Classification (NCBI taxonomy): domain Eukaryota; kingdom Fungi; phylum Ascomycota; class Pichiomycetes; order Serinales; family Metschnikowiaceae; genus Clavispora; species Clavispora opuntiae. The sequence goes on from JAJMEJ010000001.1 coordinate 2,133,989, forward strand.
CGACTATTCATCAAAATTGCGCCATCCATTCGCTTGATGGCCTCATCACTACTATCAAAGTCATCGAATTCCACAAATCCATGTCCCTTAGAAACCCCGTTCTCATCTCGTACAATAGTAGGTCTGCTGACCAAATTTCCAAACTTGGAGAAGGTCTCCTTTAAGTACTGCTCATCCACTAACAGATTTAGGTTGCCCACAAACAATATGGCCCCCACACTGATTCCTTGTGGAGACTCTGTAGACGACTGGATTTGGCCATCAGACTTCTTCAACTTTAGTGTCCGGCCAAAAAAACGAATTCCTCGAAGAAGCTCAACAGCATACTCTGCGTCAGCGGCCGTCCTGAACTCCACAAACCCAAAACCTTGATGGGTACGAAGGATTCGATCTTTAGGAAGATTGAGCAGCTTTACCGGGCCAGCCTGGATAAAAAGCTCATACAAAAGCGCTTCAGAAACCTGAGGGTCAAGGTTTCCCACATAGATGGTGGCATGCAAATTCCTCTCGTTTTCCAGAGGTTTTCGGAAAATGTTCATGTTTATGGACCTAGGCTGTAAGGTAACATTCGATGCTCATCTTGGATGGACGAGTCACGTGCACTGCTCCTCTTGCAACTGGGCCTATGGTAATCAGTACGGCGTGAATTTTTATGTAGTGGATTTATTATAATGGAAGCAATAGCAAGGTTCTGGTGGTAATTGTTTAAATCTATTAGCTTTTTGAACATTCTGATTTATTATGATGGTTTCGAAAATTTTGTGTGAGTGAGCATCACCGGTAATAGAGAAGTACAAATAATAGACATTCAAAAAATAAGAAACACAGAAAAAGTTGGTTTCTATCGCCTTGGTGTCTTGCTGGATTATGCAGAAACACCACCACTGTCGCTCTCGTAGGCGAGTATGCTATTATTCAGTATCACAGGTGCATGTGCGTCTTTCATAATTATGAAGGGTTCCTGAGTAGCTGTAGTAGAGAGCTGTGACGTAATTTTCAGTTCGTGATTTGCTTCCTTGGGAGAGTCGAGACCACCAGTTTGTATTTGTGTGTTTTCAGTTGCGTTTGGATGATCATTGGTCAGTTCTTGCGTGCTTTCAGCTTGACTTTTTGTCAGTTCTTGCGTGCTTTCAGCTTGACTTTTCGTCAGTTCTTGCGTGCTTTCAGCTTGACTTTTCGTCAGTTCTGGCATGTTTTCTGTTTGACTTTTCGTCAGTTCTTTTCCTGCTTGAAGTTCTTCTCTCAGTAGTGTATCCTGCAGCTTTTCATCTTCTGTTTCTGAAAATACAATCTTGCCGGGTAGCTTCGATGAAGATTCTTCAGGAGGTGCATCTGACTCGGCGTCTGACAGGTCTGAATCCAGATCCTCCAGGCTAGAGTCCAGATCCGAAGATGATTCTTCCAGTGATGTGTCTTTAAAGAGTCCATAAGCCTGATCTTCTGAAACTTCATATTTCTCCATATGGTTCTCTATGGAGATGTAAATCTTTGGAAATTCAAGTACAACCTTGTTAGCCAAGCAGTCAGCAATAGACAGCTGACTATCTAATTTGATCACCTGTAACGAATGCTGGAGGTTGATGCAATTTTCAAGATGGAAATTGAGGGTGCTCTTGTCGATTTTACACCCAAAGGCATTGTCTAAAATTGCCAATGGTACCGCATTTTCAAGTGCGAGAGTCTCTTTAAGTCTGTAACTGATGAAGCTCTTGAGATAATCGCCGTTTGGCCCAACTGGCACCCATTCAACGGTCCACGTGAACGATGATGATTTCTTGTCGTAACCAGATTTGTTCTGAGTGGCTCTGCTCATTCCGGGAGGTAAATGGACTATCAATGTGTTCTGTCGTTTGTTAGAAGTGGGCGGCTCGTTTGGAAACTTGCGGAACACTTGGGCAAGACGGGAGTCGTCTTTCTCGGGCGGCCCTTGGCGACGGCGCTTCTGCGCGGGCTGATGAGCAAAACTGCGTTTGAATGTGTTTTTGGCATTTTCCTTTATATCATTTTTACTGAGTTCAATGGTTCTTTCGAAATTGAGAAGAAAGTTGTAATCCCGGTTGATTAATGCCTGATTCTGACCAAGCTCTTTATTGGGGATAAATTTCGTAGGATCCACCTTTCCGCTGCATTCCGTTCGGAGTTTATGTTTCTTGACGCAATCCACAGAACATGTTTTTGTACCGCATGCTGGACAGGTATACTTGAATTCTTTTTCAAGGCAAATGGAGCATAGAGTCATAAAGAGATGTGGGCTAGGAAGTGGTGATGGAGGAGCCAATACACCGGAAAATGAGATGAGGTCCCCGCAAAATAGGCTCTCAGTAAAAAAATATAGTAATGACAAAAAATAGAAAAGAATAAAATTATATGGACACATGACATATGTGTGTTACTAGCCAGAACCGACTTCTGCAAAAATAAAAAAAAAAAAAAAAAAAAAAAACGAAAAATCGGACGTCATTTATACGTTCATCTGGCTAAGATAAGTAAGCGGCAGTACTGGCACATACTTTCTGCGCATATAGTTCTATACCATATATTTCTACATATATTCTACACACATTCTTCACACATTCTTCACATACTCTTCACATATTCTTCACACATTCTACACATATTCTTCACATATTCTACAGCCTTCTCTTGGTGAATTGACTCCACTCTCAAGATCTTGACCATCCCGTCACCTCTACAATATCAACTCAATCTCACGCTACACCCGTGCACCACACGATCCAGAAATTTTTCGGCCGCTACAATTTTTGACCTACAACAACATGTTGGCCAGACAAAGCATAGCCAAGCAGCTCGTCAGATATGCTTCAACAAAGACTGACAGAATCACGGTCCAGCTATTGAAGGACCACGAAACTTTGGGCGTGGCTGGCGAACTCGTTAGAGTCAGACCCGCGTACATGAGAAACTTTTTGCACGTTAATAATAAGGCATGCTACATCACTCAAGACCATGGACCTAGAATCCCTGTTGTGGAGAGAAAGAGGGCACCAGTTCAGAAAACTGTGGCTAAGGAAGATGCTACCCCGGCTGCTCCTAAAGCTAAGCCTGTGGCAGAATCTTCTCCGGCATTGTCATTGGACGAATTATCGAGTTTATTCTCCAATATGAGACAAAACAAGACCAAGGGCAAGTCTGCGACCGATGTGGGTTTCCAAGCACAAGAGCAAGTATCTCTGGAGGCTGCTTACAGTTTGGCTGAGCTTGGTGAGTCGCTCCCGGCCACTTACACCTTGTCTGGTGTGGCATTCCCTATTACTAAAGAAGCACTTGCACAGGTTGTTTTCAACTCCACCGGAATTGAAGTTCCCGCTTCTGTAGTCAAAGTTACTGGAGCAGACGGCGTAGCAGTGACAGAAATCGCTGGGCCTGGTGCATACACCTGGTCCTTCCTGGCCCCTGGTGATGCCAATATTCTCAAGAAAAACCTCAGGGTTCAATGAGCCACACATGTACATAGCAATAGACACAGCAGTCGATGGAATTATAATGCAAGGTAGCGATGACATTACAAAATCTGGAGCATAACCGTAGCGTACTGTTGTGGAAAGTTGTTGGTTCTCATGTGCCAGCATATTCATTACTACTGTCAAAAACCAATTCTGATTAACTCTAAAAACTTCTAATATATTCAAGTTATACTCTCTGAAATCACCCGTATGGCTGGTGTCATAGCTACTGTCATCATGCACTAGACTTGTTTTCTAGAATCCTATAACGGGCCGGCTGACGTAAGGCTCCTCCAAATAAGCAATGTCTTCAGGTGACAATGTCAACGAAAGAGCACGAAGAGTGTCGTCCACTCTCTCGACAGTGTTGATTCCGACAATTGGTGAATGGCCCTTCGAAATGACCCATGCCGTTGCAACATTTGCCATTGAAACTCCCAATTTCTTGGCTACTTCCTCAACACGGTTGATAATCTCCACATCAGACTGTCTTTCGTGGCCAGCAAACGCCTTATGCAAGATGTCAGTGTCGGAGTTTCTATTGTGCTCAGAAGATTGGTCAACCGGCCTAGCCAACACACCACGAGCAATTGGTGACCATGGTATGCATCCCACTTTGCCCAAAGTAGAGTTAGCACAGAATGGGATCATTTCCCGCTCCTCTTCTCGGTACAATAAATTGTAACAGTTTTGCATGGAAATGAATTTGGCCCAACCATTCTTGTCAGCAATAAACTGTAACTCGGCAAATTCGGTCGCCCGCATGGAAGAAGCACCAATGTACATTGTGTAGCCCTGCAAGATACAATCATTGAGCGCCTTCATAATCTCAGCCTTTGGTGTGTCTTTATCCAACCGGTGGATTTGTAATACATCCATGTAAGTACCCAAGCGTTCCACTGAGGCTTTAACAGACTCCATGATATGCTTTCTGGAGAGACCATATGTGTTCATCAACTCATACGGCATTTCGCCTTCCTTTGGCATGACACGGAAACTCTCGTCTTCAGTATCAATAGGGAAGTAAACCTTTGAAAGAATCACAACTTTGTGACGAGGTATGTTGTATTTCTTCAAGAATTTACCCAATAAAATTTCGGACTTGCCATTTGAGTACACATCCGCAGTGTCATAGGTCCTCAAGCCATTGTCGTAGCATTTTTTCAAAATGGAGAACACCAATTCTTCGTCTTCAAGAACCCAATTTGCCCATTGGGACGAGCCAAACGACATACATCCAACGATGATTTTGGAGATGCTAAGACCGGAGTCTCCTAATTTGTGGTGCAATTGAGTCATAGCTAAGAAAAAATATTAATCCGCTTCTTGGATTTCTCTTATTTATTGGGGGGCGTATGGCTTAATTTATACACCAACCCATTATAAGAGTCGCCACCAGACTAACTCCGCGCACCATGCGGATAGGAGCCGATGCATCCTGAGTCCTAGACAATCTAGACAAACCTAAATTAATTACCTCTATACGGAATAGTACAACAGCACGTCATATAAGGTAAGGAAACAATTTACAGTCATAAGACGAAAACTCAACGTATTGTTACTAACTAGGCATCATCTGTTGTATAAGTAAGCACAATTCTGTTTTCTCCGCATTTTGTCGCACACAAAATATAATGCGAATCTCTTCTCATGTATTACTATGGGACTCCAGTTTACAGCGGCCCGTCTGTCACGAATCCAAAAAAAGAACCCGCTTCGAAAGAAAAAGCAAGCCACTCCCATCACACAGAACCTGAAGCATCTGCAGGCAAAGAAGAAAGATGAGGAGAAGCTAACGGTGGTGAGTGAGAACATCTCACTTGATTTTGGCGTCGATGGATTCACCCCCATTTTACAGGCGATCCAAATAGCCCTTGCAAACCAATGGGCGGAAAGATCAATCTTTCACAGCAGATATTATAGCGCAGAGTCGAAGCAACATGCACAAGACAAAAATGCTCTTCTTTTTCTGCTTTCCGGATTGTCTATGGAAACCAAGGCAGAGGTCATCAAGTATAGAGAGACACAACTTCCGAGTGGCGGAATGGTCACAGTTAACCAGCTCTACACTATTTTCGGCACATGCGGGAACACGTGGGTTGATCGAACACTCGAGCACAGCATCCGTGAAGCACAAGTGAGAAAATTTATTATAACCAATGCACTGCCTGTAATACTGAATAATGTGAAGGCAGGATTTGGACCAAAAGTTACTTATGGATACGAAAATACTGAGGTGGTAGTACCGAAGGACAATTATGTTCGGCTAATTGAGTATGAGATCGCTGGTTCGGGCAACAAAGGCGCTTTAACAAAGTACAAGGACTTTGTGGAACAATACCCTGAAGCGCTTTCTGTATCTAACAGGGAATTTCTGGAGACGGAAGTGGCTGCTTTAGTGGAACTTGGGTTTCTTACGCTCACGTCAAATCACCATCAGGAGATAGACGAGCATCACTATGCCATGGCATATCCCCGAACAGGAACTTTTCTCAAGATCATCAATGCGGGACGAACTTGGTTAGTGAAAACCTTGGGCAAGATGGCTTATAAGGAAATGCTCGAGGACGCAATGTTCGACAAGTGGGAAGGGAAGATTATGACCAATTTTCGCCGGCCTTTTTACGGATATGATTTGTTGTGGATTTTAGCAGATGCTGCAGGTGCTGGCGTAGTCGAGCCCTTCAATACACCAGTAGGAAGAGGGTGGCGGCTTACAGGGAAATTATAATGGGGAGGACAAAGATGGAATTGTACATAGTTTAAGGGTAAGACTATAATGGGAAGGGCACTGTAAATCGTGATCTCTTTTATCTGAACTCAGCAAGAAAGAGAAAGAAAAGAAGATTTCAAAAACGTCTTCAAAAGATAACAACACCATCGACTATAGACTCTGATTAAATCGTCCGTTGTTGGTTAGCTATGTATTTACATTCTCACCTTCATTTTTCTCTGAGCACGCTTCGCCTTCTTCTCCTGGGCTTTCTTTTCTGCCTTCAATTGCTCTTGAGGAGATAACTTTCTAGCTTGTTCACGCTCTTGTCTCTTCAACTTTGCCTTTTCTTCGGCTAACTCAGCTTGTCTGGCATTCTCCTCGGCCTTCTTGATCTTGGCAATCTCATTCTCTCTGTTCTTGACAATCTTCTTAGCAGCATCAGCTCTGAAAGAAATCAGCTTGTCAGCGATCCTGTCAATGACATCAAAGACGGCAGAAAGAAGTTCAGAGAGGTCTTGCAAATCCTTTTTGCCGGTGACCAACTTAAGCGAAATGACAACTCTACGGTGAGGAATCAAATCACGAATGGCAACTGGCTTTTCAACTGGTTGGTCGGTGAAGGCAACGAACTTAACAAAGCTAGCCATGGAGGCCTTGAAAGAGGAAGCCAATTTTGGAGTCAAAATCTTCTCTTGAAACTCGTTCACCTCACTCATAAAAACAAATGATTCTGGTAACTCAGAAGAATCGTTGGTTCTGGTCAAAGACAAGAAGTAGTTCAACTTTCTGGAGTCGTTCATACCCAATTTTGAAACCACGGCAGAAATAAAGTTTTCATAGTCAATAGAAGGAGTAATAACAATCTCCACTTTATCGGCTGGAGCAGGAACAGACTCGGTGAAGAATCCGAAAAGACTCTCCAAACCCCACAAAAACACGTTGTTTCTTGGAGCCAAACGGATAGACAAGTTGACCTTGGCGATGTTTTCACGTCCGGTGGCATAAGAGGCATAAGATTCGGAGTTATCCTTGATGTACAACTTACCGTCGCCCACACCAAACTGGTAGAAGTTCTCTTCGAAGACGCCCTTGACACCAGAAATGAAGGAAGTGACCAAGGACTTGTTGTACCAGTCACCAATTACGTACAACGAAATGATAATGGTCATGAAAGTCAAGGTGAATATTTCCAACCTCCAGTCATTGATTTTAAGTCTTTGCCATAACGTCATGGCGGTTAACTCCTCCACAGTGTGCTGATGGAAGGTTTTACTATTTTGTTAGCATGAGGCGGGATTAGAAACACGCGGCCGAAGATGTAAAACATACATAGGCGTACCATCGGCATTACGAGGCACCGCATTAAGAAAATCAATGATTGCTTGTAACATTGTTGGTGGATGGTGATGTGGAATCTTTTGGGAAGATATTCGTCCAACCACTGCGGCCTGCAGGAAATAGGTGGGGGGTCTCCACTAGGCAAGGCGGCTAGTGCGGCGCGGCCCATGGACGTACGAGGAAGCTTGGAAGAAAGACTGGGAGAGGAGATTTATTGAAACTTCAGACTGAATTACCACCGAGTGACAATAAGGATTATTTTTCACAGGAAGAGAATTAAGAGGGACTGAATTTTTGTGAGCTTAATTTCTGTGGGCTTTTTGTGGACTTAATTTTTGTGGACTTAATTTTTGTGGACTTAATTTTCGTGGGCGTAATTTTCGTGGGCGTAATTTTCGTGGGCTTAATTTTTGTGGAGCTCAATTCATTATGCGTGGCCGTATCTCTGTAAGCAGTACGGTGGCTTGGTGCTAACTTCAAATAAACAATTATGATTTAAATTCTAAATGGCGTGTGCTGCCAGAGTATAGCCAGACCAATAGAGTACAAGAATAGCCATACTTCTTGTCCTCTGAAATTAGAGGACCAATTTGTGTTGGCTTATTACAAGATCGCCAGACATAATTAGATATGCGATATACAAATTTATCAAAGTAGGTAAGCGAAGCTGCTTGGGTTATATTGCTTTTTGTGAAGAATATCATTGTATTCCGTTGGAGTAAAGGAAATCTTCTGTTCTACAAGTAATGGATAATGAGCTCTCTTATGTAGCGATCACACAGAAGAGTAATTTCATGCAATGACTCAGGAAGATTACACATTATATTTTATGATCTCTGTAGTTGACTCAGTAACAAGAAATTATTTGCATATCCAATAATATGACTCAATAACAAGACAATATTTGCATATCCAATAATATAATAAGATGAACATTCAAGACTTAGTGGCATGAAATTATTCAATTTGGAGATCTATTATAATACAGATAATGATACATAGTTTGCAGGTTGAACTGAACGATAAATTATCTTTTGAATTAATATTATGACTGATATAAAGATAAAGATATAAAGATAAAGATATAAAGATAAAGATATAAAGATAAAGATATAAAGATAAAGATATAAAGATAAAGATATAAAGATAAAGATATAAAGATAAAGGTATAAAGATAAAGGTATAAAGACATACAGAACCAAACATTACACCGCTAAATCTATATTGCACAACTTCCGAAAAATATCTCGTCTTAACAATTATATACCTCTATTCACTCACTGACAACAATCAACATTGTCGATATGTCTCCGACACAACTACGCAATACATGGTCGTATTATATATTCATTACACCTAGCCACGCGTATCTATTCTCTTCTTCTCTTTGAATCCTGCTCCTGGGGTTCAAATCCGGCCAACCCTTCCCGCACGGCAGACCGAACCAAATCTCTAAGAGCCCCTTCAGGGTTTTCCAGGTTTACGATGGCCTCGAGCGCTTGTCTCTTTTCCTCGTCCATTTCTGGTCTGTCCTCCTCCATGGTGTACCGCACCTGGTGCCCCTCCACCATTCCTGGAGAAGGTAAGCTGTCCAAAACTGAAGCCAGTGTCTTTTCTCCTTGAGTCAAAGTGCGCAAGTATTGGGCCAACTCAGGGAATTCATCCTCTTCCTGAATGTATTCAGATGCAGTGAGCCCATCCGAGTTCTTCACAGTGGGGTCTGCTCCAAGCGTCTCCACCATAAAAGTAGCAGTAGCCACGTTCTCTGTGTGGTGTAATGGGGTGTCTCCTTCGTTATCCTGAATGTTAATGTCGCCGCCCTTTTCCACCAACATTTTCAAAAGGTCGTGGTGGCCATAGGAGGCTGCCGCATGAATAGCCGTGTACCCATTAGGATCCTTAGAGTTTGCAGTGAACTTACCTGAATCCAAGAGTTTGGAAACGGTCTCTAGCTCGTTGTCTGCTGCTGCCACCCAGATGTTAGACATGGTTTGGGGAAAAGAAATCAGCCGGCATATAATCGACTTGATAGTCCGATGAGGTGTATGGTGAGAAAGATGGTACGTAAGGCAATGAAGAAGTGTAGAGAAAATTACAGAAAAATAGAGAATAAGGAGAGCTACGAGTAACCGAAAATTCAAAAGAAAACCCGAAGAGTAATTGTGTGGTTGCTTTGGTCTAGAATTCGGTCAAAGAAAGGTGCGTGTCTATCATGTTTGTGGGCTGAATGTGTGCGATGGAGTATATCTAAGCATGGCTGGGGATTACGAAGGACCAAGAAACAATGTCTCGTAAATGTCATCAAATCTGTACGAATACCACCGGAATTTTACGGATGCAAATAAGTTAAGTTTCAGTGTGTGGTAACCTTCATAAAGATATCGCATAGTGGAGAATTCAACAGGAAGATTCACCGATCCACTCAACTTTTTAGTACAAAGAGACTATGAGAAACGAAATTACCAATACGGAAATATGAAGTCCACCAACTCAGAAATCAAACGGGTATACTGCAGAGCTAGGACACAGTTTTTGGTGAACAAACTTAACTTGAGAAACGGCTATGTAAACCTGACAAGTGCAAGTCTATGTCAGCCGACTAATATTAATGTTAGAGCAGAATTGATAATTTGCTCCGCAGCCGTGTATTTCTTTCTGCTTCTTTCTCGTATACTTATTTCTGCTCCGCTGTTATGTCTCCATTTCTGCTCCGTCAGCTCGATGTATCTGATTCACAGTCTGTTAGATGTGCTAGATGAATTATAGTTATATGCACACCCGACCATAATTGACATTCACTTTGGGTTGGAAAATGAGAGGTTTTGAGAGGGTTCGTTAAGAAACCATTCACGACTCAAATCCTGTTCTGGACAACCCTAATTTTTCTTCTTTCCTTTAAATTCTGTCCCGTCTCGGAGAAGCAACCCTTTCTAGTGTGTTCTCATATTGAGTGTACCAACGTAAATTTGCGCGCAGATAGATCTCACACTCTTTATGGCCGAAGAGACAAAACTTCAGACGTCGCCACCAGAGAAACTCACAGGCTTTGAGTGGTGGCGCCGGTCGCTCGCTTACCGTACTGGGCTAGGCATGACCGACGACGAAAAAGCCCAGTTTGAACACGACTATCGTGCGAAGCATTTCCCCGCCAACTGCGAAAGATGCACTGAATACCGGGACTGGATGCTCCAATACTCTCCGTCGGTTCGGTTTATGTTGGGCCATGTTGAAAAATTGGGCGGGAACTTGAATGCTCGTAATATCCAATGTGCTCCCTGCGACGACTTGAAGGGTGGTGGGTTTCACCCAGATTTGGGTATATTGTTGTGTTCCAACTGGATCCACAATAAGTGGCAACTCGAAGATATTTTAACACATGAGCTTGTTCACGCGTACGACTACTTGAAGTTCAAAGTGGACTTGACCGACTTGCGCCACCATGCGTGTACAGAGATCCGGGCATCAATGCTCAGTGGAGAGTGTCGGATCATGAACGAGATCCGTAAAACTGGTCTTGCTGATTTTGGTGGTAAGTTCCAGGCGTGCATCCGCCGGCGTGCTGCTCTATCTGTGGCAGCCAATCCAAACTGTGCCTCTCAAGAACAAGCAGAACAGGTTGTATCTACAGTATGGAAATCGTGCTTCAATGATACCCGTCCATTTGAGCGTGTCTATCGCTAATGTATATATGATTTGGACCAGATTTGTATGTGAATAGTTTAGAAGGAGAATTGTAAGGCAAGCACATTTTCACACTAACCCAATGTGGGGTAAGCAAAGAGAATGTTCCTTCAAATATTATAGAGATTTATAGCTCTTAGTGCAGATGTTAAGGGAAAAAAATTGATACTAACCAGATCGATTCGGCGAGGAATGTACCTGAACATGAATATCGATTTCATAAATGAATACCACAATGAAGCTGTTCGATTTCTGTACTAATTATTGCTCCCCATACAACGGCTACTTCGCTGATGCCCTCGTCTTGTTACTCAGTGGCTGTAGAGTAATTCATGAACACTGGATCTTTTACTAAGGTTCTGGACAAACCCGTTCTGAAAATGACAGGAATTCGTTTGGTACTTAGAGATCTACTCTTTGCTCAGTCGGATTTATGCATTCGCTAACCTTCGAATGTTATCTCCGCTCTGCCAATACCACCAAAAAAAAAAAAGAAAGAAAAAAAAGAAAGAAAAAGCGAAAAAAAAAAAAGAAACGAAGATGAAAAAGCGGAAAAGGAAAGAAAAATATCTAAAATAAGTTGAAAAAAATCTATACTTTCTATTAGATGTTACTCCAGACGAGTATGCCCTTCTCCAAATTTTTCACGTTGTTATGTCCAGGCAGAAACGTGCCAATTTCGAGGCAATCGCATTTTAGCCGTTCCGTCAGGCAACGGCTCACTGTGTTTCCGAATCCGACGACCGATGGTGCCGGAACATTTGGTCACCGATAAATTCGTATTCACATTTGTTTAGACATCACACCGACGATTCTAGATTGCCAGACCAGTGCCGCTTTTCGAATAGTACGGGGACTTTCGTTTTCAGTGTATAATTTTTTCCCGTCGTAGTCTCGTTCTCGCAGGGTCCTTCCTAGTGCGCTACATTATGGAATGAGAATTTAGTGCCTACAACAGACGCTGAACTAAAGTCCAGTAAGCTTTCAGTTTCTATGACGTTGGAATTAATGACCACCAGAATGCAACAACCCAGAATCGTTTTTCATGGTAATCAATCGCCGGTTCTTTGATGAACCGTTCGGCCCGGAATACAATTAAAGACAAGCGCTCCTGCATTCAAGTTATCTCGTGCGCATTTATAATATAGAGGTTATTGTCCTCATGGAACTATCTAACTACCTCTACTGTTCTCAATTGATTATAAATTAACCATATATAAGAGGAGAGTATTCCCTTCAGGTGTCATCCAGTTTCCCGTCAGTGCTCTTAGGCAATTACAATTATGAGTCCATCTTCCCCTCTGCCATCCCGGACCCGCCATAATCTCGAGATCTTATCTCTGCTAGCTGACCAAACACGTACACCACTCCAGGACTACGAGAGCGAAGATGTTTACAATCAACTGTTGTCGCTGGATAACATCAGCGACCTGCCAGGAATTTCTGTGAAGGGTACTATTGAGGTTAGCGCCACCCCTACCATTGAGATCAAGGAGATAGATCTGAGTCGCCCCGGCGCTAAATCTGTTTCTACCGCCAAGGCAGCGACCCTCTCCAACGCTGACAGTACTAGAGTTTTGGAGGAATTCAAGAGCCTACGTAGGCGTACGACTGCCCGAGAGCACCGGAGCCGCAACTCTAAACAATTCAAATCGAACTTTAGCGATGTCACAGTCGAGCCTCATCCGACTACCATATTCGACTCGGATACTTTTAAAAAATCGCAATTTTTCGGCTTCTATATCTTGTTTTGGCTCATGATTGGTTTCCTCATCTTGCGTAACTTGTGCCACTCTTGGCTCGATAATAAGCTCTCCATTTATGATGCTCCAGTGCTTAAGATCTTCTGCCTGGGTCTTCCGAAAATTGCACTTACCGATTTGGCAATGTACTTGAGCATGTATCCCACATTTGCCTTACAATATGCGTGCAGTAAGGGTTGGCTCAACTGGAGCAAATCAGGCTGGATCTTGCAGTCTCTTTACGAACTCTTCTTTTTCATTTTCTGGATATACTTCGTGTCGCAGTGTGTGGTGAGGGACCAATGGATAGGCCGGGTCTTTTTACTGCTTCATCTGTTGGTGATGCTCATGAAAATGCACTCGTATGCGTTTTACAATGGATATCTCTGGCGCATTATCTCCGAATTGCGCTTCTCCGAAAAGTTGTTGTCCCGTATCGAAGATGGTACTGCTAAGCTTCCTGAAGGCTATGAAGTTGAGCCAACACGCCAAGTGCTCTATAAAAGTATCGCTTTCTGCAAATTTGAATTGCTTCACCAATCGCAGCAGTCTGAAAAGGCCCAAGATAAGAACGTGCTCGAAAAGCCAACCGATGATCTTTGCAAAACGTTGATTAAGTTTCCACGCAATATCAATCTTCTAGATTTCTTCCAATATACCATGTACCCTACAGTGGTGTACGAGCTTGTCTTTTTGCGTACAGAAAAGATCCGGTGGAAGTATGTGGGGGAGAAGATTTGCGCTATTGTTGGTGTGGTGTCGCTCATGCTCCTCCTAGCAGAGCAGAGTATACACCCCTTGGTGGATTATTGCAACAGTATCAGAGGAACTTCTATGTCATTTCTGGAATCTTCACGCATTTATCTAATGGTGCTCATTGATATGATCCCACCATTTGCTGGCGAGTACTTACTCGCATTCTTCCTTATATGGGACACTATTCTCAATGCCATCGCAGAGCTTAGTCATTTTGCTGATCGTGACTTCTACGGGCCATGGTGGTCATGTACTGATTGGTCTGAATATGCCAGGATCTGGAATATTCCTGTTCATCGGTTTCTTCTTCGCCATGTCTACCATTCCTCTATCAGTACCTTTTCCTTGACTAGAATGCAGGGAGCTTTAGTGACCTTCACTATCTCAGCCATAGTCCATGAACTAGTGATGTACGTTGTTTTCTGTCGTTTAAGAGGATACCTTTTACTTTTCCAAATGGCACAAATCCCTCTCGTCATGATCAGTCGCTCAAGGTTCATGCGCGACAAGAAGGTGCTTGGAAATGTCATTTGTTGGTTTGGTTTTGTGACTGGCCCATCTATAATTTGCGTATTGTACTTGGTTTACTAAGTCTAGAGCTTCTAAAATAAAGAAAAATATATAATTTCTCAAAAAATGAAATAAATAAGAAAAGAATAAACCATGTCATACTTTCACTCATATCACCCTAGTTCATGAATGTGCACGTGACCCGCAGTTGGTATATGCCTTTCGAAAAAGGCATCTCATCCCTCTTGTAAACCTGCCATCTCCCCTTAATAATGTCAAGACCTGAGGAAATCGCTCCGCCGGAGATCTTTTATAATGATTCTGAATCTTTCAAGTACACTTCCTCTACCCGTGTGCAGCATATTCAAGCCAAGATGACTCTTCGAGCTCTTGAGCTCTTGAACTTAGAAAAAGACACTCCACACTTTCTCCTTGATTTGGGATGTGGCTCTGGTCTTTCCGGCGAAATCTTAACCGAGGAAGGTTATAACTGGGTTGGTATGGATATTGCACCAAGTATGTTGGCTTCAGCCTTAGATAGAGAAGTTGAAGGAGATTTATTTCTCGCAGACTTGGGTAATGGAATTCCATTCAGAGCAGGTACTTTCGATGCTGCCATTTCCATTTCTGTTATCCAATGGTTATGTAATGCGGACACAAGTGGAGTTGACCCAAAGAAGAGAACTTTGCGTTTTTTCAACTCCTTGTATGCCTCAATGAAGAGAGGTGGTAAGTTTGTTGCACAGTTCTATCCTATGAATGATACCCAAACACAAACCATTTTGGAAGCGGCTAAGATTGCCGGATTCGCAGGAGGTTTGATCATTGACGATCCAGAGTCTAAGAGAAATAAGAAGTATTATTTGGTGCTTACTGCTGGTCAATCTGATAGAAATTTGAATTTGGCAGGTGCTCAAATGGAAGCTCCAGACAAGACCAAGAAGCTTTCTGCTAAGATGAAGAAGAAATTGGAAAGCAGAAAGGATTACATCAACAGAAAGAAGGAGGCCATGAGACGTCGGGGACGTAAGGTTGCCCATGACTCGAAATTCACCGCCAGACAGAGACGTCCACGTTTTTAACCCGGCGGTTTATGTATATTAGGGACTGAAGGAAGAAATTTATAATGTGCAAGAGGCACTTTAGCATGAGATATTTTTATTAGTATAGAATTCTTCCTGTCAGGTAACAGTAGATCAGTTGCATTTCATAGGGAGCATAGTAGCGTTGGCTGAATAGTAGCTAAGTACTAGCATTGACTGAGTATTTGCATTGGTTGAGTATTTGCGCTGAGTTTTGCGTTGGCATAGGAATAAAGAACCATAAACTTTTAAAAAAAAAAAAAAACAAGAAAAAAAAAAAAGAAATGATATCTATACAGCAGAAGAGCACGAAACCTTCCATATGTTTCACTCCCACATTTCCCTTTCTAATATGTCCTATACTCTGGAGACATGCCATAGTGAAGGCTCATGGAAATAGCTTTTTTTCGCACGGTGTGCACCAAATCCGTACTAAAAAAAAAACTCCACAGAAAAAAAAATCACTTAGATACAACCATGTTTGGATTAACAACCCTTCTAAGACAGGCTGCCCCTGTCCGGGGAGTCATGTCTGCGGTGAGAAATCTCAGCAAGGCCACTGTGTATGAGCCTCTCCCAAAAAAGAGAGGTGGTCAGAACGTCATGACCTACTTGCACCAACAGCTTCTCAAGAAACATGACCCAACTGGCAAAAGAAGAGCACTTGTGGATCCAAGCACAGGGTTACGTTCAGGCGATATCATCAAGGTGACTTACCTTGACAGAACCAATGTCACTGGACAAGTGCTTGGTATCAAGAGAGGCCAATACAATTTGGGAACCAACATTTTACTCAGAAACAAGATCAACAAGCTCGGATGTGAAATCAGAGTGCCTTTGTACAACCCCAACATCAGAAACATCGAAATCCTTCACAAGCCTAAGAAGTACATGTCTAGAAAGAAGCACTTCTACATCAGAAACAGTAAGTACGATGTGGGAGATGTGGAAGCCTTTTTGAGAAAGGAGAAAAAGAAGGCAAACTAATCTGAATGAGGCCAATTCTGTACCAGATTCTGGTATTCATGTATATATTTGTATCTATAAAAGATTCATGTGCTGAGATTCATGTAGTTTATTCCTCTTTGCGTGACATATGTTCATAATAGTTGATGCCAGGGACTCAAGTTCATAGGACTGGCTAGTCTAAGGGTGTAATGTTACCATGGTTATCCCTGTCATTGAGTCTTGCCTGAAAGACTATGATCCTAGTCTGAAAGATCATGGCTTCTAGTGTAAAAGATCACGACTCGAGCCTAAAACCATTGACTCCTGCAAGACCATAGTCCCTAGCAAGCCGAAATGTAACTGACTCCTAGCCTATGTCATTGACTCCTAGTCTAAAAATTCACCACTCTAGCCTAATAGGTCATTGAGCTTGCCTGCAAGCGAAGTAGCAAAGCGGTGGGTAAATCCAGGTGAGGTTGAATCCATTAACGCCTCAAATGTTTGGTAGTACGTTGTTTTTCCTTTGCTGACAATGAACCAGCCTGTTTCACAGACGGATGCTTTTAATTGCTTGTTTTCGTCCGTAATGATGTCAATGTAATTGGGTGTATGGTCAGTGATGAGAATGCATCTTTCGAAATATGACAGGTACTCCGATACAATGGCTGATAATTCCGATTGGACATCCATACTAATACAATGCGACAAATGACAAAAGAATACAATCACAAATGAAAGAAAGACAGAAAAGGAACGAAAATAAAATGCTACTCTGCGCATATATAGGGGGAAAAAATAAAAAAATATGTAGCCACAACTGATTCCCAGCGTTCCATGTAGATGTCAACACCAGGCGCCCAGCAACGTGCTTATCACTCTACGCTTATGCCCGGTATCTACTCCACTCAACACAGTCACTGGAACTATGCTGAGCTTTATATGGAGCTCGGAGCTGCGATTGATGTTAAGGAAGCAAAACGGCCTGTGCGAACGCTGCGCCTTAAGTATTTTTCGTGGATGGGGCGGGTAATGCCATGTACGTGGAATCATAGGTATTCAGAACTAACAGGCGGGTTAGATCAAAAGTGCCACACAGAAATTTTAGAGTAGAGATGGAATTGTGCAATCTATTGTAGAGTACAATCCGAGCGGATACAATATGGAATCATGTGTTTAGATGGTATTTTTGTTGTGTACGTATTTCTACTTTCCTTGCGATATAGGCAAAATGCTTCAGAATATGCCGGGACCATTATACAAACAAAAGGTACACAACAAAACGAGGAAAAGTGCAGATCGACTCTCTTGAACCAAAGTGCTGTTTTCTATATCTCAATTACGTGATCAATTATCAATATGATTTTCTATTCTTTTTTTATTTTTGTTGGAAGGCGAATTTGCCAATCTGAAGCTTAGATCCCTTTTCATACATCTTGCGCGACCAGTTGAAAAAGTACCACCACTAGTAATGGACGTGAAACAATATATTGGAACCAGCCTTCGGGTAGACTTAGTCGACGGCCGAGTGTTGGACGGAGTTCTTACGGTGATTGATCCTTTCGGAAATCTTCTTCTCTCAAACACGTGGGAAAATTCTCAAGACAAACTCAACTCCTCCTTGACTAGGGTTAGAGAATTGGGCTTGGTGAGTGTACCAAGACAACGAGTGACCAGAGTTTCCATTGATGAGGCCCAAAGGCCATGAATGTGTATTATGGCTAGGAGGTGACTCCTTCTCTTTATTGTTGATTTGCATTTTCGTGGTAGACAATTGCTGATCATTGCCCTTACAAGAAATCCTTCCGGTACCTGCGGTGAGCTGTTATTACAGAGACAGCACTTTTAGTTGTTTCTGTTTGCGTACTAGAACTTCTCGGTACAGCTGGAGATTCTAATGTGGTGTAGAAGACCGAGTTATGTTCGCCCAGCATCGTGGAACGGGGCTGAACTGAAACTAAAGATGGTTTGGATACCGTCTTCACAACATCATCGCTCCCCACATGGCCCAGTGAGATTGGCAGAGGAAGTTCGGGAAAACTCTCCACCAGACAATTGGAGCCTCTGGGCACTTTGTGTTCCATACACGTTCCCCAATAATGATCCCGAGAACTGAAGTACGCCCTTACCAGACAAGTCTGCTCTAAACAAGGAAGCATGCAATTCTGCAAACCACAAATACAAGTAAGATCAGTTAGAAGAGAACACCCTTGAGCCACATAGACAAGGCATTGTAAGAAGCACGCAGGGGGTGTAGCGATGGCTGTGGACGAAAGACAAAGCGTTCCAAGAAAAAAATTAATAAGAGGAACCATTTATGAATGAGGCAATGGGATATGAAGAGTACCTCAAGAGTCGCGGCCACAGATAGAAAAGAAGAATGGCAGTCGAAGAAGAGGAGAAAGTCCAGACCTTGGCTGAAGCAAATATCCTGGTGGGTTCTACAAGGCCCATTGAGTTGATTCTGCGTAATCTCGTAACCAAAAGTATTAGCAGACTCTTGCAATGCATTTCATGATCAGACTTATGATGCGGATTACTTAAACCTCACACGCACTTATAGTAATAGTAACCTTACCTTTTATATGAAAAGGAACTTTGAAAAGGACACATCAGTACTACGGCACAGCAGTACTACGCGTACTTCTATAGCATGCGGTGTTAGTTTCCAGCCACAACGGCTTACTCTAAAACTGACCTGTATGTGAAGTTTAAAAAAGTTCACTGGGCAAATAGCCTTTTTTTTGGCCAAACCTTAACACTAATGCGCCGAAAAGAACACGACAATCACACGCCCGAAAGGACCCCGCAATACAGGACAAGCTAAAATGAGAACCAAATTAGTAACAAAGGTGTTATGTGCGACACCACCATCAATGCCGAACACCACCTGTAGTTACGATCTTCTATTACATATATGTAGGACGAGTCCTTAGAAGAGAGAAGATGGATCGTTTCACTTTGATACAAACAGCTTAGGATTGGACCTGCATGGTACCTCGGGCAGCAGTGCCTGAAAAGCTACCTCAGCGTTTGGCGCGAGCGAATACGAACAGAGCATCGGTTCATTCATCAGAAGTGCACCAGACGTATATTTCTCCTCGGTTAGATTATGCCTGAAAAATCAGAATTCGGCAGGCATCATCCTGCGCCGAATTTTTTTTCCGAATGGAACGAGACTTCAACTGAAATGGTCTTCTCCAGCGTACATGGGAGGATAAATGCGCGGATGTGGTCCTGCGCAGACAGGGTCTGGATTCCGGGGCTTTTGTCGAAAATAGCGCTAGTCCTCACTACATTCAACGATCACTTTTTTATTGTCAAAACAATCTGATAGTATTTTCTAGGGCTTAGGAAAAAAAGAGTTTCTTTTTTCTTTTTCTTCTTGTCTCTTTATTTCAATAATAAAATCCTCCAATCCCATTCCAGACTTCTAATACTTATACACTCTGGACTTGGTTAACGACTTGTCATTTCCATACCCAAAAGCAGAACGCGACACACAATAATCCCGTTGGAAATGCAAGGTTCCTATAAGGATAACGGGCTCCCACGCCCATACTACATGAAGCCCAGCAAGCGGTCGTCTATTTATGATAATCAGTCTCGTCCCTTCTTCCTTACAAATGCCCGTAAGGTCTCTGGATATATGTTGTTGCTTGTGTTATTCTCGCTTTGTGTTTACATGGTCGGGCTGGAGTTAAAACCTTCAGCCGATCCTGTCTTTGAAATAGTCAGCACTAACGATGAAAAGACGAAGCATTCTGGTGGAGACGTTGGGAAATTCGTTGATACCGTCAAGGTTGGGGAAAAGGAAAATGAGAAAGGGGATTTGGCTCTGAACAAGGCCCAGAACTCTAAGGGCGAATATGGACATGGCGTAATGGAGGCTCCTAAAGGAGGAGTCGTTAATGAAGCACCAATTGTGGGAAATGATGAAGGGTTGGTTGTTGATGGAAAGACGAAGAAAGTGGCACGCGGCGGTGGACAGCCTGCTAAAGATTCTGTTATGGCAGTTAAGGACTCAGATTCCGATTATATTAAGAAAGACAAGAATGGTGACATTTCTGTTGGAGCTAAGAAACTCGTCCTCGAGGATACTCCAACTCTTAAAAATCTGAAGCCAGGCTCCAATGAAGATGGTGCTATTGAAAAAGATAAGCTGGTCGACCCTTCCATTGCATCAAAAAAGAGCGCCGAAGAAATGCCATCCTACAAGACACCGAAGCAAAACGCTGATGATACGGAAGAAGAAGTCTCCAAGAGAGGTAAGCAGACCCCACAAAAAGAAGACGAAGAAACTCAACCAACTAGAAAAACAGTTCAAAAAACCAAACCAAAGGCTGAAGAAGTTGAAGCTGCGAAGAAGGATTCCTCTAATTCAAATCTCAAGGATGACTAGGTGTTAGAGTCTTATGGTCTGATCAAATAGAGCAAACAATTAACAGAGACAAGTGATATACAATTGGTACAACTGAAAAATGATAATCATTCTTAATTTTAACTTTGATCGTCATCAAAAGCACTGAAATGGGGCCCTCCCAGAAAATAGATGACTGTCTTTAATACACCATTGTTAATTCAGGTTGCCACGAAATTCATTTATGATTTCCTTCACTTATCGTTACTCATTGGACCATAATTGCCTAATTCTAGACCACCAGAACATCGCACGAATATACGATTAAAAAGTAAAATAAAGAACGTTTTGTAGTTCATGGAAGCTCATCATGTATGAAAGCGGCAACAAAAACCAAAAAAAAGGTCCTACTGGGGTTCGAACCCAGGTTACCAGAATCAGAATCTGAGGTGATACCACTACACTATAGGACCCTGTATATATGAAAAAATAGAAAAATTGGCTACTGTACTATTAGATTGGAAAAGAATGGTCGGACTTGAGCGAGAACAACCTTCAATTGCTTGAAATCAGATCAGATGGCCTCAATTCCCCCAGAATGTATGATTTGCTGCATCTACAGATGAACAACTTTTAAATAGTTGGATGCTAAAGTGAGGTTCTGCACAATAGTCAGGTTTCCCATCCTCTCCTACAGTGGCAAGTGCCGTCTGTTTCGAGAACACACTAGATGTAGAAAAGTCCAAACCCATGACAATGGAGATGAAATAGCCGCTCTTCAAAGAAATTGTGGAATTTCGATGAATTGGCCTCAGTAGCTTTCTCTTCCCTTACGCACTAAAAGCCTGGTAGTTAAAGTGACACGACTGACATGATTCACAGTGTGAAGTAACCATAACTGAAACAAGATCCCCTCTTAGAGAACATTCACAGGAGCGGAGATACGCCAGAACACAATAGAGTAGATTGAGTAACACGAACCATCACAATCATCAATAGATAACAGAAACTATTAAAGGACAAAGGTACTGCATAATATGCGATGCCTCTTGGGTGCCACAGATCAGTTGAGGTACAATAAAATGAACATTACTCAGGTTTTATTGCCATTTCTTTTTCATTGAGTTAGTGTGACAACAAAAGGATCGTCGTATAATATCATTATACCATATCAGCCGGGAAAATAGCGTTTGACTAGTGCAAGGGGTCAATCAGGAAGCACGAAGACCGGGTAACTCTGCGATGAGACTCAGTAATTGTGAGCACATGAGTGCGCAGGTTGCCACAAAGCAAACAGCAAAATTGAAAAAGGAAATTAGGGAAAAGAACGAAGTTTAGTTGTCAATGCTGAGAAAATAAGGTGCTTACAGTCTTGCAATAATATATAACTTCGGTGTGGCGAATACCACCATTGCCACGTGTCTCATTAGCGGTAGATAGTATAACGAGCATTCTGTAAATTACGCTAGCTATTGAAAAAAGAAATCGCAGACAGACGTGCACATAAGAGGTATTGAAAATTTTTTTTTCCTACGTCAGGTTATCCATTTATAACAGGCGCATTTCCTGCTTCCTTTTTTTTTTTTTTCTTCTCACCTAAGCATTGGAAAGATGTCTGCTGCCAGTGAATCCAAGTACTCTGCTGAAGTCCTTTCCGAGTTGTTGAGCAAGTTGCAAGTTGCCGACAACAAGGAGGAGGCTGCTGCAAATGTTTCTTCTTTCTTGAACTCTTCCATCATCGAGCACGATGTTCCAGTTGAATTCTTCACCGACTTGAAGGCTCAAATCAACAACAAGAAGGACGCTAACGTTGCTCTCGCTGCTTTGAAGGCTTACGCTCACATCGCCTCCAGCAACGACATGGCTCCATCTGTTGAGCCATACGTTGTTGCTTTGGCCACTGATGTTGCTGCCAAGGCTGGTGACAAGAACAAGGATGTTGCACAAGCTGGTGAGGAAGCTTTGATGGCTATCGCCACTGCTGTCACCCCAACCGCCATCAAGGCTCTTTTGCCAGGTTTGATGGAGAGCTTGTCTAACACCAACAAGTGGACTGAGAAGGTCGCTATCTTGAAGGCTGTCTCCCAATTGGTTGACACTGCCAAGGATCAAATCGCTTTGAGAATGCCTGAATTGATTCCAGCTTTGTCTGAAGCTATGTGGGACACCAAGAAGGACGTCAAGGATGCCGCTCACGCCACCATGACCAAGTCTACTGAGACCATTGACAACAAGGATATCGAGAAGTTTATTCCAAAGTTGATCGAATGTATTGCTAAGCCAACTGAAGTCCCAGAGACCGTCCACGTTTTGGGTGCTACTACCTTCGTTTCTGAAGTTACCATGGCTACTTTGTCCATCATGGCCCCATTGTTGTCCAGAGGTTTGGCTGAACGTGACACTGCCATCAAGAGAAAGGCTGCTGTCATTGTTGACAACATGTGTAAGTTGGTCGACGACCCACAAGTTGTTGCTCCTTTCTTGAGCACTTTGTTGCCACCTTTGAAGGCCAACTTCTCCACTATTGCTGACCCAGAAGCTCGTGGTGTTACTCAAAGAGCTTTGAACACCTTAAGAAGAGTCGGTGCCGTTGGTGCAGATGACGCTATTCCAGAGGTTTCCACCGCTGGTGACATCGAGGTCACCTTGGGTGTCTTCAAGGACTTGATTGCCGACAAGAAGGTCGGTGAGAGATTCAGTGTTGCCGAAAGATACATCGCTGCTATTGCTGGTGACTTGATTGACGAGAGAGACATTCAACCAGACTCTTGGTTGAAGAACATCTTGCCATTCGCCACCATCTTCTTGCACGAGGCTGAGGCTAAGGAAATCATCGAGGAATTCAGAAAGAGAGCCGTTGACAACATCCCAGCTCCACCATCTTTCGAGGATGAAGAAGATGAGGGTGAGGACTTGTGTAACTGTGAGTTCTCTTTGGCTTACGGTGCTAAGATCTTGTTGAACAAGACCCAATTCAGATTGAAGAGAAACAGAAGATACGGTTTGTGTGGTCCAAACGGTGCTGGTAAGTCTACCTTGATGAGAGCTATTGCCAACGGTCAAGTCGAAGGTTTCCCAACCCAAGAGGAATGTAGAACTGTCTACGTCGAGCACGACATTGACGGTACTCACGCTGATACTTCCGTTGTTGACTTCGTCATTGCCGACGGTATGGTTGGTTTGACTAAGGAAGCTGTTGTCGAGAAGTTGAGAGAGTTCTCTTTCTCTGAAGAGATGATTCAAATGCCTATTTCTTCTCTTTCCGGTGGTTGGAAGATGAAGTTGGCTTTGGCCAGAGCTGTGTTGAAGAACGCTGACATCTTGTTGTTGGATGAACCAACTAACCATTTGGACACTGTCAACGTCGCTTGGTTGGTCAACTACTTGAAGACCTGTGGTATCACTTCCATCATTGTTTCCCACGACTCCGGTTTCTTGGACAACGTTGTTGAATACATTATCCACTACGAAGGTTTCAAGTTGAGAAAGTACAAGGGTAACTTGTCTGAGTTCGTCAAGAAGTGCCCATCTGCTCAATCTTACTACGAATTGGGAGCCTCCGAGGCTGAATTCAAGTTCCCTGAGCCAGGTTTCTTGGAGGGTGTCAAGACCAAGCAAAAGGCTATTGTTAAGGTTTCTAACATGACCTTCCAATACCCAGGTACCTCTAAGCCACAAATCAGAGACATTAACTTCCAATGTTCTTTGTCTTCTAGAATTGCTGTCATTGGTCCTAACGGTGCTGGTAAGTCTACCTTGATTAACGTTTTGACTGGTGAATTGTTGCCAACTGAGGGTGAGGTTTACGTCCACGAGAACTGTCGTATCGCTTACATCAAGCAACATGCTTTCGCTCACATTGATAACCACTTGGACAAGACTCCATCTGAGTACATCCAATGGAGATTCCAAACCGGTGAGGACAGAGAAACCATGGACAGAGCTAACAGACAAATTAACGAGGATGATGAAAACGCCATGAACAAGATCTTCAAGATCGAGGGTACCCCAAGAAGAATTGCTGGTATTCACGGTAGAAGAAAGTTCAAGAACACATACGAATACGAGTGTTCTTTCCTTTTGGGTGAAAACATCGGCATGAAGAACGAGAGATGGGTTCCTATGATGTCCGTCGACAACGCTTGGTTGCCAAGAGGTGAGTTGATCGAGACCCACTCCAAGATGGTTGCTGAGGTTGACATGAAGGAGGCTTTGGCTTCCGGTCAATTCAGACCATTGACCAGAAAGGAGATCGAAGATCACTGTTCTATGTTGGGTTTGGACGCCGAATTGGTTTCTCACTCCAGAATCAGAGGTTTGTCTGGTGGTCAAAAGGTCAAGTTGGTCTTGGCTGCTTGTACCTGGCAAAGACCTCACTTGATTGTGTTGGATGAGCCAACTAACTATTTGGACCGTGACTCTTTGGGAGCTTTGTCCAAGGCTTTGAAGTCTTTCGAGGGTGGTGTTGTTATCATTACTCACTCTGCTGAGTTCACCAAGGACTTGACTGAAGAAGTCTGGGCTGTCTTGGACGGTAAGATGACTCCATCTGGTCACAACTGGGTCCAAGGTCAAGGTGCCGGACCAAGATTGGAGAAGAAGGAAGGTGAGGAAGAAGACAAGTTCGATGCCATGGGTAACAAGATTGCCGCTGCTAAGAAGAAGAAGAAGTTGTCTTCTGCCGAATTGAGAAAGAAGAAGAAGGAGAGAATGAAGAAGAAGAAGGAGTTGGGTGACGCTTACGTTTCTTCTGATGAAGAATTTTAAGCACATTGAAGTCCTGCTTTGTCATTTTTAAACCTCATTTTTTTTCTCGAAATGCCTTTGCAGCAGTTCGCTGTTTGTTTAGTCCCTAATTTATTTCTATATGTCAATATTATAGATGTGATCACCTTTTGTGCGACTGAGCGCATTTGTAAATTTGTTCTCTTTGAACGTTACCAAGTATACTCCTTATCATTCGAAGATTGTCTCTTGGAGGCTTGTTGCTCTGTTCGTAAATGATTTGCTTTGTGCTACTTGTGCTGTTCCTCACTACCGTATTGTGTATTACCCTTCCTGCCACATCGTACGCTCCATACTGGACCCTGTGCCCTGCCCATTCACTCGTGAGGGAGGCTAACCAGGTATGTTACTTGTTATTGTTTTCTTATTCAATTTTTTTTTATTTCATTCTTTCTTTGATTTCAAAATTTCCTTTGGATTTGCAATCTAACACCTTAGCAATTGAGTCCTGAAGAGATCATTTATGTGGGCCGTAGAAGAGAACGGGCTACCATTCTGCTCAACCGCTTTTTGCAATCGAAAGGTGTTTCCCCAGTATCAAAATCATGTATAGCCATAGCCATTTCTGGTGGTGGGTACAGGGCAATGCTTACTGGAGCAGGAGTAATTTCCGCCTTGGATCAACGAACACCCGGTAATACTCATTTAGGAGGAATTCTCCAGAGTTCCACATACATTGCCGGCATCTCGGGAGGTCTGTGGATAGTGATGAACAACATTCTCAACGATAACGTTCCTATGTCTGAAACGCTTCACGATTTGGCCATTCGACTACAAACTCCAGTACTTGAGGGGGTGAAAAATGTTGATGTGGATCGCTTCCGGTCTAAAATTGATACCCATGATTTTGAAAAATCTTTCTCTCATCCCACCTCACTTCACCGATCCCTAGTAACGTCTATACTAGCATCTTTCTTCACGAGGAATTCTTCACTACAACTAAAATCCACAAGGACATCTTTCCAGAGAACCTTAGATTTCTATAGAGACCTTAATACTGAGGTTCGAACGAAACGAATGATGGGGTACCTGACTTCGTTAACCGATTATTGGGGCAGAGCTTTGGCAAGGAAGGTGTTTCCAACCATATACCGCAACACAAACGTGACTCTCTCCTCTATTCGAGACCTCCCTTCGTTCAGAAGCTATTCGCAGCCATTTCCAATTGTCAGCTCGATTGAGCGAGTTCCAGAATTTGAAGAAGACAGCACCAATTCTCACGTTTTCGAATTTAATCCTTATGAGTTTGGTTCATGGGACTCGTACCTTAATAGTTTTGTACAGACAAAACATTTGGGGACACCAGTTCGAGACGGCCATAGTCTCTTACGTTCTGCCGTTACCAATGCCACATTGTGTGTCATGGGGTATGACAATTTAGGCTTTGTCACAGGGACTTCGTCCAGTATTTTCAACACCTTATTCCAATATATCTTCAAGCTCTTGATGGGAATGGAACAGCAGTCTTCGCAATTGGTGACGGGAATTTTGAACATGCTTGGGATCTCCGGTGCACTGAGAGCACGGACTAGACCAGAGTATGCTGTTTATTCCCCAAATCCTTTTTACAAAATATCTAGCGGAAAAGGAGGACGATCAATCGCACATCGAAAGAGATTATATTTGGCCGATGGAGGCGACGATGGCCAGAATATTCCTCTCAACCCATTCCTTGTGAGAGACCGCCAAGTGGATGTAATATTTGCCGTTGATGTTGCTTCTGAGCTCGGTAATTTTCCTAACGGAACCTCCTTACTACGAACAGCTCAACGGTACCATAACAGCACTACAAACAGACAGATACCATTATTCATGAGGGGAAATCAATCCATGAGCATATTCCCCAGAGTTCCCCATCCGCGGCAGTATGTTCAAGAAAATCTACGACGTTCGCCTATATTTTTTGGCTGTGATCTCGATAAAGATTACCCTCTGTTTAGTGTATCGGTGAACGAAACTCAGAATGTCGATGTGTGGTACAATTACATCCCTCCACTTATTATTTACTCTGCCAACTACAATCACTCGTTTCCTTCCAACACCTCTACATTTCGCACTGAGTTCGACCCCCAAGAAGTGTACCAAATGATCACGAACGGCTATAACGTAGCCACATTTGCCAACGACACTACCTACGCTAAATGTGTGGCCTGCGCAATTCAGAAGAGAGTCAACGATCATGAATCTCCTCATCTTTCTGTCTCTGATGAATGTGTGAGATGCCTCGACAAATTCTGCTACAGTTGACCAATACGCAGTCCAAGCGTTTCCCCGGGCGATGATTTCATGCGGTGACTAATCGGTAAATGAGGCGGCTATCGGTCATCAGGTCCACAGCGAATGCAGTTCAGTCCTTCAGACCAAGAAAAAAAAAAATAGAAAATTCAAAGAATAAGATCTCTGTTAAAACCATCTCTATCCTTGAAGCAGAGTCATATCATTACTTAGTGTCTGTTTCGGTATTTCTTCATTCCTGCTTACGTGATATATCTTCACCAAAAGATTTTTTTTATTTCTTGAGATTCTTCTATCTTTTTTGATCCGGTTATCCTCTGGGGAACCTGGAGTCGTCGCAAAAACTCAAAAAGATCGAGTTGTTTACAAATGTCAGATGACCTAGATCCTTCCACACTTGTGGATTCTTTGTTCATGATGAACTGTACCCTTCTTCTCTTTTCTGTGGTTTTGGGGGTGTCGCTTTTCTATTCTGGGCTCACACAACGGCGGTCAGCGTTCACTATGTTTGCCGTACCGATATTCCTTTGTGCATTTGTTCTCATTGACTGGTTCATATGGGGATACTCCTTGTGTTATGCCACATCAAACAACCGATTTATCGGTAGCTTAAGATTTGCTGTTTTACGAGAGATACGCGATGAACATCTGTCCATTTATAATACCCCTAGAGGAGACATACTATCCATTATTCATTTTCTTTTCAACGGCTTAATGAAGATGATTTGCGTGGCCCTCACGTTTCCTGCTTGCATAGCTGAGCGTGGTCGTCTCCTACCTATGTTGGTGTTCATATTCCTATGGTCTGCTATAATTTACAATCCTGTGACTTACTGGCTCTGGAATAACAACGGGTGGCTCTCGACAGAGCTAAATAAGACTCCTGTTCTTGATTTTGCTGGGGGAAACTGTATCCACATTGTCAGTGGATTCACCGCATTGATCTACTCATATTACTTAGGGCCACGGAACCCTAAAATCCTTGTGAACTACCGCAGTTCCAACAATATGCTAGTGATCATTGGTACAGCATTCATGACTTATGGATGGTGTGGCTTCATCACAGGCTGTGACTACAAATTCTCTGCAGTTTCATTTTACATTGTTTCCAACACTTTGATTTGTGCTGCATTTGCTGGACTCTCTTGGGCAGCTATTGATTACTATAACTCAGCAATCCCTTTGGAAGGTGATGAGAATACCGAGGTTGATTACTTAGATTCAACGAGTACAAAAACCTTGGAAAATGTCAACTCCGTGGTAAAGGAACCAAGACAAAGACGTAAGTTATCGATGGTTTCATTTGCGTCAGGCGTTGTTAGTGGTCTTGTTGTTTTTACACCTTGTGGTGGATACTTGAGTTCTAGTACAAGTTTCTGGAAGAGTGTCGTCTGTGGTGTGGTTGGAGGTGTGACGGGAAATCTAGCTACGTGTATCAAGTATTTCTTGAAAGTTGATGATGCTCTTGATATATTTGCTGTTCATGGTGTTTGTGGAATAATGGGATCATTGCTTGTAGGAATTTTTGCTGACGAATGCTGTGGTTCGAAAGGTGGATGGGTGAATCACCATTGGATCCAATTAGGATACCAAGTTCTTGGATCTGTCGTTACAAGTGCATATGTTTCAGTTGTCAGTCTTTTCCTACTTTATGTTATTGATAAAATTCCTGGGTTACATTTGAGAATGGATAAGAACTTCAATCGCCGAATGCGCCAGGAACAACGAGGTGAGGCTGGTGATGAAAAAGCAACAGAAAACGAGAATTATAATGACACGGAGTTTGTTGAACTATTGGGGTCGGATTGGTATGAATTGAATGGCGAATTCGTGATGGATTTTGTGGAGTTCCTCAAGGTTCTTGATCCTAATGATTATACAGAGGATGTTGAACCAGGTCCTGTGACGCAATCTGGGTTTATGGCAACAAGTTCTGCGGATTTACAGGATCTTCGGAATTTGGAGACAAGACAAATGGAAACTAAACGGGTGGAGGGTTATGACCTGAGGTAATGAAAGATGCTATCATAGTGAAGCATACGGAAAGTTATAGAGATTACCATAATATTTATAATGCAGGCATTTTTAGGGATAGCAACTTGACAGCTATGCCAATAATAGTATTACAACACCAATAAAGGGAAATAAAAAAGAGTTAATAGAGTGACGGGTCAAGGCTTCGGTACAAAACAGGTACACCATGTGACAAGTAGATGTCTATAAATAGGGAGACACATGGCACAGACGCCGTCAACATACACACAATGCCTCCAAAACCGACAGGCTAGCAGCAAAGCTTTAGATAAATTAATTAATGAGACGCATAGTCAATTCGAACACCGCAAATGTGGCACCGTTGGCGGGAGCAGCTCTTAAAATAGTAGGAATGAAACCCTTGTAGAAACCTTTAATACCAGACGTTCTGAACACGTCTCTGGCTGCATCAAGAGCACCTCGATATTTTGGAGCTGTCAAAGAATCAGTCTGCAATTTGGATTTGAACACATCAATTGGGTAAATGACAATCCAGAGAGCATAGCCAGACAAACCACCAAACATGCATAGTTTCCAGCCAGGAATATCAGTACGAGCGGCCCCAATCTTCTTTTTCAATTCACGAGCTACCAAAGCTTCGTACGTAGCAAAATAAATACCCATTCCGATACTTTCTCTGACCAAGGTAGGGGCCAAGCCTTTGAAGATACCGGAATACAATCCGTTCGATTGGTAGAGTTTTTTGAAGCAACCCACTGGCCCGTTGAACATCTTGATGGCGCCCGTTTGGGTTTGCAACCGAATACGAACGTGTTCAATGGGTGACGCCAAAAAACCGTTGGCGAATCCAGCCACAGCACCACAGTTGAAGTACTGGCCAAGAGTCAAAGGCTTACCTCCCATGGTTCTGTCATAGTATCTCTTCATGAACTCATTGACGGAAAACTGGACAGAAACACAGGCACCTACACCAATCAAGGGTGTTAACGTTCCTTTGTAGAAGCCGCCCAAACCTTCAGCGGTGATGAGTTTCTTCACCACATCTGACGCTCCGGAGTAGGTGCCTTCTGGAGCAGACTGCAATCTGACCTTGACTGTATCAAATGGCTGACCCACCAAAACCTGAGCAATACCACCCATGGTACCACCGAAGAGGTCTTTGTAGACCTGGAGGTTGTCGTGTGTGAGAGGGGGTTCCTCTAATTCGATGGCCATTGATAAGAGTGAGGCTGAAATTGGGCGAGTAAAAACGAGTACAAAAATATGCGAACGTGAGAATAGGAGGCTTGAGCATAAGATACAAGAACGAAGAGAGACGTTTCTTTTACAATGGGGAACTATGTGGCAGGAAAAGAAATGAAGAGAAAAAAAGAGTGAATTAGTTAAACACTTTGACATTCTCCCAGTGACTATTTTTCCATATGGGGGATACGGTTGCGGTACGAGATGGCTCGCGACAGTGGCCCAAATCTCGAGCAATGTACGATGGGCCATAATAAAGACGGGAATTCCAGCGCAATTAGCAGAGGTAGTTGACTAAGAGGATTCAGTGACTCTTAGGAAATAAAGAAAACATAAAATAAAGAAAAGAAAATAAAGAAAAGATAAATAAAGAAAAAGAAATACGAAAAAGAAAAAGGAAAAAAAAAGATGTTTGTTCGTACAATCCTATTACTGTATAGCTAAGTATCTCAGATCGCTCAATCTCCATTGAGCTTAGTAACCAACGTAAAATTCACGCTGAGAAAACATCCACATCAAACTAGTAGAGGAAACAATCAATGGTCCGGCCAAACCCTTGTCAAGCTTGCACGTCTTGAACCACAACCATTCCAGAAGGAAGTGAAAACCGGCCACGGCAAATGTCCAGATACAAAGATCGTACATGGTCTTGTTGCCAACGATATTGTACGCTCCATAGAATCTGACAATGGATGTCAAAAAGGTCCATGTTCCGAACGTACGAGCACTCAAATTAGTAACCTCATTTTGGGGAGCAGAAGAGTACACTTTTCTGGTGAGGGTGAGGTCTTTAATCAAGTACGTTTGGCAAGAATTGAACACGGAAACAACAGAAATGAAGAGCAACCAATGAGGCAAGATACCCCCATTAGCTGTTGTCGATGGAAGAAGCAGGGTGAATGGAAACATGGGGAAGGATTACCCTGTAACAGAAGAATGATACCTGGTAGTTACGCCCTGTTTAGCAGAGCGCGAACAAATTTGTAGTGCGGAAGATAATACAAGATCTCAATCACTATAGATTACTAGGCATTACTACAGATGGGGGCGTATTGGATCAAATAAAGGAGGAAATATGATGTTTCAAACACAAGTTAGTGATCTAGTGATTTAACGCATCCAGAGCAGTCCAATGGTCCAAATAACATTTCATTATTTCAAGTCAGTTAAGCTGTGATATTCCGATATTGCAGTAAGTAAAGATATTCCTGTTACTCAAATCAGACAGAGTGCAACAGTAAAAACCACCCCCATTGACATTCACAAGTCAAGTCCAATAATTATAGAAAAATCAGTGAGATGTAGGGTCCTGTTTTCTCAAAACGTCAAGTGCTGGACCCAACAACCGCGTGAATCCAGACTTACCTAACGTAGCGACAATTACAGTATCCAAAGCTTTGACTGTAGCCTGTCTGGGCAATTCATTCAATAACGCAACCTCACCAAAGTACTTGCCTTTGCCGATAGTACCAATGACACCTTGTCCCTTCTTAGAGATCTCACATGTACCACTCTCAATGAGGTAGAACTTGTCACCTGTCTCGCCTTCAGTGACAATAGTGTCACCGGCATGATAAATTTCTGTGCTCAATGCGTCTGCCAATTTCGAACGCTCCTGGTGTGTCAATCCTGACAAGATCTTCAAGTCTTTCAAAAAATCCTCATACATAATTCTGCGGTTGAAAGTACCCTCCAACAAAATACGACGGAAAGTAGCACGGTCTAATGCCCAACATGTAACATCGGTAGCTGCAACTGCCGTAGCAGCACGAGGAGAATTGTACATTAATGCCAATTCACCAAATGAAGAGCCGTCACCTGCAGTGTTGACCTTAGTACCGTTGACATAAAAATCCACCGACCCGTGCTCAATAATGTAGAAGTAATCACCCACGTCACCTTGTGTGATAATCTCAGTGCCTTTGGTGAATTCTTTTTTCGTCAAAGCAGCGACCACAGTTTTCTTGCTTTGAGTGTCCAACTGCTGGAAAAGGAAGTTCTGCGATAAAGTTTGAGCCAAATCATCACGTTGTTCCTCGGTCAAGTCATTAACAGGTGGTTTCCACAGGTCTGTCTTAAACTTATCTGGATTCATTGCTTCAGCAGAGACAGACACTCTCCGGTTGGCATTGAAAGCAACAGGAAGTTTGGCAGGCTTACCAGCCGAACGAGCACCTGATTGAGAAGCAGAAGGATCGTTTGGATCAGGCTCCAGAGTAGGCGCAGTTTGCGGTTTCTGGCCCACTCCAAAGTTACCTTTGAACAAACCAGTGGCAGGCCTAGATTCGTCAATAGGAGCGACACTGGACAGATCAGAGTGTGGATCATTGTCACCAAATGGCGACTTGAAAGCAGGCAGACCCACTCTAGCAACGTTAGAAAACTCTATGGCAGGAGTTACTTGGTCAATCTTTGGGAATAAGTCAATTCCTGCAGCATTGGCTTTGGTTTGAATGTTCCACAAATGAGAACGTTGCTGTGCCAATTTGGCATTGAAATAGTTGGCACAAAATTGCAAAATATCAACAGGATTGTTGGCAAGAATTTCCTTCTGCAAATTGTTCAACTCGTCAGTGGCAAATTGCGACATTCTTGGTTGAGAGTCTGGATGAATCGAATCCCTGAACGATAGGGAAGTATATTAGAATGAAGGGAAATGCGGGGCAAATTGACACAAAAATAAAAAAATATTCAGGTACCAGTTAGCTTGGTGTAAGGAAGTAGAGGTATCGATCAGCCAGCCGAACAACCGTATATCAATGTGGAGTACAGGGTTGGGTTGTAGTATAATTCAATCCTTGACCTCAGCTTTTTATCAGGACTTCCGCCCTGTGTGTGGGAGGCACGGGTGCAGATCCCTCTCACTTTAATGCTGATATGTATTTTGAAGGAAGGCGGTAGTCTGTTACTTTTCGATTAAACTTCTGAGCAGATGGAAGTACGTGTTTCTGAACAGATTTTTGATTTCCCTCATTCCATAGCCAGTAACGGCGACTTGGAGAGAGATAGTGATTTAGTCGTACGTTGTGTGTTATACACGACTCCATATATGCGGAGTTCTTAATCTTGTGTGGTGCCGTTAGAATCGGAACCTGCATACACGTCTGACTGGGATATGACGTCTGTAAGAAACTCCATCTTTGTGAAAAGTTTCATCTTGCTCGAGGTCGAATTGAATCGTCTCTGACTCTAGTAATATATGCAGGAGACACAAGATATGGGTCTATTTCCTTGAGAAAGAGAAAGACAAAGAGAAGCTTTTTTGTGAGAATCTCTGAGCACATTGGACAATTTCGTACGGTCTTGTTGCTCTTTTCAGGTCATTTTGTATGGCCGTTCTGTGTGCCTTTTCCTCGTAGTTCATTAGGCCCAAGCCGCATATATTGGCACGCTGGCATTGTATGAATGGAAGACCGAAACGGTTTTCGCGGCCGCACAAGACAGGGCAGGACAAAGACTTGAGGCAGAAATACACCTGATTCTCCTCGTGTAAAGATTCTTTTGTTCAGATATTGCAATAATTTTCTTTTCGTAGTAACGGTGTATTTGTGTACTCTGTGTATTCGGATACTCCGTAACACTCCGTGTCTATGTATTCATCGTTTCTTAGTATGGGCCTACGCTCTCGCCCAAGCGCTTGGCCCGCGCACCAAACTTTGGACGACGTCTTGGTGTACTCAAGGAACTTATTACTACGTTCTTGTTTTTAGTTAGTCATCTTTTTTTTTTTTGTGCTCATTAAACAAAAGATACCACCGTGGCATAATCTTCGAAACAGGCAATTGCCACCACTTATTTCCAAGTGGCAATTCCGCTTGCCTTACTGTACTATTAAGTGCCACTATATAACTCTGGCCACGTCACAGATTATCCTGCACGGAAACAGTGGCCGCAAATCTTCTTTTCATTTCTATGGACGCGCGTTGCGGCGACTATATATATAGACAAACAGAACCTCCAACCGCGGCTCGCTAGGAATTTTCAAGTGATTAACCAACCTCCAGAAATACCTCGTACAGTTTCATATTAATAGAAAAATGTCCAGGTCACAAAACAGCAAGCTCTGGATGTCAGGGCTTTCTTTTTTCCTTGTGATGATGTCGGTGGTTATGCCATTCTTCTCTGTCTCTAGCGGGGGAGCCTTGGCTACTGCTGAAAACGATTCCGTTGAAAATTACGGTACTGTCATTGGTATTGACTTGGGTACTACGTACTCCTGTGTCGGTGTCATGAAGAACGGAAAGGTTGAGATTTTGGCCAACGATCAGGGTAACAGAATTACTCCTTCGTACGTTGCCTTCACTCCAGAGGAGAGATTGATTGGTGATGCCGCTAAGAACCAGGCTCCATCCAATGTCAACAACACCATCTTTGACATCAAAAGATTGATCGGGTTGGACTACAATGATAAGGTTGTTCAAAAGGAAATCAAGCACTTGCCATACAAGATTGTTAAGAGAGGTAACACACCAGTTGTCCACGTGGAAGTTAACGGTGAAGCTAAAGAATTCACCCCAGAGGAAATTTCTGCCATGATTTTGGGTAAGATGAAGTCTATTGCCGAGGATTACTTGGGTAAGAAGGTTACACACGCTGTTGTCACAGTGCCAGCATATTTCAACGACGCTCAAAGACTTGCCACTAAGAACGCTGGTACTATTGCCGGTTTGAATGTCTTGAGAATTGTCAACGAGCCAACTGCCGCTGCCATTGCCTATGGTTTGGACAAGACTGATGGCGAGAAGCAAATTATTGTCTACGACTTGGGTGGAGGTACCTTCGATGTTTCTTTATTGTCCATCGAGGGTGGTGTCTTTGAAGTTTTGGCAACCGCTGGTGATACTCACTTGGGTGGTGAAGACTTTGACTTTAAACTTGTCAGACATTTTGCTAAGCTTTTCAAGAAGAAGCACGGTATTGACGTCACTTCCAACCCTAAGGCCATTGCCAAGTTGAAGAGAGAGGCTGAAAAAGCCAAGAGAACCTTGTCCTCTCAAATGTCCACCAGAGTTGAAATCGACTCCTTTGTTGATGGTATCGATTTCTCTGAACCAATCTCTAGAGCTAAGTTCGAAGAATTGAACATGGATGCCTTCAAGAAGACCTTGACCCCAGTTGAGAGAGTTTTGTCTGATGCAGGTGTCAAGAAGTCTGAAATTGATGACATTGTCTTGGTGGGTGGTTCTACTAGAATTCCAAAGATCCAAGAATTGATTGAACAATTCTTCAACAAGAAGCCTTCTAAGGGTATTCACCCAGATGAGGCTGTTGCCTACGGTGCCGCTGTTCAAGCTGGTGTTCTTTCTGGTGAAGAAGGCGTCAACGACATTGTCTTGTTAGATGTCAATCCATTGACTTTGGGTATTGAGACTACCGGAGGTGTTATGACCACTTTGATCAATAGAAACACCGCCATTCCAACTAAGAAGTCTCAAATCTTCTCTACTGCAGCTGACAACCAACCAACCGTGTTGATCCAAGTTTACGAAGGTGAAAGAGCCTTGGTCAAGGACAACAATTTGTTGGGTAAGTTCGAGTTGACTGGAATCCCACCTGCTCCAAGAGGTGTTCCTCAAATTGAGGTCACCTTCTCTTTGGATGCTAACGGTATTTTGAAGGTTGAAGCTTTGGATAAGGGTACCGGTAAGGCCGAATCTATCACCATCACTAACGACAAGAACAGATTGTCGAAGGAAGAGATTGACAGAATGGTTGAGGAAGCAGAGAAGTATGCCGCTCAAGATGCTGAGGTTAAGGCTAGAATTGAAGCCAGAAACTCTCTTGAGAACCTTACTCACAACATGAAGCAAAAGCTTGACGACAACGATGAATACATTTCAAAGGCTAGCGAGGAAGACAGAGAAGCCTTGAGTGATGTCATTTCTGAAGTTCTTGAATTCTTGGAAGACAACTACGACACTGCCACTTCTGAAGAATTTGAAGAACAAAAGCAGAAATTGACTGAGATCTCCTCTAAGATCGCTGAGAAGATCTACGGTAATTTGAATGACGAAGACGCAGGCGCACAGTTTGGTGATGATGACTCTGATGACGATTTCGACCACGATGAGTTGTAATGGTATATAAATCTATAATCAGATTTTTCATGTGTTAATCCGCTATTGTATCTTTCCACTGTAAGCTATAACAACGGCATGTATGCAGGATCAATATATCTTCCGTCAATAAGCCGGTAGATAGAGCTCCGGCATTAGTGAAGTGGTATGCTAGTGTATCATGTATCTGTTTCTTATATCATTGTCTCAATGTGCTCGTATATAGTTGCAATATATGCTCATATAAGAATCATTGTTCATTGTATGTGGGGATGTAGAAATGACGTGGTCACGTGCTACCTCAATAGTTCTCAGTCCA
Organism: Clavispora opuntiae; assembly: GCA_030574075.1. Classification (NCBI taxonomy): domain Eukaryota; kingdom Fungi; phylum Ascomycota; class Pichiomycetes; order Serinales; family Metschnikowiaceae; genus Clavispora; species Clavispora opuntiae. The sequence continues at coordinate 2,171,215 of JAJMEJ010000001.1, forward strand.
GGTAAGAGACCCACTAGCAGAGAAAAAAACTTTGAAAAAAGCACAGGAACAATTATTATGAGCCTTTGAGCTTCCACAAATTATCCCCATTGAATATGTCAAATAGGAAACTACAGAAGTATGTACAATCATTTGAAATCTAAATAAGTGGATGGGGTAATACCCCATTGACATCAATCACCACTGCAATACTAACTCCACAAGGGAAGTCGAAGCTGTCTTCAAAAAAATCCATGAAGGACTAGATCTCTTCAACTATTACTTTGCACGTCATGAAGCATCCAGCAATGATTCCCAGCGAGAGAAACTAGAAAGTGATTTAAAGAAGGAGATTAAGAAGCTTCAAAAATTCCGAGATCAGATTAAGACATGGCAAGGAAACGACGCACTAGAAGCAACAATAGCTTCTCTGAAACTACAAGAACATCGAAGGCTTGTAGAGGAAGCAATGGAATGCTATAAGGAAGTCGAAAAGAACTCCAAGATGAAGTCATATTCGAACCAATCAATAATGTTGGCAGCAATGGATAACGGTGAGCAAGAACTAACACCAGAAGTTGAAGAATGTGTTGAATTCTTAGGAAATATCATTGAAACTTTAACTGACCAGAATGAGAAGCTAGATGAGGAGTATGAAAAGCTATCTCAGAAGAAGGTCAGAAAGAATAATATGCTGGCGATAGAAGAAAGCAAGCAGGAACTTGAGAATTTTAAAGCAAGAAATGACTTTCACATCGAACACATGGAACATGTCATGCGATACCTTAAGACTGGCAAAGTTATGGTTGACCTGGTATGGGCCATTCAAGATGATCTAACATTCTATGCTGAATCGAACCAAGAACCTGACTTCGTTGATGATGAAACATTGTACGACGAAATTCTTAAAGAAGCCAAAGAGAATAATGAAAAGAAAGTCACCATTACCAATGGACATGATGAACTTTTCGAGAACAGTGTTTTGAATGGCAATGAAGAGCTTCTCAATTCCTTTACTGAACATTCTGAACCTTCAACCAAACGTAAAAGTACCGCATCTGCTTCTCCGGCACCTCAACTGGGTAATACATCGGATACACCGCAGAAGTCTCCTGCAATACTATCAAGCCTGACAAAATCCAAAATCATTTTGGATAAGACAGACAAGACAGATAAGATGGACATTGCCGAGACTTCAAACTCTGCATTTATCACGACTCTAAAACCTGCATCAACTCCAAGTAAACCTGCTGGAGCGTTGAAATGGTCTGTTGCTGCTAGTGGGCAAAATGTGGCCACTAATCTGAATAATCAAATTAACAACAAGCTGGTTTCTCCGATGAAACAGGAAGAACAAATAGAAGTTGAAGCGCAAAAGAAGACAGAGGTTATAATTGAGGAAAGCAAAACACGGTCTGATGCGACTGAATCTTCAGAGTTACTATCGCTTCTCACCAAAAACGACGAGTTTTCTCCATATCTTGAAGTTTTGAAGAATTCTGCTTTGCCCCAATGTGAGATGGAAGTTTTTGGAGACGTAAACTTATTGAGAGTTCCTCCTGGCCTTCAAGAATTATCTGTTGGATTTACTTCAACCAATAAGGCTGGTGAAGCTACTAGATTTTTATTGAGGACACCTCAATATTCACCTTTTGCTTCGTTCATCAGTAAGTCATATCTTCCACAGAACCTATCTAGGACAGCTTCAGAGCCACAAATAAAGCCACCTTTGTTTGTTTCAAGGTTGGAGAATTATTGGAACCGTATCAGGGCAAGCAACCAATTCGATCCTTTCTTGAGGGAGATTGAAAACTTAAGATCGCAAAACACCCAGGAGAGTTTGTCAATGGTCAACGAATTGACAATGGTTTTGTTTTATGGATACTATTATGGTTACTTGCCACTTGAGAATATTATCGCTGAATCGCTACTCCATAAATTAGGCTGGGTTCCTTATGGCTTACGTTCGGACGACATTTCTGACAAGCCTGATTCTGGTAAACAATTCCAATACTGGTTCAAACACATAGACGACTCAGTCAAATTAGCCAGTCTAAAGCTGGAAACTTCCGACTTCAAAGTATTCGACCTCTCTGCCTGGGAGATTTTTGTCAAGTATGGTGTGAAGTTTGATCCAGAACTTAGTATAACTCGCCCAAGCAAGAGTTTATTATAGCTGGCAGACAATATTCCCTCTTAAATATGCTTTTTTCATTCTCCTTCTTTTTCCTCTATGTTCAGTCATCAATCATTACAGATCATGCACCGATTCTTGTGACCTAGTACTCACTTGTAAGAATAGTTATGGGCGCCTCTGCTTCAAAGTCACTGCTAAGAATTTCATTGTCAGACATGAGCTTCTTGACTTCAAACTGCAATGATGGCTGAGACGTTTTTGTCACCTCATCATTATTGTGGTCACTGAAAATAGAGCAGAACGAATGGTCATAATCTTCAAAGACAATCTCAGGAAAGATACCGTTCTCCATATGTTGGGGCGCAGATTCAAGTGCCATGTATGATTTACCTTCCAGCACTAAATCTGCTAATTTGAACTTCTTTAAGGTTGAATTCTTGATCTGGAACTCTTGGGCGATTGTCCAAAGATGTTCGAGTTTCTCCATTGGGGGTTATTGGTTGCAAACGTTCGCTCGCACTTAACAGAGGAGTACTTAAATATCATGTTTCTCGTAAATTTACTTGAAAATTTTTAACATATTTTTTTGCTTAGCATCTGGTCTTCCCAGTCAAGCTCATCATTTTTCTATATATGCATTTTCAGGATGATTGATTTTATCTATCTATTAAGTGTCCTCATGACAGGAAGAATTGGGTCCGTAAACTCTGGTCATGCACGACCTTTGCCTCGGTCTCTAGTGCAATCAGCAATTTGTGGGGAACAGTAAAGGACACTTATTTTCCAATATCTACAACATGGAATACTACTCTTCGTTGGATGCTTCCCAGCTTGATTCTGAGACACCAACGTTATTCGAGCTTATATCTGCCAATCAGTTGGAAGCCCTTTTATCGCCCTCCTTGCGCTACATTTTAGTTCATTATGCCCAGAGATACCCACAATATTTGCTCCGCGTGGCCAATCGATTCGATGAACTAAACCTCTTTCTCAGGACTTTCATTGAGTGGTACTTTCTCAAGTATTGGCAGGGAAGCTTCACTGAGAATTTCTATGGCCTAAAACGAGTGAGTAAGACACCGCTTTCTAATGCCAAATATAACCAGGGCAAGTTGGCAGAGTTAGTCCCTTCTATGATTGAGGAAGGAAGGCGCTTGTCAAAATTACAGATTGCTGTGTCAATATTTGAAATAACGGGTATCTCATATGTGCTGGAAAAGTTAAGTTATCAATATGAACTTCTCTTTTCCAAGTACGCAACAAATCAGCTTGTGATCCAACAAGGGATGGATAAGCGTGAAGCTCGAAGAATATGGTTGAAACGCAAGTTTGTGGAACTATACCCCTATTTTCAAGGACTGTGGAGAGCAGCTAATTTATTGACAACACTTCTTTATTTAGGAGGGTATTCAAAGTCTCCTTCAATATTAACAGCTTTGTTTAGAATCAACTTTGCTCGTCTCAAACAGTATGATTATTCGAGAAATGAGAAGAAACTACAGTCCAAAAAGTCAGAATCTGTCAATAGAGTATCTCCACCTACTGGTAGCGAAATCCTTATTGAATTTCTCATGAAAAACTTTTTGAGACCGTCTTCAAGAATTGTGAAGTATGGTCTTGGTACATTTTTCCCGCTAGCAATATTTTCTTTGAAGTTTCTAGAGTGGTGGAGCAACTCCGAATTTGCTCTGCAATTGGCCAAGTCCCAAAATGATGCATTAGAGAAAACTCTACCCCTGCCCTCTGTTTTACTAAACTTGGCAAAACGGGAAACTAAATCTAAAAAGATATTTAAATCTGGTCCTAACTGTCCGTTATGTAAACAAGAGATTCTGAATCCTGCCATCATTGAGACTGGTTACGTGTTCTGCTACACGTGTATCTACAACTTTCTTCGGGATTCTCACAAATTGGCGATGACAAACAATGAAGAAAAGTCTGATGATGATATTGTGGAAGATTCAAGCGATGAAGAGTCTGGTAATGAGAGTGAATTAAACGAAGGTTCTCATGAGTCAGAGAATCAGGGATCTGAGAAAGACTCCTATAATATAGAGAGGGGAGGTCGGTGCCCGATATCTGGCCGCAAATTACTCGGATGCAAATACAATTCTATTACAGGTGAGTTCGATGTTGATGGCATTCGAAGATTGATCTTTTAATCTCCACGTGACGGAGTGCATACCACGTGCAAAATGGTAATACTTCACAACTACGGAATCCTCATTTTTTCCTAAGGCCTGATATGAGTGAAAGAACATTAGAAGCTATTCGGTTCGATAAAGAGGCAGTCACATTACAAATTTTGGACCAATTGCTACTTCCGTACTCAACAACCTATATCGACATAAAGAGCATTGACGATGCATTCCTGGCTATCAAGCTTATGCAAGTGAGAGGTGCACCCGCAATCGCTATAGTGGGTGCCTTTGCAATCGTTGTTGATACCTATAATTACCTTAGCACAGAGGGAGGTTCAAAGACTATTGGTGATTTGACTGCTTCTATTGACTATTTGGTGACTTCCCGACCAACTGCGGTCAATCTCGCCAATGCTTGCAATGAGATCAAAGAGTTATTGTTGACCAAATTCGACAAAACGCACTTGCTTGACAAAGATGTGCTTCAAACTCTCTTTGATTATGCTGTTGCTTTACACGAGGATGACTTGAGTAACAATTTCAAAATTGGTGAAAACGGCTTGCAATACATTATCAAGACTTTGAAGTCGCAGAATTTCAAGGGCCCATTTTCAATTGTTACCGTCTGTAACACGGGATCCTTGGCTACTTCAGGACATGGGACTGCTTTGGGTATTATCCGTACGGTACACGCCAAATTGAGCAAATTAGCATCTCAGGAAGATTTTTGGTTTGATCATGTTTATCCTTTGGAAACAAGACCATATAATCAGGGTGCCAAGTTAACTACTTACGAGTTAAAGTATGAAAAGATTCCGTTCACCATGATCTGTGACAACATGGTCACTTCGTTGATTTCCACATTACACAAGAAGAAGGATATAAAAGGAAGCTCTGCACCTGTCAAGTTTATTATTGTTGGTGCGGATAGGGTGGTCAAAAACGGTGATTCTGCTAATAAGATTGGAACATATCAACTTGCTGCAATTGCAGACTACTTCAACACCTCTAAGTTCAAAGAAGCCGACCAGATCAAGTTCATTGTCGCTGCTCCAAACACGACTATTGATCATAAGACCCTTACTGGAGACAACATTATTATAGAGGAAAGACCAGCAAATGAACTTACAACTTTGAAAGGTCCCAAGGTTAAAGATGATGGTTCTGTTGGCGAAAAAGTCACTGTTGGAATAGCCACTCCAGGAATTAATGTTTGGAACCCTGCTTTTGATGTTGCTCCACATGATTTGATTGATTGTATTGTCACCGAGGACAAATCTCACGAGAAATCTAATGGGGAATTTTCACTCTAATACATGATATTATTTCTTCTGTTTTAGAGATGCAATGTACGATATGTTGCCCGTTGTACCTAATCGATGAAGCTATCATACTGGTGCTTGTTTTATCAATCATTTCTATGTAATTGGATTTTGTGAGGTTACGTATTCGAATCTACGTCGTTTTCGTTCTCAGTCGCTTCATTTTCAGTTGGTGCCTCAGTTGCGTCGTCCTCCTTTAACATTTCCTCAGATGATTCTTTCGGAGTAGCAGTAGGAGTAAAGTCTTTCTGTGCAGATTCATCTTGCTCTAGGATTTTCTCTGCTTTCTTCAGTTCCACCAGCGTGATTGTTTCTTCTTTCTCTATTTTGTTGTCATTTGTGTCATTAGAGGATCCATCCTGCTTCAGCGAAGACCTTATGTCATCCTTGTCATTGGAAGATTCCTCTTTTGTCAGAGAAGTCTTCATGTCATCTTTGTCAGCTGATCGTGTTTTCGGGTCTGATATGTTGTTGTCATTGGTTTGTTCCATAGTCTGTTGACTCATGGTGTTCTTTTCAGATACTTCCTGTGTTGTTTCATGTTCAACCTTATTCTCTTGAGTTTTGGAAACGGGCAATGGTTGCAGAGACTCTTGACGACCATCATTACTTGAATTAGGTTGAGCAATTTCTAAGGAATGCTTCGCAGAATTAGAGGCAGAATTTGCTGCCATTGCTGCTCTCTCGCCAGCTATGGTATTCCGCATTATCTCTTCCATTTTTGCATCTTCTATTGTCTGCAAAGAATTGACATTCTCCCAAATAACTTGACCTGAATTTCCGTATCCCGGTATTTCTCCGAGTTTGACCCGGAAATAGTCCACGTCCTTCAAAATAGAATGTTTTTCATTCAAATCCTTGAACTGAGAAAGCTCTGTACAGTAGCAATTAACAAGAAGGTTCTTGTAGTTGTTGAAGATTTGTTGAAGAATGAAGGTACATTCAGTTTCGGGCAAGTATTTAGTCAATACCTTCGAAACGGTATTGGTTTCTTTCACCAATGTTTCCATGTATGCGTGACACTGTTGTGCTTTAGTCAAGGGCTGGGAAAGATCGAGTTTGGTGATAGCAGAACAATGGCTCAATGTTCTGTCATACATTATAGAAACCAACTTATTTTGCAATTCTTTGTGGTGATCTTTGTAGGCAGATAGAACCTTCATACAAGTTATATCTTCTGGTGAATTGTCATCAAGATGAATGTTTTCCATATCGAAAAGAATCTCTAATTCTTCTAACAATGCAGTATCAAATGAGATAGTTTGAATGCACAACGCAAGATGTTTGGTGGTAATATGCTTTAGTCCGGCAGTTCTAGTGGCACCCGCGTTCAAGATTGCCTGGGAAATTCGGGAATTCATCAATTTGAAAAATGATAGAATGTTGGATTTAACTGAAGCCGAACGCGACGTAAAGAGCCTTGCTAAGATTAGATAATCCTGAAGATTTTCAACCACTTTCAACACAAGTTGAGGAACCAAAAACAGTTGAGACTTTATGTCTAAGCGTGATAAATTTTGCATCATTTGATTCACATGTTCCCTGCCCATTTTCTTCTCTTCATCCTCATAAAAGTCTAGTAATGAGGCCCACTTTTTATCATCAAATTTCTTTCCCTCATTTCCTCGGAACAGGTCTGCGTACTCAATGAGTGTATTTAAGATTTGCTGAGAAGACAGCAACAAATCAGAATCAAGACATTCTTTCCATGGTTCTCTATCACAATTGGTCATCAATGATTTCATGGAGTTGGAATGAAACTTGTGAACGTAATAACCCACATGGTTTCTTACCCATTCAGTCAAAGAATTACCGGGAGTAGTTGCAACAAATCCAGGATTGATTGACTCGCATTCCTGGAGATATCCTGAAGTAATCAGATAGAAATAGAGATATTTATCCACAGGCAAATCGCCTATCTGCTCCAGGCGAACGTTCAAAATTTTAACCAACCGAATTTGAGTGAGCTCTATCGCACGATTGATAGAGCTAGTAATATCCAACGACATCACATCCACATTTTCAAGCATCTCAGGAGATAATGATGAGAGTGTAAGATCTAGCAAAAGCTTTTGATGTATGGTCAATCTACGCAAACATTCCGAAAGATTAGCGTATGTTTTGCGTATCAATTCAGTGAACTGTTCCAGCGATAAGCTTTTGATGTTCATTGAGAGGGATTGGGTGCCCATAGGTGTCAGTTCTAGCTGATCAGCACCTTGTCCGACAGGCGTTCTTTCTCGAGACAGAAGACCTGTGTCCAGATGTAGTGAATCACCTTGATTACTAGGTAAATTCAGTCTTATTATGGACTTGATTTCAGTAATGAGTTTCTGTTGATACTCATTTATGGCCTGTACAACATAGCCACTCTTGGATAGTGTATGAACATAACCTTGGACTTTTTGCTTGATGTCTGGATCTATGACACTAAACAGCTTCTCAATATGTCGGTCCTGGTACTGCCGTTTACGGTCAATTGATATGTAGATACGATTCATTGTCTGCTGAGGGGAGACAGAATTGTAATGGGTGCGTAAATCATCAATAAGAAGCTTGATGAATTCATCCGCATAGCTCATGGCACATTTTGATTTCAATTCTCTTAAATCATGCTTGAATGTGTCTAGGGCCGGCAAATTGGAGAGATCTACCAAGGGGTAGTTGAAAGTGGGATATATGTCAAGAGTTACCTGATCTGTGTAATACTCTTTCTCAACTCCCCTACTGAGATTCTCGATGACAAAAATCAAATTCAAACACTCTTGATGTCTTCCCTTTCGGGAAAGGATGTTTGCATCAGCATAGAGTGAGAGAAGTTTCTGTAATTGCAGCACTGAAGATTCCAAATGGTTGACATTTTGACGTTCATCTATGAGATCTAGAATTCGGGAGCCTCGCTTGGCTTGGCCTTCCTCAATGTCAGAGACTTTAGTGACAATCTTCTGGAATCGATCATAACAGTCTTGCGAGTCTGCTTGTATATGCTGGATCTCGTCCAATGTACTAAAGAAAGTATCAGATGTCTTTGAAATTTCTCTAATTAGCTGAACTTCCACCGCATCAAGATACCGAGACAACTTCTCTTGCACTTCGGTATCATGCAAAATATGCGTAGTTTCGTTATCGTGAGTATCTGAGTCGGGTAGTATCCTAGTATTCTGCATGACTTGGCTAAAGATTCGTGGGTTGTCCAATCTGAAATTTGGATCCTCGAACACCTCAGGAATGTCTTCAAAGTCGCCATCTTGAGAGCCAGTAAAATTTTGCGCAGAGTCCGAGTCCAGCTGGCTTTGCTGCTCGGATAATTTAGAGAGCATGTCCTCCGTAAGGGACTTGTAGCCCAGCTCAAACATCTTGTATTCATTTTGGATATCCTTCACTAGCAATTCGGCCAATTCCTTATTTGACACTTTTTTGAGAAGATGATGAAGTTGGATCTGCGGTATATCATCGATGGTCGGTTTAGTCAAATGATTAATTGTGGTTGTCCCGCCATTGACCGTCACTTGTGCCTTGAGTCCGCGATTTTGTTTCATACGAGAAAGATCAGACGCTACTGTAAGCTCGAAGATTGAGTTCGGGCCAAGTGGCGACGTTGAATCGGTTCTTTTCTCTTCATCCACAGCGGAGCCTGATTTGAGAATATTGAACGCATTTAGTATGGAACTTTCGTCGAAACTCGTGCGCATATTGGAGAACAGCGATTCAGGTACTTTATGACGTGAATCGCCAGAGTACTCGGAGGCCCACGTGATGTCACCATTGATATTGGCTGATGTGTCAATGGAATCACGTCCAGAAACTTGGACGACATCATCTGCTTGCATCAGTGGGATTTTCTGGGGGTTAATGGGGATTTGTCTGGGGTATATAAGCCAGGCGAGATTGAACCGATAGTAGCTACTCAAAACATGGCTTATATGCAGGTTGGGACATGGTGAAAATATTTGCTAGTTACATCTATTGTATATTAATTGTTATGCCAAGTCCGGACTTTGTAAATTCACAAGAATCTTGTTTCTACACATTCAGATGAGCCACCTTCAATTCTGTACTCAGTTTCACGACATAGAAATGACCCACTTAAGTAATGGGACACGAGGAAGGGCTCTTTCAGGCCAATCATGTGAAATGTAGCAATTACCGGGCCCACGTAAGCGAACAGACTTTCCTTCATGATAAAACCCAATAAACCCTCGTTTCAACATTCTTAACTCTAAATAGCTAACACTATGAATTAGGAGTATCACGTGCGCGAAGCAAACACCATATAGCATGGAACATCGCGCTTACTAAGTGCCACTCACGCCACACTCATCGTTACTTTCATTCCCCATGTCCCAACCAACAAACCCCGAGAAGCCAAAGCCTTGCTGCGTATGCTTGGAAGAAAAAAAAGCTAGAGACGAGTGTCTCTTGTTCAACGGCCAAGAGAGCGGCAAGTGTAACGATTTGATCCAAGCTTACAAAACTTGTATGAAAGGATTTGGATTTGAAACTAAATAAAAGTTTTGATAGAGCCGGACAGATTCTGAATACTGGACCGCAGAACTTCCACCGTCTAAAGAAATATTCCTGTAAATAGAACCCAAAATTGACAACATCTTTATATGAGTTAGTAGGTGGTTTACAGTATCTCCTCCGTAGATCCTTACCCATTATTATACAGTTTCTACTTAGTGGCGCCGTAATCGATTGGCGGCTGGACCTGCGTATTCAGAGCCGAGTTGTTGATTGTTTCGTACCCATAAAAACCCTCCACATCTTCACGTAACTGAGACTCGGATGCTCCCATTTCCCTGTCATGGCTGAACTTACTATTGGCCTGGACAAGCAGTTGGTTCTGGATGAAGTTGTCCACAAGCACAAGTTGTAAGCAGTTCATCACGACTGGAACCACAAACATAACAATAAATATTTCAAACTCGTTGGGATATTCGTCCAACCAAGCTAGAAGAACATGACTTGTGAACCATAAGAGAGGCGCCTCAAAGCACTCGAGAACACCAAACAAAATGAACTTTGTGATCATGAGTGAGCCAAAGTAAATAGCTAACTGCTTCAAGTATGCCCGCACCGATGGCTTGCGAGGATCAGGTCCGTATTCGCCACTCTTGATTTGTGTTATTCCGAGATAATGCTTGCAGACATAACTCACTCCAGAGAGCACAATGTAGAGCACATACACTCCAATCGTGCAATCAGAAACAATACTGAGGAAGTACCAACTGCATGGGTCGCCTGTACATTCATCCCCAGAGCATGGTTCTTCTAAGATTGACGCTGCCTCTTCACTGGGCAGCCCTTTCAATATGGAAAGAAGCAAGTTGAACACGTGCACGCCAAACGCTCCAATCACTTGTTTCGAGACATCAAAGAACCACACCTTCCATGTTCTTCGGATCGGGTATTCGTAGAATCGTTTGATGATGAGTGACAGCATACATAAGAGCCCAAGGAATGCTTGTGTTAATAGCGAGAACGTGCCCACGAGTTCGCATTTCCCTTCCTCGTTTGGTGCTGGCTTCGAAATTGATTTCGTTAGGAATACCATCGCCAAAATACGAAGCAAGTGTTCCATCATGGATGCTTTGATAAAGTCAATAATATGCCCCAGACGATAAAGATAGCTTGCTCTCAGCAATCAATATAGGCCGGTGTACGGGTTCTCTCACTCAAAAAATAGTGTGTATATGTATTATAGATAGTCATGAGCTTTTCAGAAGCTACTCGCTAGATATAGTGCGGGGTGAAAAGAAGTCCGCTTATCATTTTCAGTAGCCAATTACGTAGGGTACGTTTGTACGACCGTGGCTATATTTTTATTTTTTTCTAGTGAAATGAATGATGGTTGCAGGGATGGTGAAATCGCAACTGAAGAAACGGACACCCGAGAAGAACTGGCAAAATTTCCAACTACACCAGTATCATAATTCTTTGGAACAACTATCGTGGAGCACAGCAGCACGTACCGGTGGTAACAATGATGAGATGTCAAAATGGAAGGGAATAACGGCAGAACATGCATGTACAACGGGAAACAGAATCTTCATCCATTTATATCCTGAGAATTCTAGCTCACGCTCGTTACATGCAATCATGAATGTTCATTTGAATCGTGGTGGTATCCCAAACTCACGAATTTTAGTTCGATGAACCTTTATTCCATCCACCTAAGAAGTTAGCCATGGCCAGCCCCACTCTATTCTTTTGTGCTTGGTTTCCTTCTTCGTTTTCAGATTGTGATGGGCGAGAAATTCCATTCCGATCTGCAACCTGATATAGTGAAGCATAGCTGTCTGTGTTTTTGTCACCGGATGATGTCAGTGGAGCCATGCCGACATCTTCCACAAATTCATCCTCGGATTCACTATCAGAATCAAACAAAAATGACTTTTTATTCACTTGTCTTTGTAGCGGTGGGGTACTATTGCCCAGGAAAGCATTCGCTGAGGTGGTATGTGGCGGCAATGGAGACGCCTTTCTTTGTACAGGAGGTGACAGTGTACCCGTATACGATGGAGAGTAATGAGTTCGTTCTTCGGTGGGTTTCAGATTGAAAAACGTGTCCGACAACGAGTTAGTTTCACCGCTCTTAGTCATACCGGTGTTCATAAACTGGTCAGCTAGGGAACTTGATGAATGTGGTTGTTTTGAGAGAGACGTGGACGAGTAGCGCGGGTTGATAGACACGATATGTTCCTCAACAGGCGATTGTTCCACTACTGGATAATGCTGCCCTCCTTGTGGTGGATTCGCTGCAGTCATCGATTGCCCAAAAACCAGTTGAGCTAATGATTGACTTGAGTTTCTGGCACTGATCGACAATCCTTCCTCCTCGGAACTATCATCCGAATCTGAGTCTGATGCTTCCAAAGAGAACGGATTACCTTTAGAAACAGGAGTGTTCACGACTGAATTATCAAGTAAAGAAATAGGTAACCTGTTCCTTTCTCCTGTATTCGAAGCACTGTCCGCCAGAAAGGCTGCATACCGGTTAGCGTCCTCGTTTTCTATAATTTCATAGTCAAAATTGGAGCCCATAGTGATGTTTTCAGGTACATCAACAACATCAGGAGTCTTCTTCGAACCATATATGGCGTGGTTAGGATCAACTTGATAAACAGTATTGTAATCATAAAAGTAATCGTAACCTCTGCTAGTAGAATTGTCAACATTGTGAGACAAACTGGATGTGTAAGGATTAGATGCATCACTTTCTTCGTCACTTGAACCGTAGTTGATTGTGGTTGGAGGTAAAAGATGAATGGTTTTGAGCGGACGCAAGTTCTCCGTCAGTACCGAACCACTGTCTTCACTACGATTAGGATCTTTGGCCGAAGCAGGTGATAAGCTAGGTAACGATAACCCAGCGACAGATGCTGATGATGGGGAGCGTACTCTCAAGAAAAAGCCTCCTTCATCATCATCATCGTCTTCTTCGTATGATTCATCCTCTTGGGTGCTTGCTCCATGTTCGTTTTCGTAGCCTTCGTATACGTAACCATCCTCGTCGGTATAGTCATAGTCTTCGTCATCATCGTCGTCATAATCATAATCTCCATCTTCATCTGAGAACTCATCTACAGCAATGCATTGTTGGACTTCTTCGTTGAAGTGAATATGACGCTCCTCCTTAGATGGTGCCTCCACGGGACCAGCCTCCGGAGATGCGACTTTAGCCTGATTGCTAGCAACCTTCTCCAATTGACTGGCTAGTCTTTCTGAGTCCAATCCCATCTTATTCTTTGCAGCCAAATCTGCTGAGCTATTATTCCGAGAATTTGCTTGTGAACCCTGAGCAGAATAGTTCTTATATTGGGAATTAAGCTTGGCAGAAATGACATCGACGTCAAAGTATTCCGGAGGTCGTTCTGACTTTCCGGTACGTTCTGCAGCATCACGTCTTGCTTGATCTTCTGCATCCTCACGACGCCGCTGTTGCAGTTCTGCACGTGCAGTGGCGACTTGCAACTTTAACAAATTCAGATGGCTAATCATCATGTCTTGCACAGTTCGTTTCTTTAAAATGGGCTTAGGACCGCCAGACTTACGGGCAATGGAGATATCACCAGCCACGGCGTTTGTAGCAGTGGATCCCAATGCATCGTGGCGCTCACAGCCGTGTACATCATGTTCATTTTCATCATCGTCCACGATTGGACCATAGAGCCATGTCACGTCACTATCCTTCGACCAGTTCACCTCTTCCGGGCTAATGGTTTTCAAATTAGAACGTCTCTGTGCCCAAGTACGCCAACTAGCATTTTCCAACCGAGCAGCATTTGCAACATCTTTACGACGCAGAATAACATAGCGCCAAGATTTGGAGATATCCAGAACATCCCATTGATGTGACAAATAATCCACATGGCGCGAAGGCTCAGCCACCAAGTCTGTATCATCATGAGGGAGAAGTTCCAGAGATGCTAAAAATGGAGATGTTGGGGTTGCCGTTGCTGGTGGAGACGAATCGCCAACTGGCGGCGAATTCAAACCATGAAGATCGCTAGTGGCGGTTTGGTCATTAGAATCCTTCAAACCATCCGAATGTGGTATTTCCGATTGACCCTGCTGATGCTCTTTTGATTCCTGTTGATCTTGTTCAATTTGTTGCGCTTGTTTCTCAGGGTCGATGAACTCGTCTAACAATCCAAGAGATCGAGTTCTCTTCAACCGAAACGTAGTGTTTTGGAAATGGTCATCATCTTCAGCATCCACGTGCTGCGAGGTAGTGGCACCACCGCTAAAAACCTCTCCAACGTTGACATTCGACGACATTTGGTGAGTAGGGGATTAGATAGCAGGCTGACCAGGAACAGAGGCCAATACCAATATAGATATATCTTAGGGGGGAATAAACTTGTAGTTTTGTTCTATTCAAGGAATCCACTTGTTCTTGTAACCTTAATAGATATCTTAAATGTTGCCACTCAAGATAACTCCAACAACGACGTGGAAACTTGGGTTTCCGACTTGGGGGTAAGTCTGGGGGAAAGAAAAAGTAGCCGTTGGGAGCGACAGGCAAGAAAGCGGAGAAGTGGGCGAAAGGAAGAGAAAGACAGAAGCGCACTAAAAGTGGTCTGGTCTTACTTTGTTTCTGCCGCAAAAGAGCAAAAGATATAAGTGTGTAGAATAAGAAAGCACAGGTATTCTGCTATAAAGGACGGTGTCACTCTGCGAAGTTTGAGGTGCCGACTTGTTGGTGGAGTTTGCACCCGGACCTCTCTGCACCCTCACATTCATCCACTTCGGGTATAACAATTGTTTGCACCATGTTCCGCCTCGTACCATTGAAGTTAATTTGAAATTTGAGTACGCCGTGAAATGTGGAGCGTACGTATTTCATTTCTCCTGTAACTTTTTAATATTTGTTTCTATCTATTTTTATTGTGCTCCATTTCTACATTGCGTTTCTTCCCCAGGATATTCTGTTCATTAATAAAACCATCTTGACTCGGGTGCACACGTGAGTCCATTCGGGCAAGTTTTTTTTTTTTTTTTCGGGTGTTTGGGTTTTCCCCCCACATCCCACGACGTTTTTTATTCCGAGAAATGAAAGAAACAGCACCAGCACTACAATACGGAACAATTATTTTTTTTTTTTTTTTTTTGACCAATAAAATGACCGTTCCTGTAAGATAACTGGTATCACGCATAATTTCACCTGCAATCAACTTGTCTTATCTTTCACTCGTCATTAATTCTGTACTGACTGGCGGTCTATGCTGACGTAAACGCATTTCACTATTTTCCTTTTATCTTTAGCACGAGCTCAAGGTGTCACACTGTCTACTTACAGTTGTGGCAAGCCGGGCGCGCATCTGTCCGCCCACAGACACCATGTTTCTTATTCGTGTAATTCCTGTCACTTTGCACAAGGTACAGTGCTTCCGACTTTCTCCGAGGTTATCCGTGACTAGTCAGGATACACAACCAGTAAAAAGCAAAAAGGAATGATTTCGCCCAGGATCGAACTGGGGACGTTCTGCGTGTTAAGCAGATGCCATAACCAACTAGACCACGAAACCACTTCTATGTTACATGAGGATGAGTTCAACACCACAACTTTTGCGTCACTCTATGCAGCCCGTGTTCTATACTTTAGACTTGTTCTTATGCTAATCCTCAATTACCTCAAATTAATTCATGTACACTTTATGTTTACAATGAGGCACCCTTACTTCCTACATTACTAGCTTACTAAAGAAAGCATAACGGTATAATATATTATGCTAAATTAGGTATCAATATACCATCCCACATCAGTAACCTTCTTGGTCTTAATATCATTATAATAGTCCCACGGATCCTTCCTGTATAAAGGAAGATCCGGGTATTGCTCAAGAGAATATTCCCGAGCATGATCAATATCAGAACTTAATAGCAAATGTCTTTCGGCGGAGTTTGACACGATCTTGTATTCATCTTGGATCCATTGGCTGTGGCATTGGCTCCGCCAATCAGTACTTCCAAAAAGCAGCAGTACGGTCGCACACGCTCTAGTACATTCTTTTTGAGGTACCCAGAGCTTTAAATCCTTACTAAAACGATGGCCGTTGAAGTCGAGTTTGGTAGTAAATGATTCTATACCGTACTTTCTTTGTAGCACTGACAGAACATTATTGGGCACATATATCGAGGATCCTTCAAAAAATGAGTGGCGGAGAGGAAGAATCTCTTCTAGTGTTACCCAGTTCCAATTCTTGCAATGAACTTGCAGTATAGCTGAGGATGCATCATTTACGGCCGGCAAAATCCCTGATGGGGGATCGTCGCTTGTGTGAGATAATGCACTTATATCGATATAAAGCCCTGTGCTTATGTCAGTAAAGCGTGCATCAATAAAGTTTCGACCGTTTCCTTGTCGAATATATGTAGGAGACACCTCGAATAAGTACCTTGAATTCCCATCACGCGGATTTTCCATTATAAGTGTTGAGTTGACGGTTCTGGCGAGCCTGTCAAGGTGTGTTATGGGCATTTGTACGTCGATATCCGTATCCCAAGGCATGTTGACCCCATTGTAAGCCCAGCCTAAGAGGGAACCATAATTAATCCAAGACGCCACATTATTTGCATTGGCAAACTTGAACCAGACCCTGATCATATGATGAAGTACGCTTTGACGTTCCCGACTAGACACATAGCGCTTGAAGAAAGGGTATGAGATGTGATGTGAGCGACCCGCAATGAGATCGGTGTAAATCCACGGGTATTTGAAGAACCTGTCAGCATTATCAACTTCCACATTAAAAGTCTCCAATTGTTGAAGGTACTGTAGATCATCTGTGGAAGCTTCTTTTTTCTTTAATGCACTTTTGAGGTTATTAATTTCATCTTTTGGTTCAAATACAAAATCTTGTGGAGTCAATGCAATGGACTTCTCAAAGGCAAGGTATGGATGGAACACGAGTCCATTAGGCAGAGCCAAATTTTCCAGCTGAAGCGACGACAACATTTCCAGTACAAGGGCCTTCTTGGACACTTGCATGGGCATGTTTTCTACTCCAATTCTCTTTTTAGCTAGAACAGGGATTTCCACGAATCCTTGGTCGGTGGCTGCCCAGATGCGCCTTGGGATATCCTTCGAACAATAAAGATTCACCATTGCCCGTAGAACTTTAGTATTGTATGATTCCATGAAGTATGGGTTGGTCAGGGCGTATTTGCGGAGAGTTGCATCACACTTTCCTTCTGGAGAAGATTTGCGGTAAGGTGCTATAATTCCATCAGCCGCAGACAAATCTGTCCAATCGTCCCAGTGGAAGTAGACGCCCAACTGGTTGCCAATATGAGCAGCAGACAAGAGGGATTTGTGGAAATGATCATTGGAAGAGATGATTGCTCCAATGTATGTAAACATGCAATATGATATAGACCTTGGATTGAAGCCAGACGCCTGGTGCATGGCTAAAGTGTGCAGATCAAGCACAGCATCTGGGACAGATTTGCAAAGAGCCCGAAGAAAGGATATTAGAGCCAAAATTGCAACTATTACCACAAGCACTAATCTCTTCTGGAGATATCTTGTCAACATCTTGTGAGGAGCAATAAGGGCAAGGAAAGGACTTCAGTGTATTTTTTTTTCGTCAAATATTTATTGACGGTCACGTTGGATATTTTTCTCTCACCAATCACCTGTAGCACCTTGCAGAGTTGGAATAAGTGTGGGCGGAGCTGGGCGGAGCAAGTTAACGATACTGCAAGAAGGACAAAAAAAAATACGGCGGCAAGTTGATAGAGGGGATTTTAGAATTGCTGCAAAGAAAAGCTTGCACTGGATAGCCTTAGATCGACCAAGTAGATAAGAAAGAATTCGAAGATGGGAAGGAATGCTGTAGGTGGTTTACAATGAAATTTACTCGATTTTTTCTTAGCTTCAAGCTGCTATTCGTGTCTCAGTGCCCTGTTGTGAAGGCTGAGCATGCACAACGCAGCATGCGGCTGAGTATAAAGATACATTAGTGCATGACGCGAACACCAACAAGGATCTCTTTTACTGAATGAGAGTTCACGATTCAAATACATATGTAAAGACATTGTTTACGATCAAATTCCAGTACTGGGCATAGTTGGAGGAAATATCTCGGTTGGAAACTTTTTTCGACCCGGCTAGGTTTCAAGCATCCCGTCTTTAATAGCGTTTGAACTTGACATGAAGTAGAAGTGCAGGAATGATGCAGGGACAAGAGTAGAGGTACTGCCCCTCCAGTTCACAGTGCAATAAAGGCAAGCGCCATACTTGTGGATTAATTTTCTACGGCTATGCTCCCAAACTTATATAGGACAAAATTGTTCGTAGCAAACGAGTCCGTTTGGCGGACGAGCTTTTCTGAGCTTTTCTCGGCCAAGTCATGTTTGCTACTAAGATAGTGTTATGCAGGCATGGTCTGCCAATGACTGTATATGAATTAGCAATGCCTCGCGTAGACAGGCGGGTGGGAAACTGGAGTGTGGTTCCACAAGCCACGTGAACTTAAAAACTTCCTCTTTGGGACGCTTCACTAAAAACTTAAATGCACGAGAATGGACCCGTTTCGTATGCAACTTTTTACAGGCTATTGTTTTATATTTTTGTCTCCACAGTGGCTTTGAGAGCACATGAGATATCTACGGTTCCGAAAGAAACAAATTTTCGAGGACCAATCTAGATGTGACAGAACGATTGTTCATTATATGTTTGGCGTGCTAGTGCTACATTTTGTCTACTCTCTTTTTCTTCTTTATTTTTTTTTTTATTTTCCTACTTCGCTGGCGCAGCAGGAATAACCGTGGAACGGCCCACTTCCTTCGCATAGGAGCCGATGTTGTTAACTTATTAGGTCTGGTAAGCCTAACAATGGACTGTAGTATGGAACCCTTGGTGCATTAAGATTCGATCGTCATAGCATCTGACACAGCAATGTTATATGAACTATTTCTCTCATCTTCTGTCGGTCCGAAATTGATGTCCGTTCTGATATGGCACTTCAACGTTGTCTTCTGTGACGTTGTGTCTGTAACAGTATGTCGCTAGTATTCGCTCCAGTTTTTCTTCAGCCAGTTGTTGGTTGGCACACTCAGTGATGCAGGATCTAGTGCCAGTTCAATGCTGGGGAAAATCAGTGGAGCTGGCGGACAATACAGACGACGCTTTTCACGCAAAACGCCGCTGTGGGACCCACGTCTAAAAGGAGGGATGTATTTGCCGTCGTTCTTCAGCGCTCCACGGCTACTCATTGCAGAAGGAAGATCGTACGTGGAGAAAAAATCACCACGGTTCTCTTTGTCAGGAGCTGTCAACTTTTCAGGTTCAGCACCACCAACATCTTCCAACTGAAACATGTCGTCATCGAGAGCAAGATGGTCAACTTCCTCGGTAAGTGCAGCAATACCTGGAGAACGTGGCAGCCGCAAAAATGGCGGAACATATTTGCCATTGCGAGAACTGGCACTTTGTGCTGCTCCACCGCCTGGGTGGACACCATTGATATGGTTGCTGTTCGATCCAACACTTCCAGCAAAACCTGTTTGGATTGCGGCCATATTAGTGCTGTAACCACCTCCATTATAGACGTTTGAGAATGAATTACCATTGTTCTGGCCTCCGGTGTAGGAACCTACAGGTGGTCGACGATGGTGGCTCAGACGACGTCTGGAGGGTTTTGCTTGATTATGATCAGCACCATTGTTGCCGTACAGATCCGGCCGCTTCTTCCACAGCTGGCGAAACCGCTGGCGTCTGCGAAACTCCTTTTCGTGCCTTTCTCCTTTGTCCCATCGATCGTGTCTATCATGTCTTTCGGACCGATCGCCTCTGTTCTCTCCGTATTTGTCCATATAGAGGTTGAACACACTCCGCGGGGTAAAGAAATCTTCCCTCTTGAACCGGGCAGCACTTGATCCATGACCATTCCCTGGAGCTTGATAGGTGTTACTATAGTTCCCTGGTCCATGACGACCAGTACTTTTGTTATAGGAAGCAACGCCAAATGGTTTACGTGTGTTGCGGATCCGTGCTCCAATAGGAATAGGTTGGGTTCCTGGAGTAAGTAACGCATCAGCCCTCCTGTTATGCGGCATTTGGGTGTCACGGGAAGGAGAGGAGTCCAGGGCCTCGGTGGAGAACCTGGCATGAGCACGAACTTGTCGTCCCAGGTGTGGAGAAGCTGCACCATCCTTAAGGTCGTATACACGCTTCTCAGCCTCTGACCTACTTTCCACTTCAGACCGACTATCAAAGTCAGAGCGATCTGATTTGGAGTCAAAATCGGCCTTGATATCAAACGCAGGCTTGAGCTCAAACCCTGGTTTAAGATCAAAGCTAGATTTCGCTTCGAAATCATTCTTTGATTCAAAGTCTGTCTTAATGTCGTACCCTGTTTTCATTTCAAAAGCTGGCTTCATATCAAATCCTGGTACAGGCTTGAGTTGGTAATCTGACTTTTCTAGTTTCTTCAAGTCGTCCTCGTCCACATTCTCATCTTCATCTTCCGAGTGTTCAGCGAAATACTCTTCATCAATGGTGAAAAACCGAATGTTGTCCACTTCATTGCGTAAACTCTCTAAATCACGATTGGAAGGATCAAGGGTAAGACAGAACCGCAAGGCGCTGAACATGTCACCACTCATGGTGCTGAAAAAGTCAAACAATGCCTCACGATTAGCAGAAAACTGTAAGAATCTCTTATCTGTATAGTTTGCGGCCTGGAATGGGTTTTTGTGGAAAACAAGGGTCAACAAAATTATACCCACAGACCACAAATCCACTTTTGCGGCGTCATAAAATTCCAATTCAGGGTCGAATAGTTCTGGGGCCATGTATCGTTCAGATCCTACATCAAATTCGCTCTTGTTAGTAATATGTCTCTGAGTAGTTGCTAGGCCCCAATCACATATTTTGATAGTCCAGTCTTCAGCGATAAGTATATTTTCCGGTTTCAAATCTCTGTGGTAAACCAGCTTAGAATGACAGTAGGATAGCGCATTTAAAATCTGGCCAAAAACATCTTTAATATCTTGAGATGTCAGTGGACCAAGGTCGCTCTGAAGAGCCTCATACAAATCACCGCGAGAACAATATTCAAGCACAAGACATGAATCAAAATGATCAATAAGATTGGTGATGTTTGGATGGGTACCCAAAATTTGATGGATACGGATTTCCTTCCCAGACTCTTCACATAAGCTAGTAATTATACTTGCTCTTGTAACTTGGTCCTTGTCAATGTTGGATCTAAGTTTGGCTGGCGACGATGTAGCACGTCCGGTTGTCTTTGAAAGATCCTTCAATTTGCTTAACTGGTTATAGTTGCTGGGGTAGATGTACTTTACAGCCACGAGACGGTCTTTGGCCTTTGTATCTTTGGCCAACGAAACAAGACCATAGGAACCTTCAGAGATGTCCGCCACCTTCAAGTAGCGATCATGCAAAAGACTGCCACGGCTGTAGCGCTCGTAATTTTCCATTACGGGATTTGGTTTATGCGATTGTGTTGTGGTTAGGGAAATGCAACGGGTATGCTAATGGGTGTAATAGGCAAGGCCTAATAGTGAGGGGAAGATAGTAATGAGGGAAATGATTTGGCGGTCACAAAGGACGTTGAATGAAGAGACACCGGTGGCTTCTCTGATTATGCTGATTGCTGTTCAAGTTCGTCTTGACATATGATTCAATAGAGGGAGATCACCCGAAGGTCGGCAAAGGCTACTGCGGTGGGCAGAAAAGACCCAAGGTTACCCAAGAAACAAAAGGGATATGATATTGAGAATACTGTCGCTTTGAGAGAAACTCTACCAATATTCACGATACTGGTATTGCTTGGCACAAGGTCTGCGGACAATACGTATGAGGTTTCTCTGTCGACAACGCTGGATGGGTTGGAGAGGAATTTCGTCCAGAGACACATCTGCAGTCACTCCGATGGCATTTGAACTCAGACGGGAGGCACGGGTCCACTGATCATAAGATCGCCGCGCGCTTAGAGTGTTTTTGTGGGGTGTTATTACCTTGTTCATTGTAGACGATTGCATAGAGAAGGACTAGCAATTGTTTCCGGAAACTATGTGTTTGGTATTTGTTCTTGGACATGGCATAGACAAAAAAAAAAAAGAAAAAAAAAAAAAAACAGTTGAATTTCCTTTGGTGCTCAAACGCTTTTTTTGTTTCAGTGCAATTACTTTTCACTTCACATTTTTCTCATACAATTTGCTAAATAGCAACAATGGTACAGAAAACTAAATTTAAAAAAAGTTTCATATTATTGAATTTTATTCCCTTATCTTTCTTCTTCAGTTTAAATCTCTTAGGTACATACAAATGCTATCTCAATTCTTAAATCTCCGAATGTCTTTCTATATACTTAACTCATGGCAATCTAATGAAGGGTTGTGCATATAACACATATCCTATATCAAAGTGAATAGAACTATGGAAGCAGTACGCCACCTTGAAACTATGGACGATCAAATTGCAACATTCTTGGCCTTTACTGGTTCTGAGGATACTGCAGCTGCACAGCAGTACTTGGAATTGGCTGGAAACAATTTGGAATATGCGGTGCAATTGTTTTTGGAATCAGGATCCAACAATCATCAGCCGCCTGCAACAGAAGATGAGGAAATAGCTTCAAAGTTACAGCAGGAAGCATACGAAGATAATGTTCGAGATGCAGATGTAAATGTTCATCGTCATGAAACTCTTCTTGACGGCTTCCCCACATACGGGCAGTATACTTCCATGAACAGGGATACCGACATGTTTGGCCAAGCACGTGTTGGAGTGTTTAACCAAAGATTTGATGTTGACGATGGAATGGACCGCTTTGAGGAGTTGGAAGATGATGATGAAAATGACGACTATGATGATCCTCGTGTGATAGAGGTGGATGATGATAGTCTGGATGATTTAATGGAAACAGACGAGGATGGAGAACCAATAAGAAATACCCGCCGGGCCAGGACACAGAGGAGCCGTATGTCAGAGCTCACTTCCACACAACGCCGGCTCGCCAATTTATTCAAACCACCGTTTGATATCATTGAGAGGACCAACTTGGATGGCGCCAAAGTAAAGGGAAGAGCAGAGAAGAAGTGGATTCTTGTAAACATCCAAGACCAATCTGAATTCCAATGCCAAGTTCTCAACCGTGATTTTTGGTCAGATTCTCGTGTCAAGAATAAAGTTCGGGAGAACTTTATCTTCTTGCAATACCAGCACGACTCTCCCAATGGCGAAAGCTTTGTTAACTTTTATCATGTAAATGAATTCCCTCATATTTCCATTTTGGATCCAATGACAGGCGAGCGTGTTAGAAAATGGACTGATGGCAAAGTTCCTGATGTTGAAGAATGGTTAGCTGATGTGGAAATCTTTTTGGAAAAGTTCTCTCTTCAGCCTGGTTCCAATAACCCAGTTGTCGAACATGAAGCCCGGTTTGATCCCGATGCTATGACTGAGGAGCAACAGATTGAATTTGCCTTGAAGCAGTCAATGGCTGGCAACGCTTCTTTTGATACTAATGCAGCAACCGATGCTAGCAATGAACAAGCACCAGAGCGTGAAGACCTAGACCCGTTCGAATCTATACAAGCAAAAGATCACACAGAACCTTCATCCGGTCCAAGTACGCGAGTTCAAATTCGGTTTCCAAATGGAAAGCGTTTGATTCATAAGTTTGCCTTTGATACAGATAAAGTGGTACATATCTACGAATGGTTAAAGTTCATTTTGCAGAATGCAAGTGAATCTGAATACGGAATTGGCCCAACAGAAAGGTTTACAATTTCTAGTGTTGGAAAACCAAAGCTTCTCGATTGTCTTGACATGACTATCGATGAGGCAGGACTAAAGAATGCAAGTATATTGGTGGAAAAGGATTAGAAAGTCAACTTTTCCTACACATGGGAGAGCGACAGCATCACAATATTGGTATCACATCTGTCAGCACAGTTGCAAGTGCTCTTCTTGTTCGTTTCCGTCACCGAGTTCTGACTTAACAAGTCGTAACTGTTTCATTGGGATCCGTGAAGGATTGCGATGCATGTTCAATACTTGTTTGAACTCAGTTTGATTATCCTCAGGCACCAGTGGCAGCTCGTGCTCAGATTCCACTGGACTTGTATAGCGTTCTAAGAGTCGTAAGTCGTTCTCAACTTCGTCAGAAGTCAATCCCATACATCCACTTAGGTGAACACGAGCATGCTCTTTCTGTGGAATTTTATAGCCGTTTTGAGACGCCTCAAATTTCTTTAGATGTTCCAAAGCCCTCTTCTTGAATGTGGTTGTTTCAATTTTGTTATTTTTGTGGTAAACATTGTCAATGTCGTAATAAGAGTCAATGTTACCTGGAGCAAACCGGTGCTGTTCTCTTTCTGGCCCTAGGCGTATGTCTGCCGTAGACACCACCGAGCGGAAATACAGATTTTCGTCTTCTGCCCGAAGAGTATTATCTCGGATCCCATAATGTTCTTCATATAGTGACGAAAGTTCGTGGTATGTCTGATCAATAAGCTTTTGTCTGTGTTGTAAGACGTCTGCTCTGTATTGTTTCCATGCAATGATTCTGTTCTTTTCGGCATTGGCATCAATCAAGTCTAATTGATAATCTTTCTGTTTGGAAATGGCTTCTAGTTGATTTCGGTACGAAGACACAAGCCCATTAAATTGGTCAACAAAAGGAAACTGCAGGATACGATCCTCAAACACATCATCCATATCAAGAGGCAGCCGCAAACTGGACACCAAGTCCTCGAATTCTCCATCGAACTTTTCCGGGTTTAAAAATGACAGCTGGGGATGCTCTGACGTCGATAATGCAGCGTTCTCTGCATTGTTGGTAAGTTGGTCAATAAGATATATTTCAAACTTATATTTCTTTGTCCAGTCGGAATCTCGCGACCGAATATGTTCCAACTGTGTGTCAATACTTGCAACGATCTGCTCTAATCGGACTTGTCTGGCAGAAACGTAGTTTCTTGCCATATTTGTGAATTCTTGGGTGAGATTCTCTTCTAGTACCTGGAGCTGCTCCAAGGACATTGCTGGTAGTGAGCCAATAATGTTCGGGTCAAAAGAGTCTCCATGTTTTAGGGCCGTCTCTTGTTTTAGTGGAGAAGAGTCGACCTTCAACATGTCCGTCTTTTCCTCTTGTCCTGTCTCCTCCATAGTCTCTTGTAATAGAGCTGCCTATTATTAATAATTGTCTGCGAAATCTGCGACCACTGTGCGGAAACATCTGTGCTTGTGTTATGTGCAAGCCTGACAGAGACGTAAACCTGAAGCAAGCACATGAGTATCTGGAGAAACAATTGAGTAGGGTAGAGTAAAGGAAAAACAATGAAAAAACAAAAAACGCTAAAGAACTATTTTTTTTTTTATTCTACAAAATTACTTGATTTTAGTGGCAGACCTGTTTACCATTGGCATAAGTGATCTCCATTTCTATGAAATCATAAGGTCCGTTCACTATAAGACTGACCCCATTCAATGCAAACGCTACACTCCCACTACAGACCTACGACCCACAAAAATAGCACAGATAAAGTTGGCCCGGTTCCAGTTTTAGCATATTATTCCCGTTATGTACTTCATGCGACATAATGATATGGTCAACGGTCCTCAGCCCACTCATTTTCCTTTCTGATCGCTGCCTCCTCCTCAGGACTGAAATCATTAACAATATTGAAAGTTTTTCTCAACTCCTCAGGAGACTTGTGCTTGATCATCTCAGCAATGATTTTGCATCCAGCATCTAATAATGGACGAATATTCAAGTAGTTGGCGGCCAAAATAATCTCATATAGCATTTCCTGATCAACCTTCAAGAAGTTCC
Source organism: Clavispora opuntiae (assembly GCA_030574075.1). NCBI lineage: Eukaryota > Fungi > Ascomycota > Pichiomycetes > Serinales > Metschnikowiaceae > Clavispora > Clavispora opuntiae. Next base: position 2,197,112 of record JAJMEJ010000001.1, read on the forward strand.
TGTCCCATGAATGGACAGGCGCAGACTTTCTGGCATCTTCGTCATCGTCATCTGGAAATACAGTGTTCTTGTGGTGTTCACACCATTCCAAAACTTTGCTCAAAACATTGGCTCTGACGTTCGGAGTTGGAATCTCAAATTCTTCGTCATCGTCGTCGTCCAAGTCTGGCTTCAAGTCGGAAATCATGTTTTTGATCAAAACGGACTTACTGGCAACATCGACATCCACAGGAAATCTCTCTTCATCTGATGAAATAATGACAACTTTCGGCATGGTTAATATGGAAGATGAGAGAATACTACACGCCTATGGCTTTCGAATTACAAGTTGAGGATACCCTCTGCACCATGCAGGAATAGATAATAACCATAGAAGTTTTCTACTGTAGCAATAGTCTCTTGATGTAGCTTCATTTTTTTTTTTTTCTTGAGAAGACTCTACAGAATAATATACTGCTTTGCGTGCTATTAGTACATACCAGGTCGTGTCGGTTGGAACTTGCCATTTGAAAATGGATGTCCGCGTATTGTTCAACGTCTGCTTGACAGTCCAAACAATAATAAGAATATGATTCAGATCTCCGGTTTTAGCTCTACTCGAAGTTGGAGTAGATACTGGCACTAAACTCGTCAAGTTCCTCCACATCATTTAGGTTATTGATGTAGATATTCCCTGTTGCTTCGTTGTCTTCAGTAAAATTCTGAGGGTCGCACATCACCATAGATTGAACTGATAACAGTGCCAAAAGGGTGGCAAGTTTGAATGTTCTACCAGGAACATTTTCTGGGTTGAGGGCAAGTTGAATATTATCCATCAAAGTCTCCACACCGTTCCTGAAAAGTGCAGAGAGAACGTTCAATGTAAAATCATTTGCAAAGATGAAGATAGTTTCATTGATAAGCTTCACGAGATTCAGGTCTTTATTATCAAGTTCATTCACCAATTCAGGGTTTGTGTTCATAAGAGTTTCAACCAATTTGTCATGTTGAACAGGGAAAAACAGATGTGTAACTGCGACTTCACCCAGACCCAACATCTCGGAGTTTATTTCCATCAACAACTGGTAAAAGGTTTCAGAGGACATCTCTGTTTTTGGGGTGATATCTTGGAATTTCCGTCTGACCAAACCTTCAACTTCATTAGCAATGTTAGTAGAGCCATGGTTAAGAAGCCACCAGCTCAATGATAAGTAACTCTGCTCAATAAAATAGTTGTAGGAGTCGTTTGAGGAGGCAGGTGCCGATCCGCCAGCGATGACAATTGCCAGCTCAAGATAAGATTTACGAGCCAAAATGTTGAGTTGTAAGCGAGTAAGCAAAAGAAGACCTGAGGCGGAGTAAATGAGAGTAAGCAATCGGGTGATGGACTGGACCTTCAAATCGTCCCACAATTCTACTTTTGATTTGGCCAAAAGAATCTGCATGTCTGGAGAATCTTCCGGCTGTGCTCCTTCAGAGTATGCCAACAAATTCTCTGTAGTTAGCGAATTGCCCATTTCTCTGTTGGTATTCTTTTTACGCTTGAGCGCCTGTGTGATTGCTTCCGTTGGTAGATAGGCAATCACCGGATGTGTGAGCACAGGTAACAACGCCAATACGGTTAAGTAACAGTCTGTTTGCGTTTGGATAAAGCGGCGCTTGATTTGTTCCTTGACAAAAAGTTCCTGTTTCAAGGCATTTTGGAAATTCCGGAAGCGGCTGATAACAAAGTGGTCGACCAAAAAGTAAATAGAAAGGGAAAGTGTGGAAGTGATTAGTAACTTTCTCTTGTGGCGACGGAAAAACGAAGCCAAAGACAGGAACACAGCCATGTTTTGTAAAGTGTTCTGAATGGAGCAAAGAAGAAAATATCTGGGGCTGGTGATATCTCAGGAACTGATTAAACCCTCACAGACTTTTGAGTAGTAGAGGTGTTGTGGTGTCTTGGATTCGCGAACCGAGGTTTCTGGCATGTGCACGAAAAGATGGGGAGTGGGGAATAGACAGTGAAGGCGACCACCGCCACAAGGAAAAAAGAACCAAGTAAAGGACGTACTCAATGGCTTGGCGGTGCACCTAGTTTCGAGATGCACTAAATTTGGAGATGCACTAATTTGGGGATGAAATTAAGCCGAGCTGGAAGCGCAACTTGAAATTTCTGTTTCATTATTTCTCTCATATTACAAATTCGAGCAATGTGAAAGTAGATAGAAATCGGAGGCTGTGCAGGAAGAAAGGTATGTCCATGCGGAATTGAGCATGGAATAGTGCGAGTTATGTGAATGGTCCTGATAAATGTGATGCGACATAAATAATAATGACGAACGAACATCAACAACGTGGGAACGATCTTAAGCACTATTGTTTCCCATTGTATTCTGTAAGCTTCTATGGCAAGTCACGAGGGCCACTTACATAATTCATTTCGGTAGGTGCATAAGAAATTAAATTAGCGAGGAAGGCTATTTTACAGTAGCTAACCGATTGGTCAATTGGTCAGGGAGCATCAGGCAGTCCATAAGTATTCCTAAAAGGGCGAGCACGTTGCTGGAAGAATTTACGAGTTCCCGTCCAATTAAGGCAAGAGATGAGACAAAGGAGCCGTTTGTTCAAAGGTTGGGGATTAATTTCCGATTATGCACTAACACGGGCACTATACTCTGACCACGGGAGCGGACGGGAAATTGCGAACCCAGTACGTACGTGCGTGCGTCTTGACAGAAAACGACCAAGACAAGAAATAGAGCATGTCACCCGAACCTCGACATTTAGCCCAGATCAGCGCAGGTAGAGACCAAGATAAAATGATATGGTATAATTTTTTTACAGTAAGTATTATCAATCAAGTGGTGTTATTCTGATCGTCCCGCCTTTTCCAATGTGTCTGTCTGAATGAGTCCCACGTTTTCCGTCGGTGTGCAGAATGGCTATTTTTGAATGCAGCATCAATTAGAGCCGCATTCTGCAACCACCATAATAGATGCAGAATAACAACAGATATGGCCTACCGACCGGAATGTTCAGAGTATAAATTGGAGGGTGATCGCCCCCGCTTTATGTTTGTGACGCCAGCTCTCAACAAATGAAGTTTTCTGCTCTTATCTCTGCATTCGCTACTCTTTCCGCAGCCGTTGCTGCTCCTTTGGCTAAAAGAGATGACACCCCAAGCGCCAACAAGACCATTCTTCTTACCAATGACGATGGTTGGGCTGCCACAAACATCCGTGCTACCTACAGAGAATTGACCAACGCTGGTTACGACGTTGTCTTGGTTGCTCCAGCTGATCAAAGATCTGGATTCGGTGGTCAATTTGCCATCCCAAGCACCGCCAACTTGACCCAAGACACCACTTTCAGCTACCCTGCCAAGGGTGCTCCATCTTGGGACCACGAGAAGGACAACTTGAACATCTGGTACTTCAACGGTACCCCAGCTTCTTGTGTCGCATTTGGTTTGAACTATGTCATTCCAAAGTACTTCGACAACAAGACTGTTGATTTGGTTGTTGCCGGTCCAAACGAAGGTCTTAACCTTTCCCCAGGTATGTACACCTTGTCTGGTACTGTGGGTGCTACCTACACTGCTGTCGGTAGAGGTATTCCTGCCATTGCCTTCTCTGGTTCTAACAGCAACAACTCTTTCTTCAAGGACGACGTTGCTAGAGAATCCGACGACAAGTTTGCTCCAAACATTTACGCTAAGAAGGTTGTTGACTTGGTCAAGGCTTTGTTCGAGTCTTCTACCGAGGACCGTCCAAACTTGTTGCCTCTTTCTACTGGTCTTAACGTCAACTTCCCAAAGGTTGGTGACGAGGACGAGTCCTGTTTGGACCCAGAATACATCTTCACCCGTTTGAGTGGCCCAGACTCTACCAGTCCTAACATGGCTTTCAATGAGACTTCTGGTTTGTTTCAATGGCAATACGGCCAATTTGTTGGTACCACCGAATGTGTCTTTGGTAACTGTGCCTTGCCATCTGAAGCCTGGATTTTGGGTGAGAGAAAGTGTAAGACTTCTATTTCTCTCTTCTCTATTGACTACGATGCTTCTTACCAACAAGAGCAAACTGTCCACTCCTACTTGGGCCCAGTTCTCGCTTAGAGAAATGAAGCGACCCACAAAAAAAACTCCACTTTTTACCTTTCAATCTCGTTAGAACTTTTTTTTTCTTTCTCTAACTTTTTTATACGCAATTCCAAAATTATACCCAATCAATTTGTAACTCAGTGCAGGGGCCTTAGTGCGGAGTAGCCGAATGAATGTGCCCGCCATCTGTCTTGTTATAAAGGCTACACAAGCCACAAAAGTATACAATATGTAACAACCCGTACAAGTGAAAACCTCTTTCGTAGGCAGAGAAACACAGCAACATTTCAAAAATAAATAAAATATAAAGAAAAAAGTGCCCAGCCGTTAACTAGCAATCTAAGATAGGAGTGACGCTTCGCGCGCCTAAGTAGTAACCGAAGTCCTGCGCCTAGTAAGCTATCACTAAAAGCCCATATTCTCCCCGTTCAAGATCAAAGTCCTCACATTCAAATATTCTGAATAGTCAATTGCCGACTGGAACTATACTTCTCACTAATTGGATGACTGACAGCCCTAGTAAATCAAAGTCCAAACTTCCTCAGAGGGAGGAGTCTAACGGGTTCCTTTCAAGCATCTTTACCGCGGCCCACAATGCAGCCACCAACACTATAATTCGCCACAGATCACACGAAGAGGGTTCTGCTGAGCCTTCGGTATCTGTGTCAGGGTATTCTTCCAATCTTGAAGGAACACCAGGAGCTGACACACCATTGCATTCCAATTCTGAACTCGATACAGCTATTCCTAGTCAGAATAACAGCCGGAGCTTAATGTCATTGCTGCCTTCCAATGTACACTTTTCCCTGGTCCGTGAATCTCCTGTCAACAGTTTAGGTGAAGGGAATCTTCTTCTACTGCACTTTGATGAACCACCGGCAAATAATAATGGCTCCGCTCCTCAAATGAGAATCAACGGAACACATTTAACCGAAGAAGGAGGTCATAAGCTTCTGCTTTCTGGAGAAAGCGACACGCAGATTGTTCGGCGAAAATCAATTCTGAGAAGTACGAATGGTGAAATAGCAGACGACGAAATTACAGACCCAGAGGATGGTCATTCTTCTTTTGATGAGAGCGTGGCTCTGACCGAATTGGAGCATTTGTTAGAATCTGCAGAGTTGAAGTATGCTAGTGCAAAGAAGAACAAAGAATTCCATGCGATATTCAAGCGTGTTCCTGCCAACGAAAAGTTGATTAGTGATTTTTCTTGTGCATTGTCCAAGGATATACTCGTACAAGGCCGATTGTATTTGACGGATCATTTTGTGTGTTTCAAATCAAATATTCTCGGTTGGGTTACTAATTTGGTTATTCCTTTGCAAGAGGTTATCCAGATTGAGAAGAAATCCACCGCAGTTTTATTCCCCAACGGTATGGTTATTTCCACTTTGCATCACAAGTACGTATTTGCAAGCTTCATGTCACGAGATACTACATTCAATCTTATTATGAAAGTCTGGCACAATTTATTGTCGGACAACGCTTTACAAGATGGAGTAAAGAAAGCGGCAACTACGATGAACCGGGGGCGTTCAAGATCGATAAAGGAGCCCATTATTAGTGATCCGGATAGCGACGAGGAAATGGACATCGATGACGATGGAGACGAAGAATCACTGCCGACTGCTTCTGAAACTTCGCAAGAATTAGATGCTCCGAGAGCTGAGATGCAGAGGATAAACTCCTCCAAAAGTCTCAAGAAAAAAGAAACACTGAAGTCCGACTCACAAAACAACCTGGAGGAAAAAATAAGTGATGTCGATGCGAAAGATACCACTGCTACATCTTCGAAGGAAAGGGCTGATACTGAAGACTCCAGTTCTGGTCTGTTTAAGGGATTTGCCAATCCTGGACCAAAAAGCCACGAACCTACACAAATTAACTATTCAAAGGAAGCCAATGAAACTGAAATCCTTGATCACACATTTAAGGCACCACTTGGTGTACTTTTTAATATTTTGTTTGGGGCAGACAACTCTTATTTTGTTAAGATCTTGGAATCGCAAAATAACTTTGATGTTGAACGAGGAAAGATAACAGGTCTATCCAAAACAGCCAAGGAGAGGAGTTACTCGTACATCAAACCATTGAATGGACCAATTGGTCCAAAACAGACCAAGTGTCTTGTTACAGATTGTGTCAAAAGCTTAGATTATAGTAACTCCATATTGGTGGAACAAACCACGTCAACGCCGGATGTGCCTTCCGGAGGCTCGTTCAAGGTGTTAACCAAAATTTTCTTAACGTGGGCTCCCGAGAACTCCACGAGAATGAAAGTATTAACCTCTGTGGAGTGGAGCGGCCGATCGTGGATTAAAAGTGCAATTGAAAAGGGTAGTTTGGATGGCCAAAAAGATTTCATGAAGGGTCTAGTATCAACAGTGACAGAGATCCTTAACTCTGGAAACGGCAGTGCTGGATCTAAAAAGAAATCCAAGAAGACTAAGGCAGCGAATAATGCTGCTCCTTCACAAGAACAGGATACTACACCAAAACCACCTAAACCTCTTTCAATCATGGAGCATTGTACTCAAATCCTTGAAACCATTGGGAATGCCATTCCTATTCAAGTCCCAATGTTAAGCCCTATGGTACTTGGAACAGTCATCATCGCCATGTTGTCTATCATCTACTCGTTCTTTGTTGTTTGGGCACTTGGTTGCATGTCACGTGACGTTAAAGTAAAGTTTGAAACAGAGAACCTTGGGAACAGGGTGGTCCATCTCAATAACCAAAGATATTTCCTCGTGCCAACTTCAGAGACATATCTTCAGAATAAAGAGCGCCGGATATCCAATCAGATGCAAATGTGGAATTGGATTACACTGCGTGATGAAAAGTACTTGGATGCGAAAATGGATAAGGATGCAATCGGAAACTACGTTGGGACAGAATTGGAAGAGGTGGTGAAAATAGCAAAGTCAAAGTTGGACCAAGTGTTTTCGCAAGTGAATAGTGCCAATTAACGGCGATATTTTATGCATTATATTTTTAAGATTTTTTTTCAAAAATTTTTTTTACACTGTAACAATGTCCGAGTAGCTTCATTCAAAATATTCTTTTCATGCACTACTGGGTGCATATGGTTTCGAGCATAATCGGCCCTCTTATTACTTCCATTTAATCCGATTAAAGGTAGTGCGGGCGGAGTTTATCCACAGTAGGGCGAGCAAAAAAAAAAGGAAGATAAAAAAACTTTATCCTACAGCCAGTTACACTTTTACCCATTACCTAAACTCACTCTTAGAACTGATCAAAATCATATCAGAAAGTTCTTTATCTTTTAGAATACGTTGCCTTGCGTCTTAGTTTGGAATTATCAGTTTCCAGGAACCCTCCTGCCTTTCTCTGTATTCAAAGCTATTGATGCACCCCTTCTGTTCTTGGACCCTTTTTACCCCATCAATTTTTTAATTTAATTCTGAATTAGGTCTGATCCAACAATCCTTTGTGACGATCACTACAAAAACATTTCATTTCCCTTGCATCTCTCTTGACTACTTTTAGTTGAGAGTTCCTACCATGATCAAACTTCACAGAATATTATGCATTTTCGTTCTCCTCATATCCGTCCTCGGAACAAGCACTCACAGAATCTACACAGCAGAAAGAGAAGAGCTACCTCAAGACCAAGGAACCGGTGGCCAGCAGAAGGTCACGGAAATAAAGAACAATAACATCCTACCGTTTCATCTTCGTTCTTTGAAAGACTGGGACTTGCTTGACGTGTTCCTTGTGAGCGATATTGATGGCAATCTCCATGGAGTTGAGCGGAAAAGCGGCAGCTGTTTGTGGTCGTTGCCTCTTGATGAACCGTTGGTGAAAATCCTGAAAGAATTCCACTCGTCCAAATTGAATTCCGAATCAAATTTGCTCTGGCTAGTAGAACCTTACCAAGAAGGTTCGTTATATTATTTCTCTCCGCAGTTTGGACTAAACAAACTTCCGACATCGATCAAGAACTTGGTTATGGAGTCTCCGTTTTCCCTTAGCGGAGACAACAAAATCTACACTGGCTCACGTAAAACATCCCTCTATGGCATTGATATCAACACGGGAGAAATCATGAGCCAGTTTGGATCCTCAGAAGAAGAAAAGTGCACCATTCCTAACGTGTACCGCACACCGAACTTTAACTCCAAATCCAACGAAAATGTGATTTTAATTGGTAAAACAACCTATGAGCTTTCAATTTACTCCAAAATAAATTCCAATGTGGTTTGGAACGTAACATATTCGCAATGGGGTCCAAACAATATCGATAATGATCTCATTATGCAGAATGAGCAGTCGGTGGATGATCTATACTTCACCCCATTTCATGATAAGTCACTATTGGCCATTAATAAAGGCACAGGAACCCCAGCATGGATATGCAAACTTCCTTCATTGGCTGTTAATGTTTTCGATATTTTCAGCAATAAATTGGGCCAAGATGAATATGTGGTGCTTCCACATCCACTTAAAGTCTTGAATGATTTACAAGTCAATTCCGAAACAAATAATGATCTATGCTTTGTTAACAAAACAGCAAACGGCAAAGAATGGTTTGCTATGAGCTTTTCAAATTATCCAACTTTACTTAAGTCAGCACCTGTCTCTCAATATCAAATGGGACTTTACAAGTTTGAAAATGGCCTATTAGATGACCAATCTGCCAATTTCTTCAGGACATTTAATTCCAGCGATAGTAACTCAGAAAGCATATTAAATGGTGTGCACAAAATCCACCATCTCCATCCAGAGAATCTCTATCAGCCTCTACCTAAGTTCACCACAATTGCAAAGAATTTAATCGGTGATGGTTCCGAATCAACAGAGCCTTTAGTTTCGGAAAATGTAGAGAAGCCCGAGATTATGAGTGGAATACTTTTCCCTGATAAAAGCAACCCTTCACCACAGGAATTAATAACAATATCCCCAAGCGAAAGTGGTTTGCTGAACTTCGAAAACGATGGGTTTTCTAAGTTACCAGTTGCATATGATGAGACAGAAAAGTCTTCCGATCTCTACAACTCACGTATTCGTGAATCACCCACGGTGTTCCGAAGAATCGCTGAAGATATGTTTGTGATGTCTGCATTGTTCTTGATTCTTTTGGCATTCGGTAAGATCAATCAAATTCTCAAGAACCGCAGTCTTGTCGAAGTAACACATGCTCCCGACCTTGAGAAACACAAGAGCTGGAGTAACGTCACATCTAACAATTCGGACGATACGATTGTTGCTGATGAAAAGGAAACTGTTCTCAAAATCAACGACCCTGGGAATGAAAAGGGTATTGATAGAAAGAAAGTGACTATTCTTGCTCCTGAAGACAGCAATATAACGGAGGTAAATGAGGCAAGCCAGGATCTTTTGATAGATGACAAAGCTTCCGAACCAACGGTAACCAAGAAAAAGAGAAAGAGAGGGAGTCGTGGAGGCAAACGAGGAGCCAAAGCTAAAAAGGCTGCCATCAAGGATGAAGAAGAAGAACCAAAGGAAGAAGAAATTAAAGAGAACTTATTATCAGGTGAAGAAGATGAAAGTGATTCGTCTGAAGCCATTCCCACAAGGTCTCTCGTTAAGAGTATCACCCGACCAGCTAGTCTGCTCAAGAAACTTCAAGTAGACAATAACTTGATAATTTCAGACCGAATTCTAGGATACGGATCTCATGGAACTGTTGTATATGAGGGGTGTTTTGAGAATAGACCAGTTGCTGTGAAAAGAATGCTTCTTGACTTTTACGATATTGCGAACCATGAAGTAAGATTGCTTCAAGAAAGTGATGATCACCCAAATGTGGTTCGTTACTTTTGTTCTCAATCCAGTGAAAGTGAAAAGTTTCTCTATATTGCTCTTGAATTGTGCTCATGTTCACTTGAGGAGATTGTGGAGAAACGGTTTGATTATTCAAAATCTTTGTGGATCACACAAACATCTTACGTTGATGTTCTATTCCAACTTGCTAGTGGATTGAACTATTTGCATTCATTGAAAATTGTTCATCGGGACTTAAAACCGCAAAATATTTTAGTTGGAGAAACTGGGAAATCTGGATCTAAAGGTAAAGGTACCGTCCGGCTATTAATTTCCGACTTTGGTTTATGCAAAAAATTAGAGGCCGATCAATCTTCCTTCAGAACAACTGCCCATAATGCGGCGTCAGGAACGTCTGGCTGGAGAGCACCAGAATTGCTATTAAATCTCGATCTCTTGGAAATTTCTCGTGATACTGTTTCGTCTATTGGATCAACTTCAAGAAATTCCTCAAAAGACTTGAACTCTACTGGTGGAGGTAAAAGATTGACCAAGGCTATTGATATTTTCTCGCTCGGTTGTGTTTATTATTACATTTTAACAGAAGGCGGTCATCCTTTTGGCGATAGATATATGCGAGAAGGAAATATTATCCGAGGAGAGTACGATTTATCTGCATTAAAGAGACATTGCGCCAACGATTATGTTGAGGCGATAGACTTGATTGGTCTGATGATTAATGCTGATCCAAAACTTCGTCCTTCTACTAGTGAGATTCTCAAACACCCCTACTTCTGGAGCTATGATAAGAAATTGGATTTTCTTTTGAAAGTCAGTGATCGTTTTGAGATTGAGAAAAGAGACCCACCATCGGAATTACTTATTGAACTTGAACTGACTGGAGTTAAGGTCCATAGAGGCGATTGGCTTTCACAGTTTGACAAAACCTTCAATGAGAACTTGGGCAAATACAGAAAATATCATGGTGATAAAGTCATGGATTTACTTCGTGCATTGCGCAACAAGTACCATCATTATAACGATATGCCAACTGAACTTCAGATCCAGATGAGCCCCTTGCCGCACGGCTTTTACAAGTATTTCAATCAGAAGTTTCCAGATCTTCTCATTGAAACATACTACGTGGTGAAGAAGAATTTACAAGACGAACACATATTCCTGCTGTTCTTCTAATCAACAACGGGGAATTTTATACCCCAAAACTACATCCATTATGTCTATAACGATTCATGCATTTTACATTATTTTTTTCATCCTCCGTAATCACTTTTTAGCCTTCCGGGGCTTTGTAACCTTACCTGATGTCGTGACTTTTGGTTCAAGCGCAGAGCTATCTTCTTCCTCATCCTTGAACTTGGTATGCTTTCCCTGAAAGTTATCTTTACTAATTGCCGGTGATTTCATATTTTCAGTTGCAGCAGCTCCGCCGGCATGGTTTCCCAAAGTTCGCTGGAGAAACTCCTTCGCTTCTTTCTTGGAGTCAATCAACTTCTCCTCCCTCTTTTGCAAGGAGGCCTCTGCATTCTTAAGGGCCAGCATAGATTGCTTGATCCGTGCAAGCTCTGACATGATAGGGTGCTTATCAGTATCTATCCCTAGGGCCTTTATGTATGAGAAAAGGACCGAGATGGTGCAATATAAGTAGTTGTTGTAGACCTTTGCTCTCTCCTGAGGAGTGTCACATTGGGAGACGATTTCCTCCAAGGAGGAATTTAAGAGCGGTTCAAGCGATTCGGATAGCTCATCTATCGAGTTACTAAGCGAGCGGATGAACAATTTGATATTTTCCACGTTTTCCATTTTGAAGGAAATGTATGGAGATGCGAGGAGATTTCTTTACCTAATGTTATCACAGTGCGTAATGCTCATCGAAAATTTTGTGTATAGGAATAAAGAAACACCCGGTCTTGAGCCAAAAAAATAAAAGAAGAAAAAAAATAAATACCAAAAGGGAACAATAGTGGCTAAGTATACTTGACTAAAGAAAAAAGAATACACCACGATGGCGCCTCGGACAAATAGAGAAATTCTTACTGGAGGTAAGAAGTACCAGCAGAAGCAAGCAAAGAAGTTTGGAGTGGAAGAAGTTGTTTTCGATAAAGATTCCAGAAAGGAATACTTGACAGGGTTCCATAAAAGAAAGGTGGAGAGAAAAAAAAAGGCACAAGCGTTCATCAAAGAGCAGGAGAGATTGGCTAAAATTGAGGAGCGAAAGAAGATTCGTGAAGACAGACAGAAGACGTTTGAAGAACAGCTCAAACAGTTGAATGAAGCGAAAACCATCGGAATCAATGTCGAAGAGGTTCAAACAAAGACCAAAGACAATTCACCAGAAGAAGAAGAAAATGATGAAGAAAATGACGAAGAAAAGAATGAAGAATGGACAGGGTTCAATGACCAGAGCAGTGACACCGACTCAGAAGCCCCAATAAAAGGAATTCTCCAGCGGAAGCAAGTCTATAAGATTGATAACCTCGAGGCACTTGGAGATGCCGTCGTGGACGAAGAAACCACGGTCACAGTGGAAACTTTGGAGAACCCACATACGGTGTCATTGGCCCAAACGACCTTGGAAGCCATTGCAAAGGCCAACAATGTCAACTTGAACAAGCTGGAGGAGATCTTAGAGAAGCTGATCACGAGAGCAAAGAACTACGCTGTGATGTGCGGAGCAAGCAAACCGAAGCCAACCAAGAAAAAGAAGTTCAGATACTTGACCAAGTCAGAGAGACACGCCAATAACGCGAAGGCGAAGATGAGCAAATTGAAGAGTCGAAAGAGAGACTAGCGCATGGATCTTTAGAGCATATATTTAAGGTGGGCAAGCATAAGAATAGAGTAAAGAGTAAAGAAAGTCAGTAGTACCAGGAGGACTGTGAAGTATTTGGTTGAAGGAGAGGTATTTCGCTGGAGGAGAAGTATTTGGTTGGAGGAGAGGTATTTGAGTGAGCACAGCTATGGGCGTGAAAGGACGAAACTTATCACTAGAAACAAAATCATTTGAATTAGAAAATGCCAATTCCTGATTTCTTGTATATATGAGAACTTAACGACTATTCAATTCTGTCAACATGATACCTGCTTCTAGTCCATGTAGCATTCTCAGCAGCAACGGTAGTAGGGCATGAAGATGTCTGGTGCGGGTAACCTGTGGCCGCATCTACATAAAGGTTTTTTTTTTCCTGCTCAACTGTTCTGTACTACATACTCCAGAACTACAACGAACACCGATTGTCTCTTGAAACATCACTAGCGCTGTCACTGGTAGCGCCAGCGATGTAGCTTGAACATTCAAGGTATGTTTATTCTTTCCGACTACCGAAAACATTTACCGTGATGACCAGCTGTCGCCCCAGACGGAGGATCCTTTTCAGGACTATGACCGATTACGACAAATAGCCAAACACACTGAAAATTCTGATCGTTTATGTTTTCTACAATGTGTATCCTCTGGGCCAACAACTAACAAAGCTAGCTCGTTAAGTTCGTCATATGAATGCCCGCTAATGATGTTTTCCATGCTAATCATGAATACTTATGATTAAAAACTTACACACGCTTTGCGTGACTGAAGCTGGCTCGTAAATGTAGAAGTGATTGTGGCCATGGTGTCAGGTGATACATGCGCAGGTCATAGATATCCTATGTGGTTTGTTCAGTAGAATGGATTGTAGGGCCAACAGTACACGAGTCGTAATACCTGTGCTGTCGTTCTCTTTTCGTCCCCATAGCCTTGCCGTAATCTCATATTATACTGCCTTACCTCTAGGAACATTTGATGTCTAAGTTGTTCAGAAGAATCTTGTACTCTTGCTTTAAGAAGAGTCCTGCTTTGTTGATTCACGTGACCTCGCTCGAGACGTGTTTTTTTCAATTCTACAGTGTGCGAGTTGTTGCCCAGCCCATGAGTGATACCATCATCCTGTTCAGCGATTTAATTCCTGTTCCGTACCGCGTGGTGTTTTTGCTACAAGCCGGCATCCTCCTATGGTATGCGTTGGTGTGGATTTGCTACCGCGGTTACCGCATCAATGTGTTGGCGCTTCTAGGTCTATCGTATTCTCCACGGAAGTACCCCAGCCATGCCACAGGCGAATACGTATCACAGTCACAGGCAGATATGGATGAAAATGCTCTTCTACTTGAAGGAATTTCACGGACAGCGTATAATACAGTACCATTTGCGTTGGGTGGGTTTGTGACCCAGCGGTTCGTGGGGTTGATCTGGCCTACAACCCATGCGACTCCAATTGTTCCGGCCATCTTTTTCTTGCACACTTGTTATTGTTTCTTCGGCGGGCGCGCGCAGTGGGGCCAGACTCGCGCTCGCACAACTGCGCGGCGTATCTTGCGCGGCAACATTAATCGTGGGGCCATGAGAACCAATGACATTCTATTATCAGATTCCTTCACATCGTATGCCAAAGTGCTCAACGATGCGGTTTCTGTAGTGTGGCTTGCCGTTGCTCTGCTGCAAAAATATAGTCCTGCGGTGGAAGCCGTGGTTTTGTCATTCCCAGCGTTACTTCGTATTCGGCAGTGTTGGCACGAATGGCGCGCAACGGGCGACCGCGCGCATGTGCTCAATTTGTTCAAGTACGCATGTCTGATCAGCCCGGTCGTGCTCAACTGGGCCATAAAAGTAGCCATGGCACAAATATCCGAAGCGGGGCCTGAAGATTCCGAAAAAAGTGCAGATGCCAGCGCAATTCTCACCCGCCTTAATTGGTGGTGGTACGTGTGTAGTTTTGCCAGCTCCACGTATTCCTTCGTATGGGATGTGGCGATGGACTGGGGCTTTGGCATGTTTGGCGTGATATTTTCTCGCCGGCCGCGCTTCAACCCTTTGCGCCCAGAATTGGTTTACAAGAGCGCCATTATTTACTACGGCATTATTGTCGTGGATGCGGTCATTCGCTTTGTATGGGTATTCAAAATGTTTGTCATGAAGGAGACTGAGATGGATTTGGGCCTTCACCACCGCGTAGGCAATTTCTTGTTTGGCTACGATTCCTTCTCGTTTGGATACGCTGTGGTGGAGATGCTTGAGCTTGGCCGCCGCTGGCTCTGGTGTGTCCTCAAACTTGAAAATGACTATGTTAAGTTGCAGCAGAAAAACTCTCTCACCCACGCTATCCCACTTACTCCTTTGGATTCATAATTGATTGCATCGTTATTATAGACTACAACATGAGACGGCTCATATCAATATAAGCCTCTAATATCCTAAGCATTCGATCTTTGAGGTAAATTAGGCTATTGAAGTAATTTCAGCTCTTCAAGTAATTTCAGTTCTTCAAGTAATTTAGCTCTTCAAGTACTTTTAGCTCTTGAAATGCTCTGGTACCTGGTATCAATATGGTACTCTTAGGTAGGAAACCAACCAATGAATCTCAACTGATTACTGGATCGCATCGATGAATAGCTATATTCAAATCAAAGTCTGGTTTATACTGAATATTGTATATCGTTATCACAATATTGTTGGCTCACAAATCTTCCTTTATGGTTCACAATCATAAGTTGAATAAAGCTCGGATTCGCTCTGTGTCCCGTCTGACACACTACAGAGACTTTTCTGAATATGTATTGATATTATGCATGTCCTAGTACAAAAGATATACCGTCTAGTTGGTCTTGCTGTCGAGCCACTTTTGTGCTCCGTTTCTCCAGGCCAAATCAGCCTTAGGACTGATCTTTGGGTCAGCAGCACTGTACTTGAGGGGTGACTTAAGCCATGCGTAGACCACAACCACAGAGGTCATGGCGCCAATAGCGTAGATGTTCAATGGTGGGGAGTGTGCCATGGTTGTAAGGTGCTTTGGTAGTTTTGATTACTGCGAGCCTTTTTTAACACTGTGGTTGGTGGAAGTGTTTGGTACACACACGCCCAGTTGAAATGGTGGCAGAGGTGGTTTGTGTACACAATAGCAACGAAGAGAGCAGCTGGTGCTTTGTATCCAATATTGAGGTGATTACTGCAAGAGAGATACAGTTGTTCTTTTAGAAGATCTTTTTTGGAAACCAATGAAGGAACTCTTACTATGCATCACATGCTCGATCACGTGCGAGAAGACATCCAGAAGGGATTTGTAATTAGGGTCCCTACTGGCGTAGGGGTTCATATGCATTGAGCTACTACAATTTATGTGGGTGAATGAAATAGGTTGCTTCTAGTTTAGGAAGGTTTCCATTGTACCTTGTCACGGGCAACTATGCCCGCATTACAGTGAAGCATGTCAGTAGCTTTGGCCATAAGAAACGACACAATAAGCCACAAAAAAGTTGATATATAGAGACAGACATATAAGCAGTGTATCATTTTCAAACTTCAACTTTCTTCCAGCTTTCATTATATCTTGTGGCAGTACTCAGACACTTTCCCCAGCAGAATTTAGCTTATCCTACAGTACCAAAAACAACCACGAACAAAACAGAAAATAAAGTAAAAAAAAAAAAAACAGAAAAAGAACAGGGAGAGAGTTTTAACAAGAAGCAGCTGAAGTGGGGCCGTTTCTGGACATAAAATTACTATGAAACCATGTCAGTCCCCCAATCTTATTACCCATATACATCACACGAACTATGTACCATCTTGTTTCTGTCCGCGGGCGTGCCGTGCACACTGAAAAATTTGTGCAGAAAAACTAAATCCGACCGTACATCTTAGGCAACACATATACGCCAGCCTACACCCAAACGACAGCCAAAAGCATGTTGAGGCGCATTTCCAGACACCAAGCGGCTATGGCTAGCATGATGAACCGTGCAGCGGTTGTCCCCCGCTTGTCTACCGCCTGCTACCATGTGTCGCAGATGGATAAATCACTTAATACCACCTATAACTCGGTGACTGACTACGGCAGCTACCAAAACAGCATTTTCACCCACCGGTTACCAGAATCGACTGCGCAGCAATCGCCGCCTCTTGTGGCGCTTTTTGCCCGTTTGAGGCTCCCGGAGCTGTATATGCACCTGACATTGTCGCAAGCCTTGAACTTGAACAAACACGGCGGATTGGCTAACAACTTCGGGCTCAATACCTTAGGAAAAACATTGTTGCTGTACTATGTGTCGGAGGAGTTGTTGGTCAGACATCCAAGACTTCCTATGTCTGTTCACAATGCAGCAGTGGATGCATACATGGGACCGGAGGCGCTCAGTCAAATTGGAAAGGAATGGGGTATTGAAGTTGATACAAGCTCAAAATTACAAAAGCACCTTGCTCAAGAGGCTGAGACATTGCAGTACGGCCGCTTGCGGTTTCTTCCCGACCAAGCCAAAGAGCAGGGGCAAGAATCTGGCATTCACGAGCTCTCACCACAAGAGGCCAAGACCCTCAACCCGGCCACCAATACTTACTTATCGCAAGAGCAGGATGCGTATGCTTCAGCTGTTCGTGCCATCATCGGTGGTTTGTACACCCATGAGGGTGAAGAAGCTACCAAGGACTTCATCCGCCGTCACGTGTTGTCTCGGAAAGTGCCATTGACCGAGATGTTCCAATTCTCTCGTCCTACACGTGAGTTGGCACGTGTGTGTGAAAAGTTGGGTCTCGAGCATCCACTCGAGGTACGTCTAGTTGCTGAAACTGGTCGTTTGTCCGCACATGCCATTTATGTGGCCGCTGCCTTCTGCGGTGGTGACAAGTTGGGCGAGGGCGTGGGCTCGCTGTTGAATGAGGCCAAGACCAGGGCCGTTGTCAATGCATTGTTGGCGTACTACTTATACACGCCAGTCAGCGCCGACGGCGCTGCAGTCAAGTTACCTTCCGACACCGACTACAAGTTTGAAGGCATTGTGGGTCAAGGTGATGTGGCCTAATCTGTACATATCCTGTAAATAAAGCATTAAGGAGTCTAGAGACTGAAGTCTGTTTGAGAGTTGAAGGCTATGTAGTGGAGCTCTGGGTGTCTGCAGCAGATTGCTGAGTACTTCCAGAATGATACGAATTGAAATATGAATGTGAAATGCAGTTTTTCTGAAGCGTAGATCTGTCGCATAGATGTGTAAATTAGGAAAGACTTGACAAATAATTTTCCAGTTTCTAAAGCCTAATCTGGGAACTTGTGTTCCCAGTTATAGTCACAGATTATTGATACTTAGAATAAAACATACACATCCAAGGGAGGGTGAAGCTGTACAGAATTAAAAAAAGAAAATGAAACTAAATCATACCGCACCCTATAGATCGTCTTTTCAACCTTGAGATAGTACTGGCTAAGATGTACCATGGTACCAGTGTTTCACAATCGGATGAAACTCTTTCTGCTACGAATCAATGTATGAATCTATTGGTAAAAAAGAAAAATTTTTAACCTACAGACAAACTAGGAAGAACATATAATTCGTGCTGATCATCGCGGCTGAGAAAGGTCCAAAAGGAGTGGAACTAGAAAAGCATACAAAGCCTAAGCGTAGAAAAACCCTGTAAGAGGTGGAGTTTCGGCACCTAACCCTAGGCACCCCATTGAATAATTTTTCAGGTTGAAGAAAACATTTTGAAAAAACACTTCATCTCGTTATTCTCTTGTGGCAGGGCCTTAAAAGTACACAGACACTAGCGACACAGTAGGTACCAACGAGCGAAGTCTGAAGGACTAGCAATCGAACCCCAACACCGTTTCTAATTTTTTTTTTTTTCTTTTCTTTTTCCTATGTCAGATTTTTACTCAAACCAAGATCCACATTCTTGCCATTTCTTTCCCTTCCTGTTCCTCTTTTGTTCCAGTCAGTGCTTAATGACTCAGGATCATTATCCCCATCAGGCCTGCACAGTCCTGGTGCGTATCGGAGTCAGCATCACTTAATTAGACACGCGAAAATGAGCAGAGATGATTATAGTCAAGAAGCTACATAAAGGAAGCTAAGCGCAACCTTCAAAATTTTTGCTTGCAACCACAAACCCCTCATGACCACGTTAAACGTTCTTGTTGTAGGCAACGGCGGCAGAGAGCATGCCATTGCCTGGAGATTGGCCCAGTCTTCTCTGGTGGAAAAAGTCTACGTTGCCCCAGGAAATGGAGGAACCTCCACCATTGGCGCCAAAGTCGTCAACGTCCCAGAATTGTCTGGATCTCCGCTGGACTTTGAAAAGTTGCAAAAGTTTGCTGTGGACCATCACGTGAACTTGGTTGTTCCTGGTCCTGAACAGCCTTTGGTCGATGGCATTGCTTCTGTCTTCACCAAGGTAGGAATTCCTGTGTTTGGTCCAAGTGCTAAGGCTGCTGTGATGGAAGGTTCCAAGGCTTTTTCTAAAGTTTTCATGGACAAGCACAAGATCCCTACTGCTCGTTTTGCCAACTTTACGAACGTAGATGAGGCCAGAAAACACATTGAAAGCGTGGACTACAAAATCGTGTTGAAAGCGGACGGAATTGCTGCTGGAAAAGGTGTATTGATCCCGCAATCCAAGGAGGAGGCTTTGCAAGGCTTAGATGAGATTATGGTTGCTAAAAACTTTGGCGCTGCCGGTGACGAGATTGTTATTGAGGAGTTTTTGGAAGGTGATGAATTATCTATTTTGACTATCACTGACGGTTACTCTTTCTTCAATTTGCCAGCTGCTCAAGACCACAAGCGTATTGGTGACGGTGACAAGGGCTTGAACACCGGCGGAATGGGTGCCTATGCTCCTGCTCCAATTGCTACTCCAGCTGTTTTGGCTAAGATTAACGAAAACATCATCAAGCCAACCATCGACGGTATGAGACATGACGGTTACCCTATGTGTGGTGTCTTGTTCACCGGTATCATGTTGGGACCAGATGGAGAACCTCGTGTATTAGAATACAACGTTCGTTTCGGCGACCCAGAGACTCAAACCGTGTTGCCATTGTTGTCCGACGACACCGACTTGGCTCAAGTTATGTTGGCTGCAGCAGAGCACCGTTTGGATTCTGTCACTGTTGCTACCAAGCCAGACACTTTCTCCACCACTGTTGTGATGTCTGCTGGTGGTTATCCAGAATCTTATGCTAAGGGCGATGAAATCACTCTTTCTACACCTCCTGCTGACACTTACATCTTCCATGCTGGTACTGCTGCCAAGGACGGCAAGATTGTCACTGCTGGTGGTCGTGTCATTGCTGCCACTGCCACTGCTCCAACTTTGCGTGAATCAGTTGACCGTGCGTACATTGGAGTAGACCATGTGTCTTTTGCTAACAAGTATAACCGTCGTGATATTGCACACCGTGCTTTCCGTGATGCGGAAAAGCGTGCCGCAGGAACTACTTACGCTGAAGCCGGTGTTAGTGTCGACAACGGTAACTTGCTTGTGGAACAAATCAAAGCCAAGGTCAAGTCCACCGCTCGTTCCGGTGCCGACTCTGATATTGGAGGCTTTGGCGGTTTGTTTGACTTGAAGGCTGCCGGTTTTGACGGTGCCGACACTTTGTTGGTGGCTGCAACTGATGGTGTTGGAACCAAGTTGCGTATCGCTCAAATTATGGATATTCATGACACTGTTGGTATTGACTTGGTTGCTATGAATGTCAATGACTTGGTTGTTCAAGGTGCTGAGCCTTTGATTTTCCTTGATTACTTTGCCACAGGTAAGCTTGACGTCAACATTGCTTCCAAGTTTGTCAGTGGTGTTGCTGATGGCTGTATCCAAGCAGGATGTGCTTTGGTTGGCGGTGAAACCAGTGAAATGCCAGGAATGTATGACGAGGGTCACTACGATACCAATGGTACTGCAGTCGGTGCAGTATCACGTCACGGAATATTGCCTCGTGTGTCGGAGATGGCTGAAGGTAATGTTTTGATTGGCTTGCGTTCGGACGGTGTTCACTCCAACGGATTCTCATTAGTTCGTCACATCATCGAGAAGAGTGGCTTTGATTACAAGTCACCTGCGCCTTGGACTAGTTCCGGCAAGTCCATCGGCGAGGAACTTTTGGTTCCTACCAAGATCTACGTCAAGCAGTTGTTGCCAGCCATTAAGAAGGGATTGCTTCTTGGAATGGCACATATTACTGGCGGTGGCTTGGTGGAAAACATTCCTCGTGCTTTGCCTAAGCACTTGCTGGCTCAAGTGGACATGAGCAAATGGGAGGTACCAGCCATTTTCAAATGGTTTGGTAAGCAGGGTGCTGTTCCTTACGATGATTTGTTGAAGACCTTCAACAATGGTATTGGTATGGTTGTCATTGT
The DNA here is from genome assembly GCA_030574075.1 of Clavispora opuntiae. Lineage (NCBI taxonomy): Eukaryota > Fungi > Ascomycota > Pichiomycetes > Serinales > Metschnikowiaceae > Clavispora > Clavispora opuntiae. The sequence goes on from JAJMEJ010000001.1 coordinate 2,218,104, forward strand.
GGACAAGCAAAACGTGGACGCAGCAATGGCAGAGTTCCAAAAGGCTGGAGAGGATCCTGTGGTGATTGGTGAGTTGGTGGCCCGTGCCGAGGGTGCTGCTGGCTGTGTGGTGAACAACATTGGCGATCTTTACTAGATGAATGGCATTAATACATGAGATTTGAAGTGATCAGTAGTCTACTTCCATGTAGAATTTTAGTTTTAGTGGACTTATTGTTTACGAAGGAGCTCCACCAGATTTTGTCGCATTTCCTAAGCTTAGCACCAGAAAAGCGTCTCGTCGTAAACAATGATTTCTGTGCCTGGTTTGTACTTGTTTGTTAAAGATCAGATTTGTAAGGTTATTCACAAAGTACCATTTTTAGGAAATTGTGCCACACTCCAACAAGTCGTGGCTAGGTAACGTGCCTAAGTGATGTGCCATGAAGATTCGCAGTCACATTTACAAAATAACAAAGATTAGTCACATCTGGTAGGAAAAGATGCTTCACATACACCAACTGTTCCAAAAAAAATTTACCGACAATAAATTGAAACAGACCACAAAATAAGGAAAGAAAAACTTACAGACAGTAGGTCATCCTGTTCTCTAAGGCTATTGTGTGTGCGCACTAGAATTGTTCATTATCGACAGTATTACCCAGTTGGGAGAGAAGACATGAGCGCGAGTCACATGCAATGAGATTATGTGGCTAGCAAGCGACAACCTAGCCACGGAAAAGAGTCCAAATTAAGTGCCTGAGAATATATTTAAAAAAAAGAAAAGTACATTAATATGTAGAAGCTCCAAAAAGTATACCACCACTAATTATATACATTGACTTTCAGTTTGTGTAGGGTTTCTTATCGAATACAGTGACATCTCGCACTCGCAAAATTTCCTGCTTATTAATAAGCATCTGTCCGTAACTCCCACCAAAGACACTACACCATGGGATTGCTCTCGCTCGGCACGCCGCTCAACTGGGCCGAGTCTCGCAAGCATAACCAGCATGTGCGTGAAAACGGAATCCAGCAGCTCATCAACATTTTCCGCCAGCACCAAAACCGTGCTTGCGACCACTTTCTTTGGGGCGATGAAGTTGAATACATGCTTGTGGAAGTTGACGAGAACGCCCATAAAGCGAGCTTAGCTATCGACAAAGATCTGGTCTTAGATGAGTTGATGGACGAAGATAGTGCCGCAGGCCGTCTCGCTATTGAAAACGATGTTCTGTTCCACCCAGAGTACGGACGCTATATGATAGAAGCGACACCTTTGAAACCTTACGATGGTGACGTTGCTAGCGACTACGTTGAAGTTGAGCGTAACATGGTGCGTCGTCGGAAAGTACTGGAACAATTTTTGCCTCCGAATGTCATTCCTCTCACTTTGACGTCGTTTCCTAGAATGGGGTGTGCTGGGTTCACGACGCCAGCTGCCGAAGCCAACGGACCTGCCCTGAAGTCTCTTTTCTTGCCTGATGAGATCATCAACCGCCATGTTCGGTTCCCTACATTGACCGCAAACATTCGCCGGCGCCGTGGCCACAAAGTTGCTATTAATGTGCCAATGTATGCGGACGAGAACACACGATTGCTTGACGATCTGATCCCAAAACGGGATTTGTTTCCATCTGATGCTGAGCCATGGCTTGGTGCAGCACTCCCAGGCCATGTCTATATGGATCTGATGGGTTTTGGAATGGGTTCGCTGTGCTTACAAGTGACCATGCAAGCGTCCAACATCAACCAAGCCCGTTATTTATATGACAGCTTAGCTCCATTAACACCAATTATGCTTGCTGTATCTGCAGCTGCTCCTATTTTCAAGGGGTTTTTGGTTGATCAGGACGTTCGTTGGAACGTCATCCTGGGCGCAGTGGACGACCGTACATTTGCCGAGCGTCTGACCCAACCCTACAAGGGATACGATTTATATGGTGGTTTAGACATACCTGAACAGACGAAAGCTCGTGTTGCGACCTTTGGTGGTGAAGGTGTTGATGGAGACCGTGTGATCAATGCTTATGGCGACACTGCAGTGGTGGCTGCAGATGGAAAACCAATCCAGAAATTGCCAAAGCTGCGGTACGACTCAATCGACTCATATTTGGGCGACGGCCCATACCATAAAGATGCTAAGTTCCGGCCCGAATACAACGACATTGTTTCACCAATCAACGGACCAATATATGACCAGCTCATAGAAACTGGCATGTTTGACGAGCCTATGGCCCGCCATTTTGCTCATCTCTTTGTTCGTGACCCCTTAGTCATTTTCAGTGAACGTATAGTCCAGGACAACACTTTGGAAAATGACCACTTTGAGAACATTCAGCTGACAAACTGGCAAACACTTCGGTTCAAACCTCCAGCGTTGTACGATCCTGAGCTTCTGGATGCAGACTTGGTCCGTCATCCTGGTTGGCGCGTGGAATTCCGTCCTATGGAGATCCAGTTAACTGATTTTGAGAATGCCGCATACGCTGTGTTCATTACTTTAATCGGCCGTGCAATTCTAGCATATAATCCCGACTGGTACATTCCTATCCTGTGCATTGACGAAAATATGGCTACTGCTCATCGTGTTGATGCTGCAGTGGACCGTAAATTTTGGTTTAAGAACCCTGCCAATTCCAACCTTTCTACTGCAGATTTTCCTTATGACTTATCTTGGTTTGACCTGGGCAGACCTGCAAGTAGAGTTTCCGCTTCGTGCAATGGTGTCGCCAATGGAACATTGCACTCGAACAATTCAAACAATGGATCTTCATCATCAGAGCCTAATGAAGTGAAATTGTCTGCTGATGAGATCATCAACGGAACAAAATCGTTCCCAGGTTTGATTCGGATGATCGTGCGGTATGTTGCCGAGAAATTGGCACCAGCAGATGCCTCTGAACGCAAAACTTTGCAAAAATACTTGCAATTGATCAGCGACCGTGCTGCTGGCCGTATACCCACCACTGCTCATGTTTTGCGAGACTTCGTTTTGCACCACCCCGACTACAAGAAAGATTCTAAAGTTTCGGCGGCCATAAACTATGATCTAATTGAATTGGCCAAAGATGTCACCAACTATGAACCTGCAGCAACTCGTACATTGTTTGGCCCAACTATGGCCGATTATTTGGTACTGCGTGTATCCTCGAAATAGACATTTCTTTTATATAATCTCCGAAGATACATGCTGAAGATCCTCGTAACTGGAACTGCCATAGGGTTCCATGGGCTCTCAGTCATTACTAAGAATGAGAATGGAATACTCGCATCATTACTAACAAATAGGTGTACTTAAATTAGCAAAACAACTGAATCTTTGCCTTGACAAGAAGAATCTTCTTTTTGTCAACATAACCATCTAAAGGAATACTGCCATTTTTGTAAAATGCTAGGGCCCTACCGTAAAACTTCAATATTGCGTGCGATTACCAAAGGAAACAATTATGGAGTAAAGGTAAGCAGGCGATAATCGGGCTATAATAGTCAGTTTATTTTTTTCTTTTGTTTTTTATTTTTCCTCGTTCAGAAAAATCCGTTTAAAAACAGACTTCGGTCCAGGCAGCCTAACCGGTACATGGTCAATGTGTCTGGCTTAATGTCGAATTGTCGTCTAGTATCCAGCAATTCGTGTATAGCCCATACCGGAATGTCGCGTCGCAGTCCATAATTGTCCATTCACTCTTACCCGTGACCAAGTCACGTTTACCTCCAGTAAACAAGAACCGCTCTATTTTCGGGGACATAACCGATAAGCCGCTTTGCTTCAATAAGAGCCCCTCATTTAAGAAAGTGTCAACCGTCTATCATAGACAATTGTAGATGCCTTCCAGCAAAAATATCTAAAGTGCCTGGACCGGTTTATCTGCAGTCCCCCAGACTCAGCTATTCCCCTGTGGTTAGTAGTAACACTCTCACTATAGCAAACTTCTCTTTTCTTTTTCCCCAACCATAACACTCTCCATAATTATTTACAATGGGGTTGATGGATAATATCAAATCGTTCTGGCACTCTGTTGTCACCGACGACCACTACGCTCTGTACGGGTCTCCTTACGGGAATTCAACTGCCGGAGGTTCCATTAACAATGACATGGGCTCCACCACCAGACTTCATGAACTCAATAACTCACTGACACACTCGCTTGCTAGTAGCAGAAATGGCAGCTCTACAAACGTCGGATACCGTCCAGGTATGCGTTCTTCTTCCACGAATTTGGCTAGTACTGAGTTGCAAACGCTAAATGCTACCGGTCAACCTCCTTTACCTTCTATTGATTCATTGTGGAGTCGTCTCGAATCATTTCTAGAGAAAGAATATCCGGAATTGGAAGACAATTTGAACGGTGGTTCATCTACTGCTGACTTGAATGAGTTGGAGAAGGACTTGGCTGTCGGGCCTTTGCCTTTGGAGTTCCGCCAGTTTTACAAGATCCACGACGGGCAATTCCGTGGTGGTAAACCAACTGGCTTGCTCATGGGGTTCCCGCTCTTTGATATGGAGAGCATCATGGAAGAGTACGCTCTCTGGGCTAAAGTAGCAGTCCAGATTGAGAAACAACGAATGGCTTTACAACATCAACAACAGCAGCTCAATCATTCTGATGCTTCTAGTTCTGCGTCTCAAGCACTTCGTTCTCGTCTTTCTAACAATTATCTTATGCACCAAAAATCGGTGCCTGCCCAAGCTATTCAACCTTATTACGTTCACCGCGGATGGGTGCCTATTTCAAAGGATTCCTCTGGTAATGTGTTGGCACTTGACTTAGCACCTGGCCCAGCCGGTATCCGTGGTCAAGTGATCTTATTTGGTCGGGATTATGACACTAAGATTGTAGTAGCTCAAAGTTTCCAGGAATTAATCTTCCAACTTGTTTCTGATTTGGAAGCTGGAAACTACCAGATTGATACGCTGGAAACAGAAAATGATAACGGATTTTTGGACTCCTCCAGAATGGACGATTACATGATTGGTGACGAGGATGAAGACAATGGGGAACTCTCATTTTATGATCGCGATGGGTCCGAATTTGGAAAGGAAAACCAAGGTAAATTCTCTTACTTCGAAGTATTGAAGCGTCGTGCTTTGAAACGTTATGGAATTCTGCACGTTGACACTTTCCAAACTGCATTTACCCCACAAAGAATAGTCAAGAAGAAACAACCCGGAGTAAGCGCTTCGGCTGCCGCTAGAGCTGCTAGCCCTTCAACTTCTGCTGTTGAATCTACTACTACATTGCTTAAGGAGACTCTAATTGATGACTCGGTTCCAGTGGAACCTGCCGCGACTAGAAAGTCCAATGAAGGAACCAACTCCAGTAAACAAGCTACATCAGCCAATGAGGAATCAACTGAGGAAGAATCTGCCAAAACCAAGTCTTATCAAGAGATCGACGGCGAATCTTCCGAGCCTCAAGCTGACTCTAAGAGAGCGCAGCAAGAGGATTTGATAAGCACAACTGAAGAGCAAACTGAGACAAAGGAAGCCGAATCAGATGCTAAGCAAGTTGCTCCTGAAGAAACCGACAAGCTTGATGCTTCCGAAGAAACAGAAATTCCTCTTTAAATAGTGCCTCACGTTACATTCACGTTCATAATATTGCATTGTAGTACACCGCTCTCTTCATGAAGGCTTGCATATAAGCCAGTTTTGATATGAGTTGCAAACTATAGTATTATTTGAAAACCAATCACAATACCATTGAACGCATCACTTACTTCATCTAAAAGAATATATTCTTATAGCCTGAGGGCCCAATATGAACTCACTGGAAAATAATACCGACCTGTCGTTACATCGTACGCAATTCTTCAACACCTCGGCATTCGGATCATTCGACTATGAGCTGCCACACGAACAAGAGCAGTCAGAGAACAATGAGGAATTTCCAGACAACTCCGGTTTCTCCCAATCAGAGCAACCGTCTTTGGAACAGATGCAAAATGTCTATTACCATCGTGGATTGGAGGAGCTTGAATCATTGCAGCTACTCGATTTGTCACCCTTAGCTGTGTGGAAGCTTTCTTCGTACAAACAAGGCTACGGATTGAGCCAGCTCCGAAATGATAGTCCATCAACATACTGGCAGTCTGACGGTAGTACTGAAAACAATATGGAACAGCATCCAAATGCAGAAGGAACTCAACTCAATCATCCTCACCATGTGATGCTACTGTTTTCAAAGAAAGTAAGCTTGGAGCGAATTTCCATTTTTACAAATTACCAATTAGATGAATCATACACGCCTCTGAAAGTCCAGATTATGGCGGGCAACTCAAACTACGATTTAACTGAAGTCTGTGTCGTTAATTTCGATAAACCAGTTGGATGGTCACACATCATTTTCAAAGGCGTTCGCGGCGATGGTTTATTAAAATGCTTTGTATTAAAGATCGTGATTTTAGCGAATCACCAGGACGGAAAAGATTCTCATATCCGTGCAATTCGATGTTTTGGTAAGAAGTCAGGTGCGGCATCGATCGAGACGCTAGCAGATTACAATAACTCCAGCTTCAATCAAGGGTTACATGGGATCTCCGGCATGTCTGGAATGTCCGGAATCCTGCTCAATAATCTTGCCGAACCAGATCCACAAATACGGCATCATAATGAGGGATCACCTAATGATCGCGAAGGGGAACCGGTAGCTATGTTTGATCCATTAACTCAAAAGATTATTAACAATGTTGCTGATATTATTGGATTCAACGCCGGCTTCGAGAGTCTAGAGATTAAGAGTATCTCATCAATTCGTTAATCTTGCGCTGTTTATTCTGTTTAAATATAATAGGATTAAAGAAATCCACATGTGAAAACATTGCTCCTTGATCTCAGCCCCTACCCGAGCCACTGATGTTTTACTACTCAAACTTAATGTGTGTTGATCTTCAACGAGAAGTCCACAATACTGCATCCTTGGTGAATGGACGACGTGGAGTAGATGTCAATGTCATTGCACAAGTATGAGCTTAAATTCTGCAAAGTTAAGCCACCAGAACATTCCAACATAAAGTTCTTGTTCGTTCCCTGGTAATGCTTCTTTAAACTTTGAGCAACCTTCTGCAACTCTGCACCAGAAAAGTTATCCAACATGATAACATCTGCTCCAGCATCGATTGCCTCTCTTGCGTCGGCTTCAGTACTGACCTCAACCTCCACCTTGACAGCAAAGCCACAGACCTTACGAGCGCTTTCAACGGCTTTGGTTATACTTCCAGTAGAAGTAATATGGTTATCCTTAAGCATTACCATAGAACTCAAATCGTATCTGTGAGGATCTACTCCTCCGACCAACATGGAGTATTTTTCAAGTTGTCTAAGTCCTGGAGTGGTCTTTCTGGTACCTGCAATGAGACCCGTGTATCCACTATCGTCCGCTAACTTCTTGGTGATATATGATTGGGTAGCAATTCCCGAAGCTTTCGCCAATAAGTTCAAGGCAGTTCTCTCACTGAGCAAAATCTTGTTGGCTGGACCCTTCACAGTTGCAACAACAATCTTGCCCTTGTGTTGAGCCAATTCGTCTGCCGAAATATATTGACCCTCCTTGTAATGCCATTCAACTTCAAGCTCACATTGCTTGAACACTTCAGCGGCAAATGGAACTCCACAAATGAGTCCCAGCTGCTTCATATATAAGGATCCAGTTTCCTGTTTGTCGCCAACTACAAATGCGCCATAATCGAAAGAAGGAACATCTTCGGTCAAAAATTCGGTGATCTGTTGTCTCCACTTTCCGTTTACAGGAAGCAAATTAGCATATGAAGAAGCCATGTCGAATTTAGTTGGAGGTTGTGGAGAAAGATTTTCGTAACTAATCTCCTGCACCCCAGAAAATTAGCTTCATGGCGGTGGTGCGACTTTTTGAGTGACGCGCTCCATCATCAGTCAGTTCCGGTCTCTATCATACGAAACAATTGTCCCGTTTTATGCCGAGGAATGTTCAGAGCGTACTCAACTTAGGACTTTCTTCCACAACGTGTAAATTATGTGGTATGACCTACTACCGGCACGTTGCTGCCGACACGAATGCGCATAGGAAATATCATACTGCGTTCGTCAATGGCCCGGCCTGGGTTTCTTCAGAGCCGGGAGTTTTGCAGGTACGGGTTGTTGCTGGAAAGAAGTCTGCCCGTTTGAGTTTCTACGTGGTTGACGTTGAACAGAAACGACAATTGAAATGTGCCAAAGAGCTCTTGAAAATGGCTAATTCTGAGTTGAGAGCTCCAGACGCCAACGATGCATGGGAACATCCAAATGAATACAAGATTCCCGGTCGTGCTTTTGTTGCAGTAGCAGATAATCATGCTGTGGGAATATGTGTTACTGAACCAATTGAGAGCGCATTATGGCTTGTGAGCCGTACTCAACAAATTGTTCCAAATCAAGTGAATAAGAGAGCCAAAATTGGGATTTCTCGCATCTGGGTTGCACCTGGCTGGCGTAGATATGGTGTGGCTATGCATCTACTTCAATTGGTTTTAAAACATACGGTTTACGGGATGGTCTTTGATAAATTTCAGGTTGCTTTCAGTCAACCTAGCCACGCAGGCAGTCTACTAGCAAAACGCTTTAATGGAGTTCACCACAAAAGTGGAGAAATACTTGTTGCTGTCTATTCTGAAGACTAACATTAACATTTAATCAGTAAACACAGATTTATTGCCAACAACTGTGATACTTGACGCAAAGTATCCGTATAACAAAGCTGACAACAGACCATGAGCTGCAATTTTGAATCCTCGCGGAAGTGCACCTGCAAAAAGCAGCCCGAAACCTTTGCGGGCTATAAGCTTATATGCTGTCAGGAGTGAATCTCGATAGATTGCACGGCCGTTTTTCAGTTGCATGTGGCTTTTGACCACATCAAGTGGTTGCGTCACTGCTATTGTAGCTATAGCAGATACAATATACAAGAATGTCTGTTGTGTTTTGCCAATGCTTAATGTAAACCATTGAGGCTCGCCTGGCTTGTTATGTGGGTCGATCAATTGTCTAGTAGCGTTGTAGGTTGAAAACCAAGTCATCGAGGTAGCCACTTGCCGTGCAAATGTAATCATAGTTCCTGTGGTGAATGCCAGGAGACCTTCCAAAGCATACATTTGTCGCATAGTACGGAGAAGCGACAATGCAGGTGTTTTATTGAACTCCGCCTTTAAAGCGTCAGTTGGAGATACATTATGGTGCTGAAATTTTGAATTACCACGTCCGTTTTTGTATTGGTTGACGACATCAGACAGCCAGTACGCATGAGGCGATACATATTGCCTGGAGAATACGGTTTTGGAATGTCTGTCGTTAGTTACGCCTGTAATATCCACAGATGAGGGATTTCCCTTCATTTCTGCAACCAAGAGTCTGTTCTGAATCATAACAGTCTTAATACGCTCAAACGGAACAATCCAAAGAGTCTCCACAAAGCCGGACATGGCGCCAGCAATCACGACACGAGGAGCTGTGGTGGACTTTTTGTTGCCATGTGTGTCAATAGCCATAAAATCTGATGCCCAGTTGTATGTAGCAATTCTGGTGGCATTTTTCAAGATGCTTCCAACAACTAATGCACTTGAACCAGTCATGATCTGTGCTATGCTGGTGAAGCTCTGATGAATGTTGTATTTCGTGAGAGCAGCATTGTTATTAAGCTGTTGGCTTGTTTTGAGAAAATCAAGAGGAAAAGTCAAAAATGCTGTCACGGCAGATGCGGAAGAACCAGCTACCAAAGCAGTGAGGAGACTGTCACCTTTGGTGGTATCCATTGCTTAGGACCTAAGATTCACTGGTTAACTAACAAATGAGTTGCGCAGAGTGTGTAGAACTCAAGTCGGTTCTCAAGAAGTCGCATAAACCTCTAGAATGGCAACCATACTTTAGTACGACATTGATGGGAAACAATGCCCTCACAAAAAAAAAAAAATTAAAAAAAAAAAAACAACATGAAAATTCGAAATGGTATCATCAAATATTCTTTCAAATCATTTGATAGATTAGGAGTTTTTTCCCCATTCTTTCCTTTTTGTACTCATTAGAGGAGTGAGATTCTAGCTGGCTGATTCTATAGTAGGATGGTGAAATTGGCACTGTGATTTGATGAGCAATATAACAGAACTATCTGGGCCGACCGAAGCAGCTTCACAAATATTTAAGCTTATATGCGGTACTTATACTAGAAGCTTTTTTTTGCAGCCGCGCTCGTGTCAGAATATTTAATCGAGGCTATCTCCACCAGGGTCGCACCGTGTTGTGAGCCACGATCGATAAAAAAAATTGGTAGAAAAGTAAAAAAAAGAAAAAAAAAACAGCAAGAACCGAAGCAATAATAAGTTAAGACCTCACTTAGGTTCAATTTTCTTGCTGATATCGCTAGTGAACTGAAATTCAAAGGCTCTCTGGTATTGTTTTGCCGCACTGATATGTCTGCATTATCCCGCATCCCCAGATCTCCGTGTGCAGTTCTATAACAAATATCATAACACACAAAGCTTAAGTCATCGGCATACGAGAATCTCCATTCAAACATGCTGCATCCGCATACGGAACCGACTACGCCATTACGAACGGTATCCGTACCACATGACTTTGCAAATTATTCTGCGCCTCTCCGTAGCCGCATCAGTTCAATTCATCTCCCTCCACAAGAACTCCCAGATGTTATCAGTGAATTTTCCCTGCGAAGAACAAGTCTAGGCCCACGAAGACAAAGCAGTAACAGCAGAAGACTGAACCAGGCATCTATGGAAGGACATTCTTTAAATCATACGCCTACGCGACGCTTAAGTGGTCATTTGACTGTGAGAAGACGCCGACGTTCATCAGCTGGAGTAATTTACGATGCTGGCTATGATGGACCCGTAACGAAAGAATTCTTACGAGCATTCTCTCGTGCTCTTGTTTATGACAAGAAGAGACTGTCCCCTGAGGATGAAAATGATGAGATGTACCGTGCACTTGATGAACAACATCGCTTGCAATCGGTAAGTCCTAACAGCATCCTGTTAACCGGACCCGCAAAAGATGAAAGCTACATGCACCTTCTGCCCCCCACTGGAGTTGAGCCACAGACTACGAAACAAACACTGCATGACTTTGACTACTCACTCCCATTACCGTCAACTTCAAACAGTCCTGAAAGCATGTTATCAGAAGCTCTTGATGTGGGAGATAGTATCAAGTCCAAACCTGCTTTCAAATCTTACCTTGAGCGCATTCTCGAGAGTAGGAAAAAATCATCCAAGTCCACAAAAGTAGTCGGTAAGGATAATTTGCATAATAATAGAGTTGACAGCGACAACTTCTATAACGTCATTAACACCTCTAAATTTGTCATTGAGAATACACTCTCAAGTCTTCCCGACTTGATGGCCAACCCCAGTTCACCCATGAATAATTTACGTCTTCAGGAACCCGTTGCTTTTGGTAGTTTGAGTAAGACTCTTTCGTCTAATGGAGAATCAAGTGAAAGGGACATTTCTTCAGAGGATGATTTTACCTCGAATAATGATGCCGCTATTTCAAATGAAGCTATGTCATTGAAGGAATCTGCCTTTGATAATGTTAACGAAATGGAAATTCCGGCTTGGGACTCAGTGCTGTTTTATGCTTCTAAACTTCTGACACCTTCGGAAGAGGAGAAAAAGTTTTCAAACATCGAAGAATCACTTATACATCGTGATATCTCCTCTGAGCTGTCGCCAACAGGTCTTATTCTGGGGCATTTTACCATTGACAATGATGAAATTGGTCCTATGGAGCATCTTCAACTTAAACCAGGTCTTGATGATAGTGCAGGAATAGACAGTGAGTCTGATTCATTCAGACTTGAAGAAAGAAATGACATTATTACCCCACCTGAACTTACGCCACGCCCCAAGGAACTGAGGCGTACAATCAATGATACGCATACCATCCCAAAAACTTTAGTCAAAAACTTTGTTTCTGTTGCTAGGCGCATTCCTAACTCTCTGAGCCCACCAAGAAAGCGCAAAAAGACAGATAGGCTAACACCTGCCTTGATTCAGATGGTGACTGCCAAATCGAACGAGTTTTTACTGCAGCTCATGGGAGATTTAGAGGCCTACGCGCAGCATCGCAACTCTCTGCAAATTGGTCTACAGGACGCAATGCTTTATTTAAGTCGCATCAAATCGCCTGGACAAGTGAATGAATTCGAAGCGATTTCTCAAATTGCAAACCGTGTGATCCCCTTGGAAATGCTTGTGTCTCTTGACAATAGTCTTCAAGAATTGGCAGTGCGGAAGCGGAAGCATGTACATGCATCTGCGCCACATGAAGATGATTGGAAAGCAAATACGGAGAATGAATCCACTACGATAGATGACTTACGGGATACAGATTATACTTCTGACGTTTACAATAAATGATAGGGTCATAATGGGAATAGTTGTTTATATACAAGGATTTTTTTGGGACAGTCTACAACAGTGCATATCCATCAGCCATGTAACAGAAGAAGAAAACAACATGTCGCGATTATTTCCATGTGGCTGTTCCATTTTTATGTCAGTCTTTGCATTTTTTTCTCTTCTTGGGTCTTCCGAATAATTCTCTAGTTAGACATTTCAACAGGCTGAGCCTGATCCAGAGTCTGCCCGTTCTGGTTTTCACGTACCAACTTGAACAATTCAAAAATCGCAGCAGGGGTCACACCCTGGATACGACGTGCTTGTCCAATTGTTTTAGGTTGTATGGTATTGAGCAAATGGCATGCCTCGTAAGAAAGCTTGACATTTCCAGTGTTCGTGTATGTATAGTTTGTGGGCAACAACAAGTTCTCGTCAGCGCGGAACGCACGCAAATGTGCCTCTTCTTTCTGAAGCCAAGGTTCGTAAGTTGCTTCCACGTCGATACGGTTACAAAGCCAGCGAGACATATCCTTGTACATAGGAGGAAGAGGAGCGCCGGTGACCTTCTCTAAATGAGGAACCAAATCACGGAAATGCATGTCCTTGTACGAGAGTAATTTCCAGCCATCCACAACAGTAGTACGGTTAACTTGGTGAGTTCCGTTTCCCAAGGCAGGTGCCCAGCGGGCACCCAGCATGCTGATCAGTTGAAGATGATCTCGGATGGCATTGAACTGATTAAGTTCCGATTGGAAGTGGTGGTAGCGTTCAGCACTTACAACGCCAGCTTCATACCCACGCCTGGTGAGTCTGCGGTCTGCATTGTCGGCCCGAATGGAGAACCGGAATTCCAGTCGTGATGTGAACATCCGGTATGGTTCTTCAACACCTTTAGTGATTAAGTCATCAATCAAAACACCAGTATATCCGTCGCAACGGTGAAGCACAAGAGGTTCTTCGTTTTTGGAAGTGAGGCCCGCATTGATACCGGCAACACATCCTTGTGCGGCAGCTTCCTCATACCCAGTGGTTCCGTTGATCTGGCCAGCCAAAAACAAACCACGCACAAGTTTCGTTTCCAATGTGCGCGAGAGCTCCCGTGGATCCACGTAGTCGTATTCAACACCGTATCCGGGTTGGACCATAGTAACGTTTTCACATCCAGGCATCATTCGAACAAGCTGCTCTTGAATCTCTTCGGGCATGGTACATGAGATACCGTTGGGGTACACAAGGTCCGTGTCAAGTCCCTCAGGCTCTAGCCAGACCACGTGAGAGGTTTTGGCCGGGAACTTGATCACTTTAGACTCAATGGACGGGCAATAGCGTGGGCCCTTGACCGTCTCACGGATATGGATGGAGCGGTGAAGATTATCACGTACGAGCTGGTGGAACTCAGGGGTGGTGTTGGTCTGATGGCATTGCACCAACAGATCTTCCAATGCGACTTTCTGATTCATGTACGACATGGGTTGTGGCGGAAAATCGGAAGGTTGTGGTGCCAAACGTGAGTAGTCAATTGTGCGTGCCAGTAACCGTGGTGGTGTACCAGTTTTCAACCTTCCCAAGCGAAAACCGGCTGCATCCAATGTACGTGAGAGACCGAATGTGGCAGCTTCTCCTATGCGTCCAGCTGGGTGTGATTTCATACCAATGTGGATTTCTGCGCCCAAAAAGGTGCCCGTCGTAAGCACCACTTTATCACAGCGGAGAATCTGGCCATCTTCTAAAACTACACCACGCACGCGGCCATACTCACGACCTGTCGGATCGATTGCGGGCGAGTCAGATCCGGGTTCAGGTTCTTGAGCGAAAGTTGCATTGCCATTTTCCACAATAAGATCTTCAACCAGCGCTGCCAACACCAGTAAGTTTGGTTGCGCGGCAATCTCGCGCTGCATCTCCTTCAAGTAGATGGCGCGGTCGATTTGTGCGCGCGGGCCCTGGACTGCCGCACCTTTCGATGCATTGAGAATCTTGAAATGGATCCCAGCACGGTCGGTGACACGAGCAGCCAAGCCGTCAAGGGCATCAACTTCACGTAACAATGTGCCTTTGCCTACTCCACCCATGGATGGGTTGCACAGGGCAGTACCAATTTTTTCAGGATATGGAGTGATGAGCGTGGTAAGGGCGCCTGCGCGCGCACTTCCTGCCGCGGCCTCACAACCGGCATGGCCCCCGCCTACAACTACCACTGGATGGTAGGGAGCGCGAGCGAGTTGCGCGGCGAGATCCGCTGTAAGAGACACCAGCCGCGAGAAGGACTTCTGGATTGCAATATATCGAAGCATAGTGGATTTTTGCTTGTATGTGAAGTACAGCTGTCTTCTAATTGTAACGAACTTTGTTAGTCTGCAAGTCACGCGACTAACTGAGTGAGTCAAGTTCCGAATCTGAGCCAAAAGCAAACGAAATGAAGCCTGAAGGTTAAACTAAATATCAGCGGGTTTTGGAGGGCAATAGATACTTCAGCTCAATTAGTTGCAGCTCAAGTGATTGTACTGCTTTCGTAGGTGATTTTTTGGCGGGTTTCGGCGATTCGTACGATTCAGAGAAATTGGAGAATCTTCAACAGGTTGGGTTCGAGCACCAATCAAATTTCAACTGGGGATGCTCTCGAGAAGATTGGGGGTTCCGATTAGATGTATCCACGGAAATAAGTGCCCTAATAACTTTTCTTCGTCACGGCTATGAGGGCGTGCTCGTCTGGTCAGTAGGAAAGCGAAGATAACCTCCACTTGATGCTCATCGCGAACTTTTTCTCCTCTACACACTTTTCCTTCTCCACACTAAAAGGTTACTTTCACAATGGCAGGAGACGAATTAGACGATGGTTTGGCCTACGATTTCAATCTGTCACATGATGAGGGTGTTGACTTGAGTAGTGGAAATGAATCGGAGCATGAGCAGGTGAACGAAGGTCTGGCAGAAACTTCGAACCCTCGTAAGCGCAAGGCTACCAACAACAAGTTGCACGAGAAGAAAAAACTCAAAATGACAATGGACATGGAACAAAAGAAAAACTTGTCTCGTGAGTCTGCACCTGAGTCGATTGCTGACTACATTAATGACGCTATTCGTCGTCGAAACCCGGATCTTTCAGCGTTGGAATTGGCTGAAATGTACTTAAAGAAAACCGACTTCCGGTCCACCGCAGAGTTTACTGAAGACAGAACTTTGGTCAACTTGCCTAAATTCATCATGGGTAAGTTCAGCAATATGCTTCCGTCATCCACACCAGGTAAGAAAAACAAAAAGAGTAAGAATAAGAAGAAAAAGAACGACGACAAGCAACTGCCGGCAGAAACTTCCGAAAACCAGGAAAGAAAGTTTGTGGCTATCCTCTCAATGTCCGCTATCAGAGCATGTGATGTACACCGTGCGCTTCGAGACATTCCAGGATCTTCTTTAAAGCTAATTAACAAAAACAAATTGCATGTGGACTTGAAGTTGGTCCAGTCAACCTGGTCACGTGTACTCTGTTGTACGCCTGGTCGGTTATTAAAGGTGTTGAATGAAGAAGGTCTGGCATTAAATCCCGAGGAAATTAAGATTGTGCTCATGGACAACAGTTACTTGGATCAGAAGATGCAGAACATCTGGGATATAAAGGAAACTATTGAGACTCTCCGCCAGTTAACCCGCACAGGCACTAAGATATACTTGTATTAGTGGTCGATTATATTTCTACGGTTATGGACATTGCCAGTGATTCTAAAAGTAACTTATGTAAATTAGAAAATAAAATCTTATTTAGTTAGACAGAAGCGGCAAAAACATGTGCTTGCATGCTTTATAGAACTCGTCCACACTTTTACTGATGATTTCCACAGTAGACTTTTCCAAAGGATATGTGCTCATTTGGTCGATTTGTTCAATGTAAATTTTCAACAATTCAGGAGAATCCAATGACCCATCTGAGGCACAAAAGTTGAGTAGAAATGCCACATTGGCCATACACTGCCGTGCTTGTTGAGACAGTAGATTAGAGCTTTCTGTGGCCTTTTCACTTTCTTCTCCCACATCAGTCGTTTTGATTTCATTTTCCTCTATGATTTCATTCTTCTCTTCTATCTTGTTTGATTCATTTATTGGCTCTTCCTCGTTCCAGTCATCATTTTCGTTCCACGCATCTGCTTCAACAGTCTCTTCGCAATCTTGCTCTGTTTTCTCAGATTCACTCTTATCAGCGTTAGATTCGATCTCTGTCGCTTGAACTTCTTCCTCTTCCTCCAGCACACCATTCTTTAGTTCCTCTGTTCTTTTCGTCGCCAGATCAAGAACTAATGGAATCAACCTTTGCACAATCCATTTGTTTTTTATCTCCACAAAGATTTTCTTGACGCTAGAGTTCAGGAAAAGTTGGCACATTTCGAATTCGTTGAATCGCTCAGATTGTAGCAATTTTGCTGAAACACCTTGCATAGTTGCGTTCAATACCAAGTGAGGCCTTGTAGGAACAGTGGTTGAATCGTCCTCGGTTGAGACAAAATCCTGACTAGCAACATGATTCCTCAAACCAGTACCCTCTATCAATTGGGACTCCAATAAGGCATCAAATAATTTGTTGTAGAGTTGTTCGATATTAGCTTCAATCTTATTGATAATTGCTAACGTCTCTCTTGTTGAGCCTAGTTCAACAAAGTCTTCTTTGATAGGAATAAGCAACTGTAAGGTGTAAATCCAAATATCAAATTCTTGGGGGCTTTCCTTCCAGCATTTCTCGATATGTTGAACAAACTTTGCAATTTCGTCCACAAGTGAATCTAGAGTACTCTGACGCCAAATAACAATCTCTGATTGTAAAACTTTGCTATTGAAATCACCCCAGGATATGGCTACACCATCTTCATTTGTTATTTCTCTTTCAAGTAAATCCCTCATACGTCCCAAAGCCGTCCCTTCTGAGATACTTAAAAGTTCCAAAATGTCGATAGAATCTGTAAACCAGGATTGGAGCAATACGCCACAGCTTAGTTTTCCTGGATCAGAAATGTTTCCTGTGGCTATACGGAAGACAGTATTAATATAATTATCAACACCATCGTCCATCAAATCCACGATTTCTTTACTAAACGGCCCGAAATTTGAAGTTTTAGGAGGAGAAACAATTTCTGTAGTCATTTGGCTTGAAATCGAATACGTTTCATTCAGGTTCAATTTCAATAAATGACTTCTCAACGAACTATTAAAGATATCATCCTTAATGTATGCAAAGAGTCGGTTTAGTATATTCTTTGATGCCACCAACGTACTGATATGACATGTAGATGACATGGTGTATGCCATTGACTCTGTTCTCCGAAGATTCTTCACCATGCTGTAGATCAAGTCGAGTGATCTGTTAGTGGAAGGCACAAGCTTCGATTGAATTCCGCCCACGGATAAGTAACTCAACAGGACTTCATAAATCAAGTCAGCAAACTTTTCAAGTGCTTTTGTTGTATTAGAATTGTTTGATATGGTGGTGTACGGAGCAAAATTGACCGATACAGTTTCTGATTCAAACCAATTGTGGAAGCCAATCAAATTAGACGATTTCCAACTGGAGATATGATCCAATTGTCTCTTTAACTCACTAGCTGAGGCATCGTTGCAAAAGAAGCTGTTTTCAACACAAGCGCCCGTTTTCTCGATATACTTGAATATTGGAAAGAAGTTGATTGTATGAGAAACCGAATTCGGGAACTGAGCCATAACCTTTCGAATATGCTGGTCAAGAAACGTAAATCTCAATTCAATAAATTTAGAACAAATCTTTTCTTTCAGGTTGAGATCTTCGTTGTTGAGATTGACAATAATGTAGGCCACAAGATAATTTGTGAGGGGAGAAGTGGAGCCAGTGATGTACAGGTATGACGAAGAAGATGGCGAAACAGAATCCAGCCCATCCTCTTGTTCCTCTTCGAAAGAATCAGCTAAAAAACTGAAGTCATCGTGATGTGTGATGGTAGACTTTGAAGGAAATAATTCTGCCAGGCTGAGCAGGGATTCCTCATTGAAGTTTCCCACTGCAATCTTATGTTCTAGAAAGGTGAGAAAGTTGGTCTTGAGCAGATATAAATTGGCACTGACATGAGGATTTTCGACTAAAGTCTTATGGAACGTTGTCTCGATAGTATGGTATAATTTAGCCATGAATACAAGGGTGGACGATGGTGTATGGGCATCCGTTTTGAGCTGAAGATCAAGCCCAATCAACTTGTTATTAATAACATTGTTCAAGATTGTTTTGTAGGAGTTTTGACGCGATGACACAGCATTAGATTTTCTGACGATTGTGTCAAACTTGCTTAGAGGATTGTTTCCAAATTGCACATAATTCGACGAACGGTACGATAAGTCAGTGAGGTTGTTGTCCACTTTCTGAGACACTATGCTCATCTCCTCAATGTCCTCCGCAATGCGAATCAAGTCTCTGTACTTGTCGCCGACCAATTTGTGCAATTCTTCTTTCGCCTGAGAGACATTGGCCTTGTATTCGTGCTGGAGCCGCTGGATCTGGGGAACGGTGTACTTGGCAAAGATATCATCAACAGAAAAGTCATCCAAGCTTGAGCTCAGTGCTCCATGGTTTAATGACTGCAGAGATTCTGCTGGATCACTCAAAATCAGTACGTTGGAGTTCCTTGAGGCGACTTCCATTGGCACACAAGTTGATGTCTTGGGGATTTGAGCTTCAGCATTTGTGCAGTCGTCGCGGTAGAAATTACCAGTAGTCAACAGAAGATTGGATTGATTATGTATATTTTTCTTAGACTTTGATTTCTTTTCTTTTCTATTTGTGTCTTTTTAATTTCGTCTAATGTGTCTTTTTATTTTTGTCTAATGTTTCTTTTTGTTTGTTTGGTCTTTTGACTGTTTCTCTTTTTGCAAACGAGACAGGCACGGTCTGGAGGTGTTTATGGGCAGAGCCAGAGTGGCTGTCTGGGTGAAGTCCGTGCGTATAAACTGAGGACGAAAAAGAAATAATATCGTAGTGATGGAAGTAGCCGTGAAGTGAAGAGATGGGATTATTAATTTAGGAAACAAAAACAGAATAATAGTTTCTCTTTTGAATCTGATTCTTCAAAAATGGTGAGATATTACAAACCCTGTGCGATCCTGTCCTCTCAGAACCTTCATTTCTACGAATATGAGGCAAAGCATACTGAACGAAAATAGCAGCAAAAGTATTACCAAACTCAAAAACGCAATAGAATGTAAAGCCAGACTGTGGCACGGAACTAAAGTAAGAAAGCCAGCGATTGGTTAAGCGCGGTGACAAAATTACCCGATTAGGAAATGATAAGGTACCTGATGAATCATTCACCACCACCACTTCTTCTAGCAGTAAGAAGAAACAAGAGGATTTAGTACTGTAACTGGACTCTCGTGATGGTGGCTCGTGTGCGCTCGCGCAACGGATGCTTTACGTGTCGAAGGCGGAAGAAGAAATGTGATGAGTCGCTGTATCCCCAGTGCCACAACTGCCAGAGCAAGGGTCTTGATTGCACGTGGCCAGAGCATATCATAACGAGACATAACGTGCAATTAGATACTGTGCAAAATGTACGAGCAGGTATTGATACATTTTCAGAAGCTATTGGCGGAGCGGTTTCCCTGCCTTCATCGCGAATAGCTAAGCCAGAACTAACAACGGAACGCAAGGGCCGGAACTACTTCCTAGAGAAGATCGCGATGCAAGAGGACTGCGTTGAAGAAAGCGGCATTTTGGTGGTTCCTGCTAATAAAAGACGCGATCGAAGTGATGGAGGAAGTGTACGAGATCGAAGAAATGTGATTCGGACTCGTATAGCTCAGCAGATGGAAATCGACCAGTTTCAAGAGGAGGACGAGTTCAAAGAGAAAGAATTGGCTACTAAGAAGGAGATGGCAACTCTGCGATCGGGCCATATGCATAATGAAAGAGAAAGAAAATGGATGGCTGAGTATGCCTTTGATCCTGTGCTCGAAGATCGTATATGAGGTTCGCAGGCCAAAGCGGCCGACACCAAAATTACGCTCTAGTGTCAAAGCCCGGCTCTAGTGTCAAAGCCACGGCCTAGAATCGACGCCCACCGAAGACACTACAACCACAAACAATGAAACAAGAGGTCTTGTGTTCTAATGTCCGGTGGGACTCATCACGTAGTGCAGTACTAGTGCGGAATACAGGCGATGATGTTCGAACAAACGGAATAGATAAAACAAAAAGAAGATGGAAAGTCGAAAAGATCCAAGTCCAGAAAAAATCAGACAATTAGAAAACTAGCAAAGACGAAGAAGTTTACGAGATTTTGTGTTCCTCGTAGAATCTATGTATGTGTCACTGTATAAGAATACTCGTCCGCCCGAGTCCGGTCCCGGAACTGGGTATGCGCACACCCCAGTTTCTTCTTTTCGTGCACTCCTCTCTTTTCTTCCCTTGATCAGACTTCTTCCACCTGAGTTCGAACTTGTGCTTGAAGATCAAACTTGAATCTGTGGTAATGACGTCGTTACACAACTACCAGGATCAGGGGTACTACCAGGATCAGGTTCCTGCCAGCTATTACAACTCCCAGGCCCCACAGCAAATTATCAATAATCAGCTTGACCAGACAAGGTCACCTTACTTTCCCAACGGGCCTGGTTCTGACGCCAACGAATCGCCTGGCAATGGCTACTACCAACAGGAACACATTAGTGAGGCTGAAACGTCCCCACAGGGACAGTCCAACCTACCTCCACAAGTGACGATGCCGCCACAAGCTGCCATTGAACCACCTGCAGACCAGCCATTCTACGTGAACGCAAAACAATACCACCGTATTTTGAAAAGACGTATTGCCCGCGCAAAACTAGAAGAGACGTTGAAAATAGCCCGAACAAGAAAACCTTACTTGCACGAGTCACGCCACAAGCACGCTATGAGAAGACCCAGAGGTCAGGGTGGACGATTCTTGACTGCGGCAGAGATTGCTGAAAAGGAACGCTTGGAACTGTCCAAAGAACAGAAAACAGAAGACCAAAATCCCCAGGCTCCGACGGACGCTTCAGTGCCTGAGAATTCGTCATCTCTGGTTACCCCGAATGTGGAGTCCTCTGATGTTAAACAAGAGCTGGACTTTCAAGGACTTATCCAAGAGTCTAATTAGCGTCTGCGGTTTACTCTCGTTTTTTAAGGCGACAGTTCTGATCATGTTTAAAATTTTTCTTCGATTTGTTAGAACCTGTCAGGTTGGTGCATGGATGGTCATTATGTAATATTCACTTCTAAATGTTTGTATTTAAATTAGAAAAAAGTTGGTTACGATTAGTCAAGTATTCTCCTTTGATTGTGGGAGAATCCAGCTTCGTATGGGCTCCTGCGAAAGTATTCATGAGCAAACCGCTGGTAGCATTTCTTTAGCTTGGACGAATCGGAGCTCAGTTTCCCAACCTTATACACCAGCGATCACAGCCTTTGCTGCATCGCTAAGTTGGTTCAATACTCCTAATGGTGCCAATTTCTGAATATTGCTGACAACCCCCATTTTAATAGATTTAAAATCTTCATTGCTGACTTGAGGTACTGGATCAAATTGGTTCGTTTGAATCGAAACAAGCCGTGAAAATGTGGAACCGTATGAAGAGCTTTCCAAATCTAGTTCATTGACCGCAACGCTCGTGGCTCCTGCTCCAGCATCAATGGTATTGCCAACAGTACTGGTATTTTTAGAAATACCTTGTAACAAGCTCACATTTTTACACAATTGTTCCAATGTAGGCAAGAGAAGTGCACGATAGTTCCCTTCGGAAAATGCTTGACTGGTGGCCAATTGGGATAACCCTAACGCAGCAATCTTCTTGTCCTGCAAGTTTGCGTACCCTTCGGATGTGGGCAAGATGAAACTGTTGAAAATCTGCTGGAACACTCCTTGTTGAACACTCTCGATCAAATTGACCACAAATTCGGCATTGATTTGTCCATTGGTCTTTGTCAGAAGCTCCGGGTTCAAGGGAATACAACACAAGGACATCAAGAAAATAACGAACTTCTTAATGTACTTGTCAGTTCTCGAAGACTTCAAGCGAGTCAACAACAAAACAGCAATTTGGTTCAAATAATCGGTCAACAAATTAAGAGGAATGTACAACAAAATGGCTTCCAACAAGTCAAATCCATAGGCGTCATTGGCTCTAGATGCAATAAGCTTCTGAAACACGCCCAACAATGGAGTAAGCTCTTGAGGAGCCGATGCAAATGGAGTTGAGTCATGTGCCATGATAGCAACCAATAATCTTGTGATACCAGGAATGTTGCCTCGATATTCCCAGACCACCGGAGACATAAGAGGTTTCACTAACGCCGAATACTGTTCTGGAAGTGGAGTAGATTTAGGCAAGTTTTCGAGCAAGTAGGCAAGAATTTGGAATGTGTAAGGAACAAATTCTTGAACATCTTCGCTTAATATTTGAAGTAAAGACGGCATGATAACCTTGATATAATTTTCAATCCGAGCTGGATCTGACCCGTACTTAATTAAAAGACCCAAGCTCTCAAAAACGTAATGAGTAAATCTTGGATTAGAAGGATTCTTCGCAATAATACTCAAAATACTGAGAAGTTGTTCAGCAATAGTTTGCTTAAATGTCTCATTGATGGTATCTTCGGAGGTGTTCAAAACTTGCATCACAGTCTTCATCAAAAACTCATTCTCAGACAACTTTTCTGGTGCACTGTGACTCAAAATAAGGGGGAATAAGTTGTTCAACAAGTCGTTGACAAATGGCTGAATATCATGTTTATCAAACACCGGGCTGTGTTTGGAATTGGTAAAGCTTGCCATTGAGAAGAGCTTGTCAATGGTGATGGCCGCATACGTATAAACAACCACATTAGGGTTCTTCAAATGGTTAACAAGTAAGGGAATTGTGGTAAGAAGTTGCTCCTTAGTTAGTTGATTACGGAATGTCATGATGTACTTGATCGCATCTGTCTTCAAAATTGCAGAAGCATCATTTACCAAGTATGATGCAATATTGTCTGTGAAGAATTGCACCACATCGACCAACATGTTTGTGGACGTAACACCAATGTTGGTGACAGTTCCTTTTGCAGCCAAAGACGTGAATAAGTAGATAGCAACATCTTTGTTTCTCCAATCGGAATGAGACAAAAACTGGTTGACGTAAGTCATGACGGTGTTGGTCAATAATTGCGGGTTCACTTCCTTCAACTCCCTCAAGAAATCCGTTGAGGATTTACGTCTTGAGTCGAAATCAGAACCTTCTAAATCCGATCTAACAAACGTGATTGGCTCGTCCTCAAAAGTTTCCTGATCAACCTCACGGAATGCAATGTTTGGCAAGATGATTTTCTCAATAATTTCCTTAAGCGCTTGCTCATTGTTGAAGAAGGATTGGTATTTCACCACCTTAGTAATGGAAGTCAAGAATGACAAGGCCTTGACACAAAGCAAGTCGTACTTTTGTTGGCTGGTCACGAAGACGTTAATCAATTGCCATACGCTAGTAATAAAGTTCTCAATCATAGAGTCAAATTCCTCTGCGTATCTTGTGATGTATAGAGAAACCAATTCAATGATGGCAGTTTTAGTTTTAATAAGAATATCCACATTTTCGTCATCATCAACATCTCCAATGAGCGGAGTCAGGAAGTTCAAATATTTATGCATAATAGACATTCCCGTGTTCATATTGTCCTCAAAAAACTCGGGAATATCTTGACAGTTCAAGTCGTAATAGATCTGGACCATCAACATCATGCATTCCATGTAGATATTGAGAGAGGCGGCGTCATTCTGGGCTACCGCCTGGGTGATGAGTTCATCTGTTCTTGTTAACATAGACATGAACGGCTGAGCAAACTTATCCAAGACCATCTTAATTTCCGTAAACAATTCGTCGGATCTGAACAAAGGCCTCCATTTTTTGAAGATAGAATGAGCCACGAGTAATATACCCTTATTCAATACAAAATCATCAGCAGAAAATTTGGCAACAAGTTCATCAATCAAATTCTCCCATCTAAGAGGAAAGTCCAGCTCGGCAATGAGCGAAACCGTTTCTCCTAACTGTACTTGTAGGTTATTTGGTAATTTGATCATGACGTTCAAAATCTCGCCTTTGATATACTGGACGTCTTCTTGGAAAAGCAAGTATTCACCGTCTTCATTAACCCATTTCCTCTTGACAAGATTCTTTAAAAACAATGCACCAGCAAGTCTAACCGATGCATCTAAGTTTGTAGAGGCAACCACATGAAGCAAGTTGATTGCAAAGTGAGGTTGGGACTCGATTGATTTCAATTGAGATTCGGCCTGCTTTGCATTGCGTGGATCAAGAGATTGTTTTAAGTACTGAGCGATTGATTCCAAGCTGTTTTCGGCCATGATGGAGGAGAAAAGACAACACTTAGATCTAGCCTTGCTTTTTTGTTTTTAGCCAGGAAGTTCGTGAGATGGTGGCATCTGATGGTGTATTGGTGTTCTGGGGTTTTTTCTTTGAGAAGGTTATGTGCACGCTTTTCTTAGGCACCGTCTCCTAATTTTGCATGGTTAATTTAAGATTCTATGATTAACTTTCTGTCTATATTCTTTATAATTTAAATAAAAGTTTATTTCTCTATTCGAGTGATGCCACAGTGAAAATTTCGGATATTAAGAGAAAACTGGACTCAAGTGTCGATGCTATTCTGAAGATACAACACAGGTGTTCGCGGTGATGACATGAACCAAATACCAACTGAACAAGTGGTTTTGAAACACGGAAAAATATAAAAATCTGAGAAATTTGTTGGAGTATCACGTTCACACTCGCAGAGATAGAAAGAGTGTTTCAAAAGGAAATAATACTGAACAAAAACGATAAAAGATATGGGTCAAATCTTTTAGTTTGGCAATTTGGCATTATCCCTTTGTTGCTTTTGCTTAGCGACTGCGTAGACCAAGCCAGACACGAAACCAACAAAAATGGAAGAGATGGACCAGAAGTTAACAGCAGCGTTAAAGAAAATCAATCCAGACAAGGCAATAGGCAACTTGTTCAAAGCACCAACCATGGAGTAAGTGGTGGAAGAGGTCACTCTCACACACCAAGCAGAACAGTAGGAAATGGCCACAGAAGAAGCACCAGAGAAGATCATAGCGAGAATGGTGGAGGTTCTGTTCTCAGGAGGGAAGTTAACAGCAAGATTCTCAGGAGACCAGTCCTCGAAAATAAAAGACAAAAGCAACAACACAGGAATGGACAACAAGTTGTTGTAGTACATAGTGTCGAAATCCTTGAAGTTGGTCAACTTAATTCTGATTCTCATGTACAAAACAAATGCAGCAGAAGCAAAACAATTGGTAAACATCCAGAAGTATCCAAGGTACAAATCAGTCATGGCAGCAGCATCCTTTTGGTCAGCAGTGTCACCGTAAGTGGCGAGAACCGAAGAGAAAACCATCAACAAAAAGGAACCCAAAGCCATAGTGGTGACTTTTCCACCAAACCACAAAACCTCACCGTAGGCAATCAAGATGATGGTCAAGTTTTTGAAGATGGTGTAGACAGGAATAGACAAGTACACCAAGGCCTTAGACGAGGTGTAGATCATAGCAACAAGAAGGAGAGCAATGGGGAACCATTTCTTGGCCTCGTCCTTGTTGAATTGTCTGTAAGTAAT
Organism: Clavispora opuntiae; assembly: GCA_030574075.1. Lineage (NCBI taxonomy): Eukaryota > Fungi > Ascomycota > Pichiomycetes > Serinales > Metschnikowiaceae > Clavispora > Clavispora opuntiae. The sequence goes on from JAJMEJ010000001.1 coordinate 2,244,088, forward strand.
GACACCAAATTGCTTAAGAGTACCAATGGTAGCAATACAAACCACACCTTGAACAGCCAAAAGGAAAAAGTTCAAATTGAAACTGTAACCAGAAAGAACATACTTGTTAGTGACTGTCATCAAAATAGATGAAAGACAGTAACAGAAGATCGAGACTGGGGCCGAGTTAACGATGGAGGAGACGCCAGATGCGCCCACTGGAGAGTAACCGTTTTTTTCCATTTTTTTCTTTATAAAATATCCCACTTGTGCTATTAGATAGAACAGGATTATTCCCATACACTAGTTAAGAGGTGGATGAAAGGAATAAATCAAAAGGGGGGTGTTTTGAATCTAGTCTAAGATGTAAACAGTCAAGGAAAAAAGACCCATGATTTACAGATATCGAAATGGCCATTGACGTGTTTGACGTGCGCGAACCAATTTATATGCAGACAAGATCGTTTTTCTAGTGTTGTGCGTCAATGCAGTTGCGGATATGTTTCCGTGGCTTGTTTTTGTATTGTTACAATGTGAGTGTTTAGTGGATGGGTCACGTCTATTCTCTTTTCTAGTGGGCATGCTAAATCATGGATAGCCAAGAGGACCTTCTCGACGCAGGTACCTTTTATTAGGTCACGTGCACACAAACATTGGCCGCGATGAAGAATTAGATAAACAGCGCGTTTTTGATCCGACGGGATTCTGAAAAATGCACAAATACGAAGCGGAAATACTGTGTATCGAACTGTATACTGCAGACAACTAGAGGCACATAAGTGTGAGCTAGGTTAGATCAGAGTGTTAACTCTGCTCAGAGAAGAATTAGGCTAACGGAAAGGATTAGGCTAGCGGGTGCGATTAGGCTAGTAGAAAGTGATAGGCTAATGAGTTTAGTGGGACAGGTCACGTGGTGCAGAGAATGAAAGGACAGCGAGGTAAGAACTTCTGGTGGTGACAGTAGTAACCGTCGCAGGCAACAATTATTAAAGAAGGCCAAGAGGAAAGTGTTACAGAGGACTTGGTAGACAAGACTAAGGATAGTTAAATGACTTTTCTTGCTTGAAATTTCAAATGGGTACTGCATGTAGTATCACGCCATTTATGTGTATACGCAGTAGTCCATTATATACGAATCTCGGTGATTCTATCATTTTTGGAGAGGAATCAAATGGGAGGAGAGAAGCGGAGAGAAGTCAATCTGAGGTGCTATATTTATTCATCTTTCCCATATCTTTTTTCTTTTCCATCTTTTCTTTTTTCCTTTTGCTGGGGGAGAATTTCAGGCAATTTTTCGTTTCTTGGTTGCCCGTTGTGCAGACGTCAAAATATGCGAATAAAGTTCTCATCGTTCGGTTTGCTTGCCGTCTTGCACAATGCGTAAGAAGTGCCATGATAGTCGACGACTGAAAAGGAATAGAAAAAAGAAATAACACACACTCGGAGAGAAGCGCTGGATTCCGAAGTATCAATTTAAAATGTTGAATTCATTCCATCATGTGGTTCATCAAAGAGTCTCGAATTACTCTAAAGTATGTGTGGGGCATCCTGCATGTATGTTTTATAGGGGGTTTCGATTATACCACGGTGTTTGTTGCTTCAGGTTCCGGGATAAGACCCGTGCCTAATTTGGGACCTATAATGAGAAAAGTATATAAAGAGAAGGGACCCTGGAAAATGTGGATTGGTTTGGAATTTTAACACAGTAAAAAATATGACCCTCTCAAAACACATCGACACGAAGGAATTGGAGCACAAGGTGCTCTCCAAAGTTAAGAAGACCATTCTTAACCACCACGAGCTGTACATCTTCCAGTACAGTTCCAACAAGCCCGTGCCTTCCAAGGAGATTCCTTATGAATCTAGTGATCCTAATTTAGTCTACCAATATATGACCAGAGAGTTGTCACTTGACGGAATCCCCGAGCTCAATTTGGCGTCTTTTGTTAACACCGATGTCACGGAATGGGCCCAAAAGTTGATCACACAAAATCTCGTCAAGAACTTAGCCGACAATGATGAGTACCCCTCGTTGATTGAGCACCAGAAGCGTTGCATCCAAATCTTGTCTGATTTGTGGCACGCTCCTACAGATTCCAAGGGTGTCCCAATCACCGTTGGAACGGCTACAACCGGATCTTCAGAGGCCATTATGTTGGCCGGTTTGGCATTGAAGAAATCCTGGCAAGAAAAGAGAAGAGCACAAGGAAAGTCCACCGAAAACCCAAACATTTTAATGGCATCTGTTGCTCAAGTCGCGTTGGAGAAGTTTGCCAGATACTTCGATGTGGAGAATAGAACCATCCGTGTGACTGAGGAATCTCATCATTTGATTGATGTTTCTGAAATTAAAAAGAATATTGACGAGAATACCATTGGTATTTTTGTTATTATGGGCTCAACATTCACAGGTGGATTCGAACCCGTTGAACAAATTTCCAAATTGTTGGATGAGGTTGAAAAGGAAACCGGTTTGGACATTAAGATCCACGTTGATGGTGCTTCAGGCGGATTTGTGGCACCTTTTATTTATCCTCATTTGAAGTGGGATTTCGCTATTCCGAGAGTTGTTTCCATCAACACATCGGGCCATAAATTTGGAATGACCACCGCCGGTTTAGGCTGGGTCATCTGGCGTGATATGGATCGGTTACCAGAGTCTTTAAGATTCAAGTTGGACTACTTGGGTGGAGTTGAGGAAACCTTTGGGCTCAACTTTTCTCGCCCAGGGTTCCCTGTTTTACACCAATACTTCAATTTTTTGACTTTCGGAAGAGAGGGCTACACCAAATTATTCCACAGCTGTCTTCAAAACGCCAGAGTGTTGTCCAATGCTTTAGAAGAGTCCAAATACTTTGAGGTGTTGTCTGTGATCCATAAGCCTGTTACTAGCGAAGAAAAGAAGCAAATCTATAGTATTCCTCATGAAATAGGATTCAAACACAACGAAAAGGGTTTAGAGAACGAAGGCTACCAGCCAGGCTTGCCAGTTGTGGCATTCAGATTCTCTAAGGAATTCAGAGAAAAATACCCAGAAATTCCCCAGGCAATGATCTCGTTGTTGTTAAGAAACAAACAGTTTATCGTGCCAAACTATCACTTGACACCTGACGAACAAGAGAAGGAAATCTTGAGAGTGGTGGTCAGACCCTCGTTGGACTTGAACTTATTATTCCTGCTTATCGACACCATTGTGCAGTCCGTGGAGCTTCTTATTAAGGCCCATGAAGATGTGATCGGAATGATTGAGCGCAGTGATGTTTCTACCACGGCCGAGAGAAGAGAGATTATTTGCAACCTTCTCCTCAGTATTACCTCCAATGGTACCGAAGATATAAAGACCGAACAAACAAAGAGATTGGATAAGCCTGGCACCGGCCACCACAAGCACAAGTTGTCATACCGCGGTGCATGCTAAAGCCGTTTTGATTTCCGAAAATTTTATAAACTATGCACACTTACCATTTTTCATTTTATTGCTGTATTGTGGAGCTGTAGCACTATAACTTGACTTAGTCAGTTCATGCATTTGAATTCCTTTTTGTCTCGTATTTCCGGCTTAAGTATGGCATCTCCGATTCGCTGTCGTCCTGCACAGACACTGAGATCATGCAGCAGCAACCTAATAATTGCACCCTTCTGAAATACATAAGGGGCTTCCTTTTCCCTTTTTCAAAAATTGATCCGTATATTTTTTTTCAGCATATTCAATTCTTTGCTGATCTAATCTCATAACTCAGAAATATCCGTCGCCATGCCTTCGCAAGAGCTTTATGCGCCTTATAAAGTGAGCGCTGTGATTTCATGGGTGCTTTCCTTCTACGCCAGTGTCAGATATTTTGTTGGAAGAAACCCTTTCAGTGGTGAAAACCCTTATCATGTTTCTGACACGCCATTCAGCTCAAACATTATTGTGACTATGGTTTACTGGGGAGTTCTTTTCCTTACCCAAATTGCATTCGTAACTCAAATCTTGCCATCCAGCGAGAACGACGTGACCGGCAGAGGAAGAACTGCCAAGTACATCTCGTGGCACTTTAGTGCTTTCAACTTGGGTGTATTCATCTGGACTTTGTTGTTTGTGAAGCACCACTACTTTTGGTCTGAGGTGGTGTTGGTGTTGAACTTTGTTAACATTTTGCTGTTGTACTTTGAGCACAAAACTTACGCCATCACGCCATTGTCTGAATGGTTCCTTGTGCATGTACCAACTGCTGCATTGCCACTCTCATGGTTACTCTACGCTATCTTTTGGAATGGTGCCGTTTTGTTCCATGTGCATAAGTTTGTTGGAAGGGTTATTGCCAATGTTCTCATCTGGTTGTTCTTATTCGTTCCTACATTCTACTTGGTTGTTTTCAACGATTGGGCTGTTGGCTTGAGTTCCAGTGCGTTGATGTTCAGTGTAGGATTGAACCAGGTTTTCACAAAAACGTTTGCATTGCAATGGATCTTTGCGTTTGTGATTTCCGGTGTCTTACTTCTTCTTAGTTTGATTACTGCCATCAATGGCTCAATCACCAAGAAACCTTCTGACAGTGAAAACGCTCCATTATTGGACTCCTAGTTTGTTTGCTTGTTCTCTTACTTATTCCAGCAGGAATGAGTAACCAGAATAGTTTCCTTTCAGTGATTTCACTTCAGTTCGCCTCCATAGTGACTCAGGTGTCTCACGTTCCATAAATACCTTAAATTTAAAATTACTAAATTTTCATGCCATGTATATTCTCTGCCACATACCGCTCTCTTATAACATGTAGACGTGACCTATTTTCTGGATTGCAAGGCCAACTTTGCAAGTTGCATCACACCTTCCTTTGTCTCTGCACCTCCAATAAACCCGGCAGCGTGAACGAAAATGCATTTGTCCACACCAGTCAACTTGGATAATTCCTCGTCTCTAACACCACGCCATGGCTCTGGAAGACCAAATCTGAATTCGAAAGAGGTTGAGGAGATAGGAACAGTCGAAATACGCCATTTGGAGCTTGAGTCAGCAAACAAAACAAACTTGATAGAACCAGGGGCATTCTTTTCCGCCTCAATAGCATAAAGGTGCTCTTTCCATGGGCAGAATTTGTCCAAAACAATCACCTCGCCTGATTCGTCAACATCAAATCTCGAGTCAAATGCCTTTTCAACAACGTCTCTGGCAGGCAACCACAGCTGGCCGTAACCTTCAAGTAAGTTCATGAAAGCCATACCCATCAATTCGCTGGACTTTTCAAAGGCTTCATCGAAGTCTTTGTCGACAGGGTCCTTGTTCCATGGCGGGTTCAAGTGGGAGACAAGTGCGGGAAGTCCCAAGTTCTTGTCGTTGAATTTCTTAGGTGTGTCTGCTGGATAGTTGTTGATACCGTTGTCGTTAGCGTCGATGGCCTCAATGAACTCTTTGTAGATTTTCAAGTACAAAAGCTCGACATTGCTGGCGTTGTTTAGTTGGAGAACGTGTTGAATGATTTCCTTACCAAAGTGCTTGTAAATCAAACCAGCAGAAGAGAGTTTGGTACTGAATTTGGAAGAAAACGTCTCGTTGAAGTCACGTTGATGGTGGTCAAACCATTTTATGCCACCGTCGTATTTTCCACCAACATCAACAACAATGTCGGATTCTTCCCAGTCGGTAGGGTTTCTGGATCTGACCAATTGCGCGCCCTGAAATTTGGGCAAGAGTCTCAAGAGATACACGGCCAAACTTTCGTCGGCATGGAACGAGCCAGAATGAGTGCAGATTCTCATCGTCTTCGGTTCTAACTTGATTTTCTTTGCTTCTGACATCTGGCGTAAGTGAAAGATGCGATGGCCTGCCTGCGATATATGCAGATAACCATCCACACAATGTATGCAGGCTATGACTAAAGGTGCTCTGTGATAGGGTTAGAGAGCCGATGGAATGAGATTTTGGACAAGAAATGTGTAGCATGATCTGCATTTGGGTTGTAAGTTCTTTGTGGAGAACTTGAGTTCTGTTTTGTGGAGTTGGCTGGTACGTGTTTCTGTACACGTTCTTCAGTGGTCCATTGTGCAGTGTTCATAGTGTCTGGCAGACTCGTATCCTAACACAAGGGGATTGTAAAATATAAAGTGAGGTGGTGTATGAGAAGTATTTGAGATAATTCCATGGAGATGCGATCACTTCTGAGTAGCACGAACAAACGGAGACTTTATCTCACGCAGAGTATTCAATCTCAAGATCGCTGTCACTCTCCAGGAGCTCAATTGTTGGCACAGTCTTACTCTTCTTCGGCGTCCACGTTTTTTCCGGTAGTTTCTGCTTTGTATCCTTCACAAAGGATACATTATCTTTCCATTTTTGTAGTTTCTTTAGCTTCTCTTCTCGGGAGGGCTCAAGGCTGACTTTTTTGTTTTCACTCAAACTGCGTAGTTCCTGTAACGAAATCGATCGTGGTTTTGGTTTCCGCTCAGAAGGCCGCAGGTCTTGCGTAGTCGGGTCGAAGCCCATGCCACTGATAAACGCATTGTTAAACGCTTTCTTTCTGATCTTTTCAATCGCTAGTGGCTCTTCGTGAGTCTTGTGCACGATACCTAACTTCTGAAGAGCTCCCAATTCACGTGGCGCCACAGTCAGTAGAAGTCTCTTCTCTAACGACTCGTTGGCTTTCTTCTTCCGTTCTCTTGATGCTCTGCTTTCGACAATCGGCTGGTCGTATTTGTTAGCGTCGAATTGATGTCCTCCGTGGTATACCTGGTCTTTTTCAAGAGAGCCAATGTTCTCGTACAGTACAAACATCGGCTTGTTTGTCGAACCGTTAAAGTACATTTCGCTCTTCTGCCCCAGTCTGTTTTGTGGCGCCTTCGGCTTTACAGAGCCTTGGAGCTCCATCCGAGCACCCTGTTTGTACTTTGCTTCCTCATGAAAAGTGCAGAGAGTATTCTTCAGCTTGTCAACAATATGCTTACACGGGTGGCCCTGTTTTGTTGTAGCAGCGCAATGGGCATAATTTTTCAGAGTGCCCAACTCTAGAACACACTCCAAATCACTGGACAAGGATAAATTGAATCCTTTGTTGAACTTTTTGACCGCAGGATTAAGAATCACCACCACATCTCCTGCCCGTAACTTCCAGTACTTTTGGAACGCCTCGTCGAATAGCATCACATCAACGCTGTGTACAAAATTCCCCACTCTTAGCAAAATATATTTCTTGTGGTTGACAGAAACTTTCGGTTGACTTTTGCTCATAATAATGCCCGTAAAGTACCAATTGACATACAGCGGTTCTTCGTAGTTTGGACCCACAACTTTCGCTAGAAGCTTCTCAATACGAAGAACTTTCCCTTCCTTCACCAATCGCTTTGTGTCTGCTTGACTTAAGTATCTGCGGCTGAGTTGTTCTCCCGAAATCTCACACCGACAATTCTCTTCCGTAGTAGGTAATGTTTGGCGCATGGGGACATTTTCAAATTCGAAAAGGCGGCCGCTGAAGTCCACAGCCTCTGATCCCTCGGTCTTACTCTTATATAGATCCGATGCAAATGATGATGTTTTGGGTTGTGGCTTGACAATTGCCGGACGCAGCGTTACAGTAGTAAATGGCAGTGGGCCATAGTTAGCACGCGCACTAGAAGCTCCATTCGGAATGGCCGTAGAACCAATAATTGAATCCACCTTTGAATTTTCTACCCAGTGCTTTGCTCCTTGACCCTCTGACAGAACTTCGGAGCCCAGTTTCTTCCGATTTCCAGGCGGAGAGGGCGACCGCTCCACCTGTACGCTCGTCCGCTTTCTCAGTTTCGCCCGGGCTCGCTCCTCTAGAAGTTTCTGTTTCCGTGCAGCAAATTCTTTCTCCAAGTCTGCTAACGCATCTTCCGAATCCTCTGTCAAAACTTCATGCTCTTCCCTTGTCTTCAACTCTCTTGGATCATCATACTCCATTTCTGCTCCAAAGTTATGTCTTCTTCAATATGCACAACTTTTGTGTGGAAGCGCGATAATGTTCACAGCTTGTTCACCATTCTGGATCGGCCACGCCAGACGCCTATCTTCACCATGACGCGAGGGAGAAGCAAATCAGTGGTACAGAAAATCGCTTCAGACGTCCCGCTGTATAGTAAAGGTGATCTCAAATTGGTGGACGAGTCAACTGAGGCGAAGAATGTGCACAACCCTACGATTCCTAAGAAACCTGCGCTGAGTCCTACTCAAGATTTCGAACGTCCCCGTTCACAATCGTTTTCCTTTTCTCATACACGACGCCCATGGGTGACGTTGCCGACTGAATCTATCTACTATCCGTTTACAGAGGACGAAAGAGACACGATGGTTCAGGATTTTATGGACACCCTCAACTACAACTCTGTACTTGACTCTGAGCATATTGAAAGCATAAACAACTTGTTTGATGACAGTGTATTGGCATTCAAGACGGACTGTGACTTGAACATTTCTCGAATCAATGCTACGATCGCAGAAAACTCGGCCATTGTTGACCAATTAGCGTCATTGACTCTTCAGTTTAGTAAGGTGATAAAGGACACTCAGGATTTTGCTACACAATCCACGGCGCTCTTGGAAAGACATGCAATGCTTGAAAAGAAGGTAGAGCAAATCAGTGACGTTCTACAGATGTTTGAACCTTTGGAGAGAATCACAAAAACGTTGGTTTCATCTGGTAATATTATCCGTACCGGCAGGCTCAGTGGGATCATAGCCAAATTACAAGAATGTTTACAGTTTCTTGAATCTCATCCAAATTATAAAGACACTGAGTTCTATCTCATCCGATACCGCCAGTGCATGACGAGGAGTCTTACGTTACTCAGAAACTATCTTATTGAGTTCTTGAAACTGACCCTTACCCTTCCTTCTTCAAAGTACTTGGAAGATAATATTTCTACTTTGAAATTGGAGGTTTTCTTCTATACTGAGCCTTCAAATGTATTGGCAAAGCAACAAGACCCATCAAAATTTACCACCTTATTCGGTACAATGGTGGATCGTTGTGTCGACCATCAAGAGTACCAGGGCTTGGTCTCTGAGGTCATCCAGCAGTATTTTAAGTTGCGTTTGCAACTAATTAGCGTCTACCTTGAAAAGCAAAAGAATCAATGGAACCCTAATGGCGATGATACTGGTTCTAATGAGTCTAGTAGTACCGTTCAATTCTGTCAAAAACAAATGATTGTGTTCAAAAAATTAGTGGAAAAGGAATATTCGTTGTTTTTGGAGTTTTTCCCTATTCAAGATTTTCCCGTCCTGCAACAGGAAATGATCCAAAACCAATTGTACGGCTTTTTCAGAAATGTGCTTGATCCTTTGTATGACGAAACAAGGAATCGTATCTTGAGAGAGCAGAGCATCACTGAATTATGTCATCTTACCAATTTATTGGCAAGTTACTATGAATATGAAGATGGAGCGTATGAGGATGGCGGTTCAGCTGTGAGTGGAAATGGGAGCGATCAAAAAATCGAATACGGCGAGCTTTTTGAGCCTATACTACGTGTGGCACAATCCAGACTCGTTTTTCGAATCCAGAATTACATTGATAACAAGTTACTCAAGTATACACCTCTGCCTGAGGATTTACAATTGGGTAACAGAAAGGTTTCTACTGATAATAGAAGGAGATCATCTACCTGGAATGCCGTTGAAGAGAACTTATTTCCTGATTTGTATGTTCCACTTGGTCAGGCCTTAACGATCCTTTCAAATGTTTACGAATTACTTAGCACGATGGTTTTCGATGACATTGCCCATTTCGTGGTGCATAGCTGTATCTACATGTTAAAGAACGGGGCATTGAAACTTGCCGTCACGCACTTGGGTCCAATGGATGCAAAACTCTTCTATCTAAAGAATCTCATTGCGCTCAAGAATCAACTCAATAATTTTGATATTCAGTTTGTGAGAACTGAAACTTCAGTGGATTTTACAAGTGGAATTCAAGAACTCATTCAGATCTTTAGAAACGGGCAACTATACGTTAAGGCGAATGAAAATGGAGGCTTTCTTGAGTTAGTGAAAAAATCTACACCAAAAGTGGTAAACAACATGATCGATGCAAAACATGAGATTGAGTTAGAGTTGAGTAATGCTGTTAATGACTTTGTCACCGAATGCACTAATGTGATTTGCGAGCCAATAATGGTCGAGAATCTGCTCACATTGAAGGAAAAATGTATGAAGATAAACGACAACGTGTTGATGAAATTTCCACATATTTACTCGCAGATTCTATCGTTTTTGTCTGAGAAGGAGATTGCAGTGTATTTGATCGACATGACAGTGAACTTGGTTTCTTCCTCTTATGAAAACTTCTTCACCGGATTGGGCGAAAAAGTTCAAAAAAAGGAAATCAGTAGCGAGGAAATGGATGATATCATGGAACCAGAGGCATTCTATAACTTTTTAGCGGAAACAGTGTCCGGTTTAAATGCGCAACCTGAGCCAGTGGTGTTCAATGAAAACATTCTTGATGACCTCAATCTGCCGGATCCTGAGCCTGCTCAACAGAATTCATAACTTTATAAACATTGGGACTTTTATTGCAGCGTCTATTATTGCGGCTTTGTGCCGTCCAAAGGATCGTAGATGTTCTTTGCAAGGAGCCTGTTGAGCTCATCCTTGACAAATTGTACCATATCTTGCTTGATCATTAAGTGGGTGTTGTCAAGCTCCTGTAAAACAATTCCACGGCTATTTGTATCTATCTGCAATATCAATGCTCGGATCGACGGGTCACAACGAACCAAGACACCTTTACTTGCAGTAGGCATTGGTTGTTTTCAGAGAAATGATGGTGGTTTGATCGGGAAGACTTAATCAAGATCACTCATAACGAGTCTTTTTATATGCAGGAGACCATGTTTTCAGAGTGACATGTCTATCGATTCGTATACACTGTAGATATTGTACGTGAAAATATTTTACGTTAAAGATATTGTGCCATAGCTCCCTGAGGCTAAATGTTATTATGTGTACAAGTGTTCTTAAGCAAAGATGAAAGTATAGCCCTTCATAAGTCACGTGCGTCCCATATGAGTGAGAGCGGCTAAAGTATTGTAGAGTAGTACCAGGCAACTATCGCCAATGTCAGACAAGAAAACGTCTGCAGATTCCAATTCGACTCAAAGCGATGTCTCTCTTAATGATGATACTGTTATAGAAGAAAGGATGGCGGAATCACCCAATACTGGTGATTTACAAGGTGTTGATCTTCCTACTGAGAGTATAGGTAACGGGTCGAGCGAAACCACTGACCGAGCTCATAGTACAGATTCAGATGCAGTGGGCATGGAGATTCAAGGTGGAGAAACAGAAATAGGGGAAGCCGGGAAAAATGAAGAGACAAAAGAAATCAAGGAACAAGACGATGGCAACAACAATCACGACAGAGATAGCGAAGAAGATAAAGATAAAGAAGAGAATGATCGTGATGACGAGGACGACCAGGATGATGATGACGAAGATGATGACGACAATGAAGACGATGAACCTCCGCCACTCAAGTACAGCCGTCTTCATCAATTACCTCCTAACTTTTTCAAAAAGGACCCCATTTCTGCCAGCGCCATTCATGACAATTATTTTGTGTTTGGCACCCACTCCGGAGTAATTCTTATAACAAAACCCGATTTTACAATGGTTCGAACTTTCAAGGCTCATAGAGTATCAATTCTCTCGCTCTACACTGATGGGGTATACTTTGCCAGTGGTTCAATGGATGGTACTGTTGTCATCGGCTCAATCACTGATACCAAAGACATTGTGATGTTTGACTACAAGAGACCCATTCATGCTGTTGTACTAGACAAAAACTATCAGCGAAACAGATCGTTTGTGTTTGGAGGAATGAGAGGAGATGTGGTCTATTCAACCAAAAACTGGCTTGACCAAAGAGTGGAGACGGTTTTGGACAAAGACAAGGGTCCGATTGTGGCTATACAAACAATTGACGACTTAGTTTTCTGGATGAATGATGTTGGTATCACTATCTATCATGTGACCACACGACAAATCATTTCTGTCATTGAAAAGCCAAGTGATTCATTTCGAAGCGATTTGTATTGGCCTAGAATATCCTTTCCGGAAACTGACAGAGTTTTGGTGGCATGGGGAAACTATATATGGTCGCTTCGTGCCGCTATAAAGGGCCCTCAAAACTCCTCTCCTGGCGCAGGTTCGTCAATAAAGAGCAGGATTCTTCCGGGTGCAGCATCTCTCTCGTTCCGGTCACCACAGGAGAAGAAGATTGAGGTTGAGCATGTTTTCAAAGTCGATTACTTGGTTGCCGGCATTGCCAGTTTCAAGGATGACAAATGGATTGTGTTAGCATATAATGAACCCGAAAGGGATGAAAAAACTGGACGTGTTATTCCTCAGAATCCTGACATAAAGCTCTTGAGTTCCTTTGATGGTTCTACTCAATTTGAAGAAGAAATCGGCCTCGACCTTACGGAGAATTTGGGTCTTAATGATTATAACTTGCAGACCCACATTGGCACAAGTTGTACTCGGTACCTCATTTTAAGTGCTAGAGCAGGCGTTATTGCGGAACAAGTTCAACTTGACGACCGTCTTCAATGGTATCTTGACAGACATATGTACTTGGAAGCGTGGTCTATGAGTCAGCATCTTGTGTCATCAGTCAAAAGAATTTCGTTTGGAGCTATGCATATAGAATCGTTGATCAAGGCAGATAAATGGGGAGAGGCGGCCATGGCTTTAACAAAGGTGTTTCACGTGAATCCGAAAGATTTTCCGCTAGTTGATACAAAGAGTACAATAGGCACCAGAGTGTCATCAGTTCTGGATGTTGAAGAAAAAGAACTGTACGTGAAAGAGGCACGTATTCAATGGGAGAAATGGAGCAACATATTTATTGGTGCTGGACAAATTGATAAATTGACTGAAGTGATACCTGTTAACCCTAGTTGGAGTTTAAACAAGTCTATTTATTCCAATATCCTCAAGTATTGGATATATAAGGCTGATGCCAAAGCACTTGAACTTCTTGAGTCTTGGGATCTTGAATTGTACGATGTCAAAGAAGTTACTACGGCTCTTGAGGTTGTTCTTGAGGAGGACCCTGATAATGAAACCTTAAGAAGAGTATTGTGTCGCTTATACGAACAGAGCTTTGAACCCGCCAAAGCAGTGGAACACTTATACAAGTTAAAAGACAAGCAAATTGTTCTGTTCTTGGAAAAAAACCATATATTGGCGTCTTTTATCTCTGACGTACCAAAATTTTGTAAATTAAGATTTGCAAATGAAGACGACATAGAACGTCTTCCAATTTCGGAAATTCGTGACGCAATGGAAGACATTACCAAGATTTTGGTCAGCAAAAGAAATGAAATTCAGCCTCGCAAGATTCTTGATCTAATGGTCCAAAACCATCTTGATATCATGAATTACTTCTACTTGGAAGAGCTTTCCAGGATTGATGAACTTTTGGTACAAGGATTTGAAGATGAGAGAATTCAACTCTATTCACAGTATAACAGGCCGAAGTTGTTACCTTTCTTGACCAGCAAGCATGAGTATGATATCACAAAGGCAATTGAAGTTTGTGAGATGAATGCATTAGTTGACGAGTTGGTATTCCTATTAGGAAAAGTAGGAGAAAATAAGAGAGCTCTTACGCTTATAATGGAAGAGCTTCAAGACCCTGAGCGGGCAATAACGTTCGCTAAACGCCAGGGAGATCAAGATACTTGGAATACGGTGCTAGAGTACTCGTTCTCGAGACCGAAATACATTAAAGCTTTGATCGAGCTTGCCGATGAAACTTCGAGTAAGTTTTATAACCCAATCACAATCTTGCAAAAAATGAGTACGGATGTTCAAATAGAAGGGCTCAAAGAATCAGTTCAGAAGGTGTCACAAGACAACGACATGAACATACTATTGAACCAACTCCTCTTGAGAATAGTCTACAAACGAGCGGAAGAAGTGACGCAGAGTTACTACCTTGAAAAACTCAAAGGTGTGGAGATTGATATCAAGAGACATGGTCTTGGAAACTTGTTTGAGAACTATGAAACTGTACTTTTATTCAATCATCCCGGCATGCCAGAAGTCACGCTCAAGTTAGCTACTAGCATTCTTGAAGACCAGAGTGCAACACAGCTGTACACTACTCTTGAGTCGAAATTGGAGCACCTCCGGTTACTCCGAGAGCAGTACAAAGAAATCGTTTCTGTAAAGTAATGATAGCATCGGATTTTTTTTCTCTTTTATCTTCTCTTGTATTAACATCTGAGTCTTGTTCTGTTGATACTTATGCAAATGGATTGAAACGGGACAATAAGCCACTTGTTGCCTTGGAGACAAAATCATTCGCCATAACATTGGCCCTACCGAACTTATCGCATTTGGTGAAGGCCACAGCATTAGTAAGAGAAAGAAATATACTGATAACAATAATGGACAAATATATCAATTCAAGCTTCAAGAAGGCCATCAAGCCCAAGACCGCCCACGCCACCGGCTGGGCGTAAAGCAACGTCCAGAACACTTTGGAGTCAATTGGGTTGATGTACCGCTCAGGGTCTGCGGTTTCAAATACCCACACGTTTTCAAATTCCGAACTGTTGTCCTTCTTACTTGTTTCGTTCCACCAGCGCAACCCCACTAGTAATCTTCCAGAGATGTTTTTGAGGTTCCAAAAGTCGGCAGACACGAGCAAAATCAACATTATGAAATGGAGAATGAACTTGCTTTGCGTGAAGATCAGGAGGAGTATAGTCCCAAAAAGGTAGACGAAGATTGGCGCCACCCGGAAAAAAATATAAAAGAGCAAAGCAATTGGATGGGACGACTCTTTCAAGCGCTCGGTCCACGTTCTCTCTGCTGGCGGAACTTGAGAAATGGGTATTGATCCTGTGACGTTGGGCGTTTCATGTGGAGGAGGAATAGATACGCCGGGAGTATCAGGCACCACCTCGTCTGGGGCTATTCTTGAATACTGGGCCATTTGGATGATGCTTTGGTCACGAACAAGTAGAATTTAAAATTAAAAAAAAAAAAATAGAAATAATGCAATTCTTCAAGGTTAGGAGATTGTAAGTGAGATAGTGTGAGGGAAGTAAGGTGGCTCGTTATTATTCCTACTGTGCACACTGAAAAAAATTATAGTAAGCACACTTTCTTCTTTCTACAAAATGATTTCCTACTACAGAAAGTTTGTTGGTGGGATAACCAGAACGCAGCTTGAGACATTTAAGGTATGTTCACGTGGAGTGGGGTTATTTTTATGTTCCCCTTAGCGGAGGCAATAGTACTAACAGTCAGTTTGGGTTCTACCTTTTATCTCCGATTGTTGTGATGTATTACGTTGGTATCGACACCGACCGGAAATTCAACTTGCCGGGGTTCTGGCCGGATCCAGCCACATTGAATCAAATCCCGAAGGAACCTCATGAGATCCAGGCAGAAGTTGCTCGTATCAGACGAGTGCGGGCAGAGAAGAGAGCTCGCTTGGAGGAAAGAGCGAGGGAATTGGGAATCTCCGAGGATGACATTTAGTACTAACTGGTTGTGGTACTTACAGACACATGTATATAGGCAAGGCATAGGAAACGACAATAAAGATTGGCCTGGTGATGATGTAGGTGAATTCCATGACGGATACTGACACGGTTAAGTGGGCCGTTGGAATCAATAGTAGTAGTAGTAGTAGTAGTAGTAGTAGTAGTAGTAGTAGTAGTAGTACTGAATAGTGTTGAATAGTGTTGAATAGTATGTTTAATACTAGTACTAGTAGTATGAACATGCACCAGTGGTCTACGGCAATACCAATAAGATAATCTCCAGCACTAGACAGTTCGTAGGGATAAGTACTGGTAGCACCACACTATCCTTTTGAATAAGACCCAGAAGAAGATTCCTGATGGACCAAGTAACGTAAACAGTAGTGTGATATTAGTAAGGCTAATAGAGGCTAATAGAGTCTAATAGAGCCTAATAGAGGCTAATAGTAAGGCTAATAGAGGCTAATAGAGGCTAATAGAGGCTAATAGAGGCTAATAGAGGCTAATAGAGGCTAATAGAGGCTAATAGAGGCTAATAGTAAGGCTAATAGATTATTGTACCAAAAAGTTTTAGGCACTAATCCTAATTGATAAGCACGAGCATTAGTGATGGCACCGATAGGAATGTCGTCAGGGAAAATATACTAGGCTATACAGTATAGAAAGCAATATGAATAGTGTATTATTACATTTAGAGAGAAGTGAAAAGGAGTGATATGGTCAACAGTAGTGGGATGATGTTTTCATAGTAATAGTCAGTACTAATACGAGTAATACTTGTAGTTAATATTAATATTCAATTTATACGATGATACGAGTCAATAACTGGAGTTACTAATGGAGTATGGTTGTAGTTAATACTGATAACTAATAATTGTAGCTATAAATGCAGTTGATGATTGTACAAATAATCAATAATTGTAGTCAATACTAACAAGCTAATCATTACTAATAATTACAAGTATCACACCAAGCACACCAATAATTAATACAAAACTTATACCATACCCAAACGTAATGGTAACTACTACAAAATCCAATAATCAATACTAACAAGTATTAATATATTGATAAAACCCAATGATACTAATGTCACATTCTATAATAAAATCGCTACGAGTTTAATCGTGAGAACCTTTAGAAATGAGTACTATTACTAATGAAAAGGACACTAATAACCACTAGAAATAATAAACATACGAATGAGTAAAGCATACTAATACAGACACAAAAGAAGTACTCATGTCTCTAATACTAACAGCACTACTATTGAACATTCATATGAATGAATAGTAGATTATATTTCTGATCCGTTTTGGTGACGAGCCCTAATGAATGCTAATAAACTTGTATATATTATACTTATAAACTATGATAATAGTGCTGATAATGAAATGTGCTATACTTGTATACTATTCTTGTATACTGGTAGTACTAATAATACTACAATTGTATACTATACTTGTTCTATACTTGTTCTATACTTATTCTATACTTATTCTATACTTATTCTATACTTATTCTATACTTATTCTATACTTATTCTATACTTATATAATATTAGTTCTAACCATACTACACTATGGTTGTAATCGAATACTAACGAGGCTACACGAATCATCAAGATTAACCGTAATCCTATTACATTCGAATACCGATAATATCGATGACTAATCGATAAATTAGAATCCTACGAATGAGCACCAGCATAATGAAAACGGCTATTGAACACGACTATTGCGTAATGGGTGAATACAGTTCTGGCAATTACTACCGAAATTAAACACTGATGAAGAGCACCAAATGATATAATCAGTACTAAATATTCTAATTACACTAATCATAGTATTCATACTCATACTCATACTACTCATACTACTCATACTACTCATACTACTCATACTACTCATACTACTCATACTACTCATACTCATAATATATTGATTATCAATCACCATATTGTTATGAAAAGGAATATGACATAATTCTGTTCTTCTAAATTACTGACTTAACAATTGGATCATATATATTCCAAAACCAACCGATCTGCTACCTGCAACTCCAACCCAATCTCACGTTTAAGCAAATAGTGTCACATTGACTATTACAGATGGTCTAAAAATATCGACTATTACAGATGGTCTGGAAATATCTAATTATTCAGTGGTCGTGTATTGGTGTCCCTTATAGTTAGGTCATAACGGCAGATGCTTATCTGGGCTGTTCTTTTGTTGCATTTTTGATAAATTGAAGCGGAGCTCTTCGAGCGCATAGTTGGACAATTTTAGATTCTCGTTCCCGGAGGCGTTGATCACCTTATTTAGCAAATTGATCAACTCAGTATCATTTCCCTCGCCGCTTGTAGGCGAATCAAAGTTGACCACCTCATCGCGAGATTCTATCATGGACGGAATCTTATAATTCGACGAGAATTGGTTTTGCAAAACCAGACTAGTGGGAATGGGAGAATTCATTGATTTGGAAAAGCTAACCGATTCTGTGTTAAGTGTTTCGTTCATTGCCAGCCCTGATGATGGACTAGGAGAAAAGAACTGTGCTCCATAGTTGCCTGAGTACGCCTGCCGCTTCCTATCAGGAAAGTTTCCAATATCAAAACTCAATCTGTGTTTTCTTTCATTATTGTTCATATCAACCTTAGATAACACTGGAGGCAAAACCTCTTGTTTTCCAGAAAGGAGCGGATTGAAGCTATTATTGCTGAAGGCCTTCGGGAGATCCTGCTCCTTCGAAGCGTTCGTTGCAAGCAATAAGGCATTCATCCCCAACGACCCTGGGCTTCCGACTTGGCTATCTATGTATGAAGACTCCCTGTATTTAGTCTGAGGCTGTGGTAGTTGAGGGGGATGTGATGGCCTGTTAAGGAATGCAGAGTATTGGGAAATGGGAGCAAGTTGGTTAGATTTCAAAGAAGATTGATTGGTTTGATTGCCCAGAAGATTGTTTATACTCTGGATGTTATTTGTAGGTGTGATCATTGAGTTTTGTCCGCCCGATAGGCCTCCCGATTGACCACCCGCTCCTATAGTAGATCCCATTGCACTTCCCATTTGTCCCATTTGACTCCCCATTTGATTCCCCATTTGATTCCCCATTTGACTCCCCATTTGACTCCCCATTTGACTGGGCGATCCGAAGTGGTTCGTGCTAGACATCATACTTTGGTTCTTCATTCTATTGGAAGGTTGTGGGCTTAATCTTGGAGGAGACATTTGCATTTGAAGAAACCGTGCATCCGTACTTTGAAGGAGAGATGGATGAACGTCAGAAAACCATGGATCGGTTACTCCTGAAGTATTGCTTGGTGTTTGTGCATCGTCCTCTTTAATATCATCGTCAGACTTCTCCAGTATACAGCTGCCAATGATTTCTTCAATGGATACATAACTCAATGTGATTTTACTCCTTTCGTTGACGAGTCCAAGTAGTTCATCAATTTCCCAAGGAATCATTACATTCAAGTACTTCATAATTTCTTTTAGTTTCTCATAACTCTTGAGGGAGTCGTAGGTCTTCTCTCCTTCAATCAATGGCCGGAGTGTCGTTTCGGCCTCTGTCACAACTTGCTGGTCAGAAGCAGGCCATGGATGCTTGAAACTGATCAAGTATGTGTGTTTCCAAGAGTTGAAAATCTTTTGAGTGCTGATGGAGTCCCACGAGCGCTTGATCCATTCAATGACCCGGATAAACAGTATTTTGTAATCCTCTTCAGTGAGAGTATTTGACTCGGCGTTTGCGGAAAGCGTTGAAACATTTGATGCAGAAATAGGCAGACGAGCATTCAGTGCTTCTGCATAATTCCTTTGGATATTTATCATCTCAAGGTATTGTTGTAACCGGTACAAAATCTTGAACTCTTCGACAATTCCAAAACTCATAGGAAGGTAATCAAATTTGACTCCGTTAAATGACCCGTTGTAAGGGTTTTTATGTTTCGAAGCATTCTCCATATAGATCAACCTGATGTGTCTGAACTCAAGGTTAATCATGCGATGTGAGGAGCTATTGTCCAATAAAATGATGATATTCCGATCAGGAGAAGCGTTCTCTATCTTATGATCAAGCGTAAGTAGGTAGTCCTGAAACATGCTCGAAGTGATCCACTTGTTATTGTTTGTCTTGTATGAAATTTGGTACACCTCGCTCACTTTATTAGCCATCGCCTGTGGTGAGAGTTGGGAAACACCATGAGATTTGAATGCTGGATGGGTACTTGCGCTTGCGTCGAAACTCTCTGATTTTGAAACAACCAATGGGCTTAGTTTTTCAGACCCGTCGATGTTGCACCCGAGCATAACAGTGATCATATAATCTGTAGACGATTGCGACTGCTTCAAGCCTTTATCAATGGAGGAAATGTCAAACACCTGGTCCAAAGGAAGAGCATAAAAGAGCGAGAATTCATCAAGGGTGAAGATGTCCTTTGGCGAGTAGTTGTGACGAGCTATTAGTTGCTCAATAAACGTCTTTAGCTCGAGTTTCTCATTAAGCATCCATACTTTATTAAGCGGATAACCCAAGTTGGCCTCAATGGCCTTAGGCGAGCCAGTAAGGTTGATATTGAGTTTCTTGACGAAATGATTACACCATTTGTGGTTGAACACTCCGCTTCCTTCCGTCATCAGTTTCGGAAGACGGGTCCAAATGGCATTTGCAGTCAGTTGAATGATGGGCGTGGTCACTGGGATTTGCTCCCAATGGGCTTGGGTAATCCATTCGGTCAAGATCTTCCGAAGAACAGGGTTTGTCAGCTTGCGACGTCTCACAAGCAGGAAGTCCGACTCTTTAGAACCGATGATTTCGTTTTTGGAACTCAATATTCGGGAGATGGTGGTCTGTGACGGTTTGCTGGACCCAAACTCCTTCATGGCCCAATTGGCCAAGTCTGTTTGGGTCATCTGGGGATTTGCCTCGCTCTTGAGGCAAATCTCTATCTTCTGTTTGATGGTGTAGCCCATTCGGTGTTTATGCGTTTACACAGGTTTTTCGGTTTTCTGCCTTGGCGTTGGATTAATTAGATGGTGAAAAGGTATCACGGTAGAATTCCTGGATAGTAAAAAGTATAGACTCTTGCAAGTCTGGCGTGTTATGAGAGAAACGGCAAACGACAGGATTCTGTGCTTGCTACACGAGTGGAGACCGCATCGAATCAAACACCTGGTGATGTAGCGCCAGAAAAGTCAAGACTGCATCAGGAGATTTTTCTCACCAGGTGCACAATACTGTGGAGGATCCCTCATCCACTTCAAAAAATATTATGGGGCAGTTATTATTTTAGGAGAAGCTCTAGGTGCAGCAGCGTACGGATGTTTCAGTTGTGGTTCAATATCGGTCAAAGCCCTTGAATTTTAGGCATGGAGTAAGTCCGGGCTCGGCGAAATGATGCCGCACTATGTGGCCGAAGGATGCCGCAATGTGGCCGGGGCAAACTTGCGAATGGCCGTTGCAACTCCGAAACTCAGGCTACCTTCCTTCCGGATGTGGCTTACATTGGACTAAATAAAGACACATGACTAAAGAGTCCGTATAGTTCTAGGGCAATAACGGAGTCGTTTGAGCGTCGCTATCAAATTGTATTAGAAAAAAATGTATGTAACAAAAAACGCGTAAGTGCATAGTCCTAGTATGCGCTTATGTGACTTATGAAGGAAAGTATCAGGAACCTCTGTATACACCCAGTACAATGCGCATCCAGTTCCGTTCGCGTCGCCACTCAAAACGGGATATTAGGGACCATGCCATTCGTACAGAAAGATTACTAAGTGCAGTCTTATGCTCTTATACGACCATGATCAACAGTTAACGCAGTTGATGTCACACTTAGGACAATAGAGCGATTGCGACAGAAAAAATGGCTCCTGCGGTCTAGTGCTTACCTAAGAACTCAAACAATTTCTCAAGAACGCCCTTGATAACGTCTTCTCTCTCAATAAAAAGCGAGTGGCGTCCGTTCTCCACAGTAACGAACTCCTTGTCCACACCTGCAGGTAACAAGTCAACAAAGGCCTTAGTGCCCTCAATGTGGTTGATGTAATCTTCACTGCCATGTAAAACAAGGAGAGGGATTTCAGTCAGGAACTTAGCCACATGATTCTTATCAAGCAATTTTTTCCCCCGCACAAACATGTCGTTGAATTGCCTCACACTTCCCACCAACAGTGTGTCGTGTTTCCGGATGTAGTCTTTCCACTTTTCGTTGGAGGTAATGAAATCGTAGTTGAGCTTAGAGTCTACTTTCAAGCCCGGAACAAGCGTGTTGATCACCGGTTGAAATTTACGGACCAACACGTTTGGTTCTGTTTTAGGATGCAAGGTCACCAATGGCCCGGAGACGAAGATTCCCCGGATGTGCGATTTGTACTTTCCGTGAATTGCGTAATTGAGGGCAATACCGCCGCCCATCGAATGGCCACCCAAGAAGAACTTTTCGGACTTGTCGTTGCTGGAGTCTTGTTCACGTTTTATCATGAAATCCAAGTCGTCGAATGTGTGGAACTCATCGGTTTTGCCCACCAATTTTCCTGGTGAAGTGGCTCCGGCTCCTCTTTGGTCAAAAAAGAAAACCTCATAGCCCGCTTGACTGAGATTATCAAAAAACTCAGTGTAGATCGAAGAGTGTTCACAGAACCCATGCACGTATATGATTTTGCCCTTGTATTCTACGTTCTCGGGCACTTTCCAAGTGACGGTCTTGAAATTAAGGCCATCGTAAGGAACGGTTTCTATGATTGGCTCGCCAACTGACTTGTAAGGAATTTCTATCACAGTCATTCCGAATGGATTGTAATGGTTGTGGATAAGTTGTGTTTGTTGTGAGGGGGAAATTCTGCAGTCCCTGTTGTGCCACTTTTAGGGCCTCAGCCCTCCATCTGCATAAATTACAGAAATGATCATATTTGATCTTTTTTCATTCTGGTTTATTCAGAAATGTTTTGATGCATTTCTCCCTTCTTCTGTCCTGTATTCGTAAACGAAATTGCACTTTTTTCTAATGTACCAAATCAACTTTTTACGATAACTTGCACCGATCGTACTGTGGCGCACCATAATGTATGGGCACATTTTTTGAGCGGGTTCAGACCCCATCAGGAAACTGCCCTGTCCGAAACTCATGAACTTTTATGCTCAAAAGAGAAACTCAGACGTCATGTAATTCTGATGGATTGCATATGCTCTGTTTTTGGCACCAAAACGATCCGAAGCGGGGAGGCATCCGAATGGGTGAGATACTATGCGGAACTAAATTCAAAAGACATTGCAAGGTAGTACCACACTAGAGCTCTTTTGTAAGGAAAAAAACAACACGAGAAAAATATGTGGACGCAGTACTCTATTTTAATTTATGTTTGTAAGGTACATGCGATTGCCTTACCCTTCCATGCGGTCGGCTGCCTCGACCAGCGAAAGCAGGCGTGGCCCGGTCGCGCACGTATTTTGGCTATGAGCCAGGACAAGTTCTATTGTGCGAAGCGTTTTGTACAGGCCGTAACTCGTCATAGACATGAATTAGTTATTCTTCGAGGAATGTTTATGCCGTACGCTTCGGTATATTATTCTTCATTTTGCTTCGTGCCGTACTCTTCGCTTCCACATACTTCAATTTTCTGTGTAGTGTATACTTCCTTTTGACATCCTTTATTTCTCTGTGCGGTACAAGGATATTTTTCTGGAGTCGTGGAGTCTTTCAGGGACTCGCGTGTAGCTTTCGTGTAATAGGCTGTTCGTGACACCGTGGCTATAAGAATTGAACGGAGCACAGGAAGGGTTGAACAGAGTAGTGTAAGGTTTAAATGCTGCAGGGAATGAGCAGAAACGCAGCAATTCTTGTCGTGGGATGCGCCCGGAATCCTCTTCTCATAAAGTATTGCTAGGGCGGTCAGCGTAACCGCATTTGGTTATGCGACTGTACCATCTCCCGCAAGTCAAGCAGTTATGCTTCCTCTCACACATCGCTCAGAAATGGAATATACTTCCCATTGACAAGAAATGCATGTTGTTGTACCGCCACTGTAAAATCCACAATGGAGTACTCCTGTAAAGTAGGAAGTTCCGCTAGGAAAATGATATCGTTGGCAAGAAACCGGGCGATTGTATTCTTACATGACTCGATGCATTCAGCTAACGGGTCTGTGACAATATGCAACGGACCGTCGCCAAACGAATGGTTGGGGAAAAAAGCCTTACGTATACGCAACTCGTAAAATGATCCATGTTCCCATTGCGACACTTGTTGCAGAGAAAAGCCCAGGTAAAGCTGGACACGGGCTTCTCCTAATGAAGCTCTGTCTCGGCATCGAAGCCTTTGGATTTCGGTTTGAGACGTGATCACCGCCTGGCGTACTTTGTGAGCACCGGCAGAATTGGGCGCCTCGAAAAAAAGAACGAGGCCCTCGAGCTGGTCTGGAATGTTGCATTGTAATGTTTGGATGAGCGCCAGAATTTGGCATGTCAAGCAATCATCAGTAGGACTCACACTCAAGCTTTTAAGCGCAGGCGTAAACCGCGTAATATTCTCCAAGAGCGTTGAGCGGGTATCATGATGGGCGACATGAGGATGTGAAAGTTCGGTGCACGCTAACAGAAGTGCCCGTAGCTCTCCTAAGTCTATTGCGCGCCTGAGAAGCTGCGCCAACCGGACACCGCCATCTCCGATATACCCATCGAGACCTAAACATGTGAGCTGGAGCTGAACGTCATTGGCAACCAATTCCTCAAAAAACAGTACCCACGGTGCTTTCAGCCGCACATCCGCATAACTATTGATCACGTTCAATTGATGTAAATCGCGGCCTTCGGTGCGAAGCATCATCAACTTGCGAAGGTTGCGAAATGTGCCCAGGGCGACCATGGCCGCCGCTGCCGCGCGAAACTGGTCGCGTTCGTGCTCCAGGCCGCAGTGGCTGATGCTAAGCTCGCTCAATTGGCTGCCCGGCCGCACACTTCCTGCGCCAATTGTGATGCGCTGTACACTCTGCCACAATAAGCTCCCAAGCTCCATTTCGCCCGCAAAATGATAGTCGCGCACGTGAACAATCTCCAATAACCGCCTGATTAGCTCTTTAGTTTCAACAACCCCTTGAGAACTACTCAGTGTGTCCTTATTGTTATTTGTTCCACTGAGGCTAGGGATTCTCCCGCCTGTATTTAGAGCCAAATCTCCGACGTACACAGTATGTACCAATGCTGCCACTTTTCTGTTGCGTTCTAGCAATCCCACTAAATGCCCTAACATGCTAATATTGACTGCAGAGCCGTAATTTTGACCCCACAGCGTCAAGTACTGGCGTGCATATGCCAATGCTAAGTGGTCGGTTGTTATGACAAGTTTGCGGTACAAATGATCTGCAGCTGGTAGGTAAAGAAGCTTGCTGGCCACGCAAACGTGAAGAAGATCTTGAGTCTGAAGATAGCCAAAAATCTGGCCAAGAACATTGGCTGGCAACTGCTCTAGTGAAACTTGGGACTCTGTTTTAGTTCTGTACTTCCCATTATGGGGACGAAAGGCAGACGACCGTCTTCGGCGGTTCATGTTATTCAGGTAATTCTGGGGCTGGTGCAGGAGATTAAGGTTATCAGTGGACGTCACGTGATACAGATGAGAGAGTGCCATTTGATATTTGGTAGGTTTGTTCTTTGTTTTTGCCCGTAATTTCGGCTTCAAGCGTTCATTAGATTTGGCTCACCTAATTCTTACGATATACTCTTCATTGTATATCAGAAGGGCAATCTCAGGTACTTGGAAGAGCCTTATATGCAGCGCTTATGAAAAGCGATAAGCTGAAGTGGTAGGTAACAATAAACATTGTTTGAAGTCTGACTAATGTAGTAATCTCCTCTTTCTTAGAAGGCCAATATTAGGAGGTTTGTTTTATTGCAGTAGATTTTTTGCGTATGTAAGACAGATTTAGTGAATGTTCCAAAAAAAGTATATTTCGTACTGGCTAAAATTGGCTACGTCCGTTCTTATCGCCATCAGTTATGTAGTTCCTTTTTTTTTTTGTTTGGCGATGGGTTCCGTATCATGTTGTTGGCCTGCAACTTCAAGCATATCCGTTTTCCCCTGCGTCAGATTGCATATAAACGTAGTGCTGATGATAAGGAAATAGCGCAAGAGCAAGTAGTTTTTTTTATTTTTTCTCCATAATAGGTTATTGGGGCCTGCTATGACATACCTCCAGTTTATATGGCAGACCTCCCTTGGCAGTACCTCCTGTCTCCGAGTCTACTATGATCCTCCTATCATATGGTTAAGCCACTTAAACTCTAGCTGTGCGCGAAAAGTATCAGACGATGCGACATTTCTGTGGCACATGCCGTGAAGTACATCTATCTTGAGATGTATTCCTATTATACTTTAAAGGTTGGCATCTTAATAATCGCCATTGCTTTATTGTGGTGTTTGTGTAGTTTACGTTTGAAGGGCTATTTGGACTCTGTAGTTTTTGTCCTTTTGTAGTTTCGGGATTTTTGGAGAGAATCACCTGTTACACCAAAAAGTGTAGACACGCATTCATATTGTAAAAGCCACAATCTGTATTCAGATCCATTGTAATGTCTACACTTGAGGGAATAACCCACTACTTGAAGGAATAGCTCGTACCTGGCGACATGAGGGATTACTTCGTACCCATGAGGGATTACTTTGTTTCGGCCAATTCCATTATATATCAACTTCATGTGCACTATTATTAGGTCATCAATTGACGTTGTGCATTCTGTCAGATCATCAAAGTTAAATAAGCTTTGTGTCATTATTACCACAACAAGTCGGATTGTACCATGATCTATCCATTCTCCATGTCATTTTTTGACTCCTCTCTTTGTCGTACATTTCGTAATTTCTCCTCTTCATCGGCCTTGCTGGGCCCTGTTCTCCGCTCAGGATACAGCGCGCAACCAAGTACAGGGTCCACTGTGGCAGGGAAGAAAATGGCAGGCGCGCATGTAGACAAGCGACAGCAGAAACACAAGAACCAATGGAGGGGAAAAGGAGAAGGACAAAAAAATTGGACACAAAGAGACAGAAAGACAAAAGAATAGACAATCCATCGGAATATCGTTCTGCAACAATCAACGCCTTTCTCCTCTTTCCCATTGTCGGGTCCTCGCGCCCGGGTCAGTCCTGACAAAGTGCGCGCTCGTGTGCCAAACCGCAGTTGTATGTGCTCCTGTACCACAGCACCATCACCGCGGGTATGAACATTCCTTAGAAATTCAACCAAGATCGTTTTTCGTAACAAAACTAGCCTACGTCCCATTCCCGTTAAACCATGGCAACTGAAGAAAATTCTCCTGCTGCGCCAGCCACCAACGATCCCTTCCACGGGCTTTCGTTCCAGGTCGGGGTAGCTGAAAACAAAAACTTATCATACCGCGCCAAAATGGAGGATGTCCATACTTACGTGGCCAACTTCGCCGAGAGAGTCGATTGGGGGTATTTTGCCATTTTTGATGGCCACGCAGGCAAGCTGACTGCCCGCTGGTGTGGTAACAACTTGCACACGCTATTGGAGCAAGAGATTCTTGCTAAGGAAGCGCTTCCTGGAAGATACGATATAAAGAACCTTTTTCACTCGGTTTTCATACGAGCCGACGAACTAATTGAGGAGGAAGGCTTGGGCTCTTCAGGCAGCACCGCTACGGTCGCCGTGTTGCGCTGGGAATTGGATGAACGCCCTCGACTGGACGGTTCCGACAGACAAGATCAATTTGCCCTGCCAAATCACACAAACCAATCTGACGAGGCAAGCTCAGATACAAGGCTGGAAAACCAAACCGGTCTGCAACCAGGCTCAGACAGAAACTTGGCTCCAATCCCAGAATCGCATGTCCAGCAACAGAGCAATAAAGATCGCACAGACCTCAATGATCATTCTGAACTACACCCGACAGATGAAACATTGTCACAGTCAAAGGAGCATAGGCGTACGAGCCACAAACTGGCTTCATCTCGCTACGATTTTGTCCCCACGTCTCGCCATCGCCGCATGCTCTACACGTCTAATGTGGGAGACCTGCGTATTGTCATATACCGTGGGGGCCGTCTGTATCGTTTGACATACGACCACAAAGCGTCTGACAACCACGAAGTTGCCCGTGTGCGTGACCTGGGGGGATTAGTGCTCAAAAACAGAGTGAATGGTGTATTGGCAGTCACTCGTTCTTTGGGTGATTCTTATCTTAAGTCATTGGTCACGGGTGCGCCATTCACGACGTCTACGGAAATAACTGCAGCAGATGAGTTCCTAATATTGGCGTGCGACGGCTTGTGGGACGTTGTCCTGGACGAGGCTGCATGTGCATATGCTGCAGACCTCTTTCTGCGTCAACGCCGCAATAACGAGTCCTATGATCCAGCAATGGTGGCGAAGAAACTCTGTCAGTTAGCCATTGACAAGGCGTCAACTGACAATATCACGGTGATGGTTGTTAAACTTGATCAGGAAGTTTTTGCATAATCAACCATCAAGAAACATTGTACACCCTCTACTTTAGCGCTACGACCGGACATTTTCTAACCATTGCTTCGACTCCATAAATGGCACTAGTGTCAAGCACAGATGTTTCCGCTTTATAATCGAGTAAACCCAAGAGCAGACCATTCTAGGAATGAAAACGAGATTGAAATACACTGTAAGCTTTGGAACTTTGCTGGATGAGCTTCAAATGAAAGTCGTGTCATTAAAGACACCAATTATTATATTATACCAATGCACTATAAACCAAGATCATTTGGTTCAATCTTAAATCTCATAAACCTTGACATCGACGTGCGACTCTGGCGGTGGAAGAAAAGACGACGCCTTAATTTTCGGACGGTACAAGTTGAGCAATAAACTGCTCGTTACCACACTCAAAGACAGCGCCGCCATCGCAGCACTGGCCCAAACAGGATTAAGACGCAGATTTTTGTATGGGTAAATAACCCCCGCAGCAATAGGAATACCAATGACGTTGTAAATCAAACTCCACCCAAAGTTAAACCGGACACGGCGGAACACCACCTTACTCAAGTCCAAAAGAGTACAGAGAGACACAATTGGGTGGGTTTTACTCAATAAAATGAAGTCTGAAGACGTCACCGCCAAGTCCGCGCCCAGCAGCAACGATATACCCACATTAGCTGCGGACAACGCTGGGGCGTCGTTGATCCCGTCACCGATCATCGCAACCACTGCTCCTGTTTTCTGCTGAAGCAGCTCCACAATCTCCTGCTTCTCATGGGGCAATATCTCGCTCACCACGTGGTCTTCCGAGATCCCAACTTCTGCGGCCACCGCCTTTGCCGTCACCAGATTATCACCCGTGATCATCCACGTCTCAACGCCCATACGCGTAAGATGGTCAATGACAGGGCGCAGCTCAGATCTGACTTCGTCTCGACACGCCATCATTGCTACCAAATGGAATTGGTTGTCACCAAAGAGACGAGGGCACCGGAGCCCGACGCCCATCACCAGCTTCCTATTCCGCTTCCAGTATTCCAAAAGCATTTGTTGCACACGCATTAACACCACGCCGTGGTCACGGAGCATACTTTCCGAGCCAAGAACGGCTTCCTCAGGCGCAAACTCCCGCCACACAGAATCGTCATCCTTTCCTGACCCAACGACAATTTTACCTTTGAGTCCCTTTCCGGCTACCAGCTCGACATTAGGGATTTTGGAAGCGGACAAGCGCAAGTTCAGATTTGCCACGTGGTTCGAAGCAAAGTCTCTGACCGCCGCTGCTATGGGGTGTTTCGACGCGAGCTCCAAATCCCGAAGACACTGTAAGGCGAAAGTCTGGATGGCGTGCATGTACTCAGGTTTCACGGTCGAAGTGACAAAACTGACATCGGTCATGTGCATGGTGCCCAGAGTCAAAGTACCCGTTTTGTCAAAACATACTAAATTAATTGAGGCAGCGTCTTGGAATGCGGCTCCTCCTCCTTTGGCCAAGATACCATGGCGCGCGGCCAAGCCTGCCCCAACAAAAAGGGCGGTCGGCGCGGCGAGCCCAATTCCACAAGGGCAGGCAATGACAAACACTGCAATAGCAAACTCTAAACTCCACACGGTCCAGCCTCCCACATCGATGTCTAGGTAATGGTCAGGGAGTGCACCTGAATATGCAAGAGAGATCCAGATCACCAAAGTGGAGACGGCAGCCAACACAATCAAAGGAACAAAGTAGCCAGTCAAGACGTCGGCCACACGCTGGATTGGCGCCTTCCGCATCTGGCCGTCGCGCACGGTTTGCACAATTTGGTCGATCAACAGCGCGCCATCCACGCTCAAAATTTTCGCAACCACGTTTCCGCGGCCCACATTGACTGTGCCTGAGAATATTTGGTGTCCAGGTCCATGGGCCACTGGGTTGGCTTCACCCGTGAGCGCCAGCTCATCGAACTCCAGGGTTCCTTCAACAATCACACAATCCATTGGTGGCAGCTCTCCGGCCAGGATCCGAATGAGATCCCCCAGCTCAAGAAGCTCAAGCAGGACTTGTTTGTCTTCCGAATAAGTAGCACCGGTGCTAAACGGAACCTCGCTCTGAGAATAGGGCGGCGCGCTCCCATCGTCCCCCGGCACCTGTTGACCGCGCGCCTCTTCAAAGCGCCCATATGGAGGCGCGCACCCACCGGCGTCCTCGTCCTCTTGCTCCTGCTTCTCCACAAGAGTAGCTGTAGTCTGCTTCATCGACCCTAACCCAGCGACTGCATCAGCGGTCTTTGCCTTGGATAAACTTTCAAGAACCCGGCCAATCAACAAGAAAAACGTCAAAAACACAACCAGATCAAAGTAAGTGGTGTGGAACCCGCCGTGGCCTCCCTTTGGCGGACTCAGACTCAGAAGCCCGAGCAAAACTATACTTGCCACATACGCCACAGTCGTTCCCAACAGCATAAGAAGATTCATCAGGCCAAATTTGAACAACCGCCGCCGCATTGGGTTTTTGTGTGCCCATAATGCCCGCACTTCTTTGATGGCCTTGATATGAAATGCATCTGCAGCGAAAAAGTACACGGGAGTACTTAAAATAAATAATGCCCACATGGCACGCGAGACGTTACCTACCCAAACTGGATCTTCGAGCCATTGGCGGAACCGTGATCTCTTTGGAAGCAATGACATGCCCAAAATGCCAATAATAAATGTTGGTATAGCGAATATCGTGGCGAGAATCAATCTTCTAACTACCAGCCACGTTTCCTTCCGTGACACTTCTCTCATATGCTCGTCAAGCGATACCACCGGCACAAGATCACAGTGGTATTGCCCTGGTTTTTGGTGGTCCACAATGTATCTGTTACTGTCATCAATGTGTAAGTGGTTTAGGTCGGCCAAAAATCTGCGCAAAGTGACATTTGCTTTCAAATTTGGAGTATACGAGAGTCGCAAGTGTGGCTGTTTCAATGTGATGGGCTCTTCAACAACCACAGAGTCTCCAAAGCTGGCAATGTACGCCATAACAGCCTCAGGGCATGCAGCACAGTACATTCCTTCCACACTAATATCGACAGAGCGAGTGGAGTCGTGGCTTGTGGTCTGATGAACAGTCTGCTGCTCGACGAGATCAAAGTCAAATCCGCAGTCCTCGATGGCTTCACGTAACTCTGCTTCGTGGCCCTTTTTAATCACAAATTGACCCATCTTTGTCACCACATCGATTGCGCTTTCTTCCACAAATGGAAGGACATCCACAACTTCAAGAATCAGATTAACGCACGCAGAACATGTGATTCCGCCAATTACTGCAACAATCCTTACGCTGGTGGCCTCCCGCAGAATAGGCGACACCTCGATGAGTTGGCATTCAAAGCCTGCTGCACTTACAGCTTCAACAATAAAATTAACATGCTGTTTTTCGGGCAAAATGACAACCAAACACTTCTCAAGAAGACCAACAGCCACAGAGCTTCCGTCCGTCTTGGCAGCAATTCCGCGTTCCGCCAAAATCCCATTAACCACCTCTGTGACAGCCTGAACACACGCAGCACATGACATCCCGCTCACAGAAAAAACGGCTCGGAATTCTCCGGACAGACTATCAACCAACGTTCGTTCTTCCGAGGAATCCTCCTTCTCGGGCAATGGAGGCAAGTCACGTTCTTTTGCTCTGTATCTTGCCTTTTCTTGACAGATGGTGCAGATACTAAGATGCTGTCGCAGCTCCTGGTATTTCTCATAGCGCAGCCATAATTGCCACAGGGCGATGGTTGCCGCAGGCGCCCGCGCCGAACGAACCTCTCTCCCATCGTCATCCAATTCCCAGGACAATACTTTGAACCCATTCTTTCGAAGATTTTGTAGTATGGGCTTGGTTTGGCGTGCAAGTCTTGGTTCTTTTGCTCCGGGCTTATACACAGAATAAAGATCAAGAACACCATTTTCGAGTCTGTAGAGGACGGTGTCGTCGTGCTGATTGCTGATTTGTTTCCAACTAGGCAATTTCTCAAACTTCACCACCTTGAACCTTTTCTCGATTGTTCGCCGAATGCTTAGCAGGCATTCCCCACAATGGACATTTTCGATGCAAATCGAGAGTCGCTGAAGTGGCATTTTTCGATCCAGATATGTTCAATCAGAAGCTGAGTTCAATCTGTTCCTATTTTCAAGAATCCACGTGAGCCAAAATTATATTGCAATCTGTCAACCTGTTTTCAGATTCGCACCTTTATGTATAAATATGTGGAAATGCGGGATGCGCTGCAATATAAACGAACCAACAATTGCTAAAAATTGCCTCAAAAGTGCCAATACTTGAAATAACGGTATCAAAAAAGCTTGTCCATAAAAAGCTTATATTATTTCAACACAACGGGTTTTAGCCGCGACAATAGAGAGCTCTGTCCTGGAGTATATATGTAGGTGAGTGAATTTTGCGCCGCTAGACGCAGCAGCATCTCAAACCCCTGCAGGCGCCACAGGTGGCACCAAGGGGGGGAAAGTGGATAGGCCATTGGTTGCTTACGATACCTTCGCTAATCGAATAGGATATCAGGGGTTCAGTAAGAAGTGGAGGCAAGAAACAACTGGCATTTAGCCGGTAAGGCGACGCCGGGCGCACCGTGTCTTGTAACGAAACAATGTGTCAGAGCTGGAAATGGTTTAGATTTGTGAGACAGAAGCATCCATGCAGAACAAACCCATGCACAGAAGCTAATTATGCGCACTGAGTCCCCACCACACCCAAACGGGGAATTCTGAAGCAGACATGCTATTTATATTGGCGGATAATAGAATTGTAGTCGTTGACACGATCCGGTGGGCAAACCTTGCTAAAGGGTAAATTTACTAAAAAATAGATTGTTGCCAGTAGATTCCGGATTTCCGGCATACAGGTGCCAATCAAGTGGCTGATGTCTCAATTGGTACAATCGGAAAAGATCCCGTATATGGGTGTAGCATGTGCCAGGCTCTTCTCGTGAGCCAATCTCGTCATTATCGCTTACTCAGCGGTTTCTTCGCTTACTCAGCGGCACGCTCCAGAAGGTGCATGAAAAGATGAAGGTGCATTATTCGTAGATGCACAAGTAGAAGTCCATGCGTGGTTTGCTTTAGGTTATCCTTTAAGTTGCGATGGTTTTAAACCAAATTGTCTCCATGGGGAAGACCCACGAGATCTGCGCGCATGTCTGAACTTGGGCGCAAATCTGACCCTGCGACTGGATAAGGGCCTGTGCTCAGATAAGGGTCTGCCCTCAAAGTAGAGTAAGGGCGCAGATCTTGTGCACAAAATCGTAACCGCGATAAAGAACCAGCCCAAATACAAAACCATGCCACTGGAATCCCAATCAATCCTGCAGCCTTTTCGCCGATAGTATGGAAGAACAAACTCGTACACCAAAACTCCATAAACCAAATGGCCAATAGGCAGAATATGAATCCACTCAGGATTCGCATCACCCACCTTTCCCAGCCATATTTTAAAGTTAATCCGGGCGATTCGAGCTGTCCATTGAGTTCGTGCCAGACCAAAAGCCCCAGTGAAAGTAAGAAAAAATAATGGCTCAGAGGATCGAAACCATTGTGCCATTCTGCATCCGGATGCTCACGACACGCAGCCATTGACAACCCTGCAACCAGGCAATAGCCGCCAGTGGCAATATTGATTCGTTCTATGATCAGCGGCCCAAACAACCAATGGTCCCAAATCACTATGGCCCATACGTATGTGCAGTACGCACACAAGGAAGTGATGCACACGTCCAATGGTATCCGGCCTCTGGCTGAAGATGCTAGCACGTGGCTCCCACATGCTGCTGCCATCCACGCATAACCGTAGTGCTGGACGAAGATATTGTTCACGGCAATCACAATTGGCAGATGGGCCACGGAAGCGGAATACTGGCGCGCAATGGGCGTAACCAATGCACAAAGCGTAAAAATAGACACCATTGCCACAGCTGCACTTCCATCTTTCCGCGTTAGGAAAGGGAACGGATGTATCACCACATTTACGAGTGCTGATAGCTTTCGAAGCGTATCTTGAGACCCATTGGCGAAATGAACAACTGGCGTCATTGTTGTTCCGACTTTGACAGGAAAAATCATAATTAATTGCGAGATGTACGGGTGCAGTTCTGTCCTTGTAACTACTTGAAGTTGTTGGTAGTATTGCATTTTGTTTAAAGAGACTGATATAATAAGACCGATTTCTGGTGATATCTAATTTGGATCGGCTGTAAGCCGTTCCTTTCGGTGTAGTACGTGTCAAACCTATCTTATACTGCATATACTCCAAGTCTGTGGATATCTGATGTAGTTATAAATATTTAGAACATTAGTATTTAGGATATTATAATTGGCACATTGTAATTTTTTCTTCCAGTTCTCTACTATGGTCTTACTCCCATCTTTCATTTTAGCTCTTAGGCGACTTGCTTAGTCATTTACTTAACCACGGAATATTATGCAGGACGATAAGAATACGGTTATATGCAGTGTTAAATATGAAAAGCAAAGGGAGTAGTCCGTTAAACGGCTAGGCAAAATAGAGGATTCTGAGTGTATGCTAGTGTCTAAAAAGCCAATACTATGTATCCCTGTCTAATGAGAAAAAATCAATCGATGCTTGCTCATTAACTACCGTGTCCCTCTTCCTCAATCTCATCCAAATGTTGATGCGAGAGCACGTGACTGATTACCAAAACTCACTTAACGCCAACCGTTGGAAGTCCATTCCGACTATTATTCATGACCATGTTTGCGGTATTAAGTCGACTGCGGACGGTCTTCAAATTTGCCCGAAACTTCTCGCAGACTAGGGCTGTTGCTGCAGCACGTGCTTCCTCAAACCCTCCTATGGCGTTCCCATGTCTAGACCACTTAGAAAAGAAGACTGAGAAATTGGCCTCTGCCTCTGGGTGTGCTAAAGAGGTGAGTTCATTGCGTGGAGGGCCTGAGCCAGACTATTCACGTGTGCTGACTGGTTTTGATGTGTATACCAGCAAGAAGCCAATTTTCTTTGACAATGGCGGACACTTGCCTGAGTTCCAAATTGCCTATGAAACATGGGGCAAGCTCCTGCCGAATCGAGACAACTTAGTACTTGTACATACTGGGCTTTCTGCATCGTCACACGCCAAATCACAGCCAAAAAACACCAAGAATGGCTGGTGGGAGAACTTTATTGGGCCCGGAAAATACTTGGACACCGACCGGTTCTTTGTCGTGTGTACGAACGCTTTGGGCGGCTGTTATGGGTCTACGGGTCCTCTGTCCCTTGACCCGGCAGATGGGAAGCATTACGGCACGCGATTCCCCATTATTACGATTAATGACATGGTACGGGCTCAGCGGCAATTTGTTCGTGAAGTGTTTGGTGTGACGAAGCTCCACGCAAGCGTGGGTGCCTCAATGGGAGGAATGCAGTCATTGGCATACGCATGGGAATTTCCGGACGAAGTTGAAAAGGTGGTGAGTATTTCTGGGTGTGCCCGGTCGCATCCATACCTGATTGCTTTGCGGCACACGCAGCGGCAGGTTTTGATGAGCGATCCTAATTGGAACAGAGGCTTTTATTATGATGGAGTCCCACCACATATTGGCATGAAATTGGCGCGGGAAATTGCCACGGTTACGTATAGACTGGGGCCCGAATGGGAGACGCGGTTTGGGCGCAATCGAGCAGATGATTCCAAGCCAGTGGCGTTTTGCCCCGATTTTTTGGTGGAAACTTATTTGGACCACGCAGGCGAAAAGTTCTGTTTGGAATACGATGCAAATTCACTTTTGTATGTGCTGAAGGCGATGGATTTGTTCGACTTGAGCGCATCCAACCGGGCGCGGGCCGCCGTGCAGAGAGCGAAAGCGGAGCGCGACTTCTATGCGGCCCGTCCTGGCGAAACACCATTTGACGGGCCTGACATTCTTCCAAGTGAACCATATCAGGAACAAATCTCCAAGGCGACAATCACGGCCGAGGAGGCTTTGGAGGATTTGAAGCGCGGCATGGCAAAAATCGCCCATAAGGAGGTTTTGGTCATTGGAGTGGAATCAGACATTTTGTTCCCCGTGTGGCAGCAACGTGAAATCGCCGAGGTGTTGCGCGCAGGCGCTGCCCCGTCTGCAGAGGGTTTGGGGCGCGAGAATATCCGCTACTTCGAATTGGGCACCGACATTAGTAACTACGGGCATGACACTTTCTTGTTAAGCTTGGACCATATCGGACCTCCAGTTCATGACTTTCTCACGAACTGAGCTCTGAGAAAATCAGAAATATGGAGGGAAAGAAAAGAAAGAAACGGAAAAGGAAAAGAAAGCAGATACTATACATACTAAGGAGATATTGGATTCATTTTAATTGCCATGTTGCCATTTCATATGCTATATTATAGTACCGTAGTTAGGGTCCAATTCGTAGCCCAAGCGCCGACTGAGAGTGTACACCCAATCACGGGCCTTGGACACCATTACCTTGGCCAAACCGTTGTTTTTCTTCTTTTTATCGCCCGTGTCCATGTGCTGAGGAAGTAAATTATCATGGGCACTCAATGAAACGAAAAGAGCAAATGGAATGAACCATACCAACAACCCGAAAAACGAGCATACTTCAGTAAACAGTGGCACATGTGGTGGCTGGTAATCTGCTCTCAAACGGACCTCAAGCGAAGGAATTTCAGGGTTGTGAAAGTGCTCAAACCATAAGTAATGGTTAGCAACCACCAATACACATGAAAGAAGGAAAATAGGCGATGTAAATTGAACGTAAGGAAATTTCTCCAAGTTCTTCAAGTAAATCAAGTATGACACCACCAGAAACGCTGTCAATTTGAATGGGAAGGAATCAAAAAGCCACAATAGTATGAGGGTGACGATGATGGCATAAATCAACCGTTTAAGTAGTCTTTTTGTTGGTTCTGTGTGTTCTTCTACTAACTCGGAAATGTAGTATAGACCCAGGGCAATTGCGAGCACAAGGAAAACAAATCCAAACACAATGCCTATGTATGAGAGGAGCTGCAAAAACATAGTTCTCGGTTATATGAGTGGGTAGGGTATGATTTCGCCTCGAGAAGGGTTGTGTTGTGTGATATGGAAAGTTATATTGTGGAGGAGCATGATCGTATAGGTGGTTTTTCTACATTGAGCGACCTGTGTGCAGGTTATAACAAACAAAACTAATATGCATCAACTCTAATCATAAATTTCTATAGGTGGGATTCTGTCAGTGTTGAAGAACCAATTTCCACCTTCTAATTCTCTCAGAAGCCATTCGGTAGGGAAGAGCACAAGATGGCCATGTACTTGCTCAAGAATCCGTTGTGCGGTGTCGCGCTCAAAGATGCGCTCGCCTGACTTGATTTTTCTGCGCGCGCTGAAGGTGCCTGCACGACGTTTCCGCGCGGACCTTGGCTCGTTATGGGTCGGGCCTGTTTCATCGGCCTGCCGCAACTGCTCACTTCCATTTGCCTTGCCATTTCTTGACTCAGCCAAGTCTCCTTCCCCGTCTGGATTTCTGGCACTTGCTTCTCCAGTGTCTTGGGTGGTTGATTTTTCAGAAGTTGCTTCGCTAGTACTGTGGCCCGGACTTGACGAAGAGTCGTCACTTCCTTCTTCTGTCTCATCCTCTTCATCGTTTTCATAAATAGCATCATGAACAGAAAACCTATGACGGTGCGAAGTTTGTTTTCTACCCTTATCGCTCAAATCTCCCGTAGGAACATCTCCCAACAATCCAAATTCGCCTTGGTAGTCGGAAAGATTGATAGTCGCCTGACTGCTCCGGCGATTATGATAAGGAGACGTTTGGTTGTCACTCAGATCTGGTTCATCTCGGTCATATTTCTCACGTCTCAACTTGCCATCTTCGGCTTGAGAGATCTTGAACGCTTCCTCTAGTTTCATGTACGTCTTGTATTCCTTCCAGTTGGACACAAAGTCATCTGGTTGTGCATGGAAAACCATACGGAAGATATCGGTGTTTCTCCTAGCGTTTTCATACCAGATATCCTCGTAAAAATCAGGGTCTAATGGGTCCTCGAAATTGTATGGATCAATGAATCGGCATATTTCCATTCCGGGCAGATTGACCAGCTGGATAGTTTCACGGAGTTGGTTGCTGTCCAAGCTTACCACTGGAATCAGCTCACCGGTATCATAGTGCGTGTTTTCGAATGCTTCTTTTTCATTCACGCCGTACTCATCCACATTACCATTGTAATCTTCTGCACCCACAGCATTGAAGTCAATATCGTCAACAATCTGTGCTTCACCAAGTGAATTGCCTGAATTGCCTGTAGCTTCTGGGTTTGAGACGGAAGCATGGCCCAAATCCTGTTGTTGGCGGTCGGAAACCTTAGGCTCGTATAATGAGCCTGGAAGGCCGGCTGTAATTCTCTTAGCACGTTCATCCTGCTCTTGTTTGCTTTGTTTAGCTGCCACACGTTGTAAGTACGCAATTTTCTTAAGAAGTAGCCATCTTTCTTTGTACTTCTTCACAACAGTTTCTTCGCTTTCTATGGAATCAGCATCAATTGGCTCTTCGTCGTCCAACTCAAGGAAATCCTTTACACTATCAATATCAGGTAAGAATGCTTCTCCAGGATTGGTCTCCATCATCTCATGTGACAATTTCTTTAAAAACTTGGTACTGTCGAGACGACCTCTCTTACCAAGTTTCGTCCTATACTTGTCGTTTCCGAGACCGAAAACGTCCCTCTTATGGTTCTCACTTTGCTGGACACGTGCGTCATAGGAATGCTTCTTTCTCTCCCGAATACCCATGTTGGCTTCGTGTGGCCCAGTTCTATTGTTGAGTGAAATTGGCAAAGCTCTTGGTTCGGGTCCTTCTGTTAACTTGACGTCGTGAGGAACGGCAAACACTTTTGCGTCCAAATTGTGCTGCTTACGATAGTTTCTCCAGCGAGAAGTTCCATCAGGTTCCATCAAAACGACTCTTGAAGCCAATTCTACTGCTGCAGAGAGTTCTGTATTTCTTGGGTCTTTGAAGCTTGCGGTAGAGGCCATGGCTCCGTGCGGAGTTTTTGCAAACTCTAGATATTTGT
The DNA here is from genome assembly GCA_030574075.1 of Clavispora opuntiae. Classification (NCBI taxonomy): domain Eukaryota; kingdom Fungi; phylum Ascomycota; class Pichiomycetes; order Serinales; family Metschnikowiaceae; genus Clavispora; species Clavispora opuntiae. Next base: position 2,283,080 of record JAJMEJ010000001.1, read on the forward strand.
CAAACTGCCGCTCAACTATATCAAGAAGATCAACAGCAACTCCTAAATGCTCCCGCATTAATCTCATACGAAGGGTATGAGGGAATCTGGCGACAGTGTATGGAGCACCATCCATAGTTGTCTGGATAGTTTCGCTATCTCTGACTACCGCTGCAACTTCTGAATCTCTTATACCTCTCATCGATCTTTCGTTGATATTTGCACTTCCGATGATGGCGACACGATCGTCTGCAATCATACACTTTGCGTGAATGTAAAGCTGCTCTGTGACAAGCGCACGATTTGGTCCCAAAATACCCCATTTTCTTAAGGAAAAGAACTGGATGTAGTCATCGGGATCAATTCCCAATTTTCTCAATTTAGCAAAGAGACAAGATGCTCCACGGGAAATCGACATGTACTCACATTGCATGACAACTCTCACCGATGAACCATCAGCTTTATCAACTTGAGATTCAAAGCCAGGGAATAAAGGAATGATGATTATCGCCTTCCAAGTTTTCCCCTCTTTGTGAGCTCTAATAATTCTGTCCACCAAGGCATCTCCAATTCTATTTTTGATCTCTGTACCGTCAATGAAGCATGATGTTACAAAAAATTGGTTTTCAATGTAGATGAAATGCTCGGACTCCTCTATAAGCTTCAAATATGCTTGGTGAATACTTTCCTCGTGCTTCTGTAAACCAAGAGACCAGTTGCCGGCAGATCTAACGATCTGAATTTCACAAGTTCCGTCCAAACCCAAGTCCTTGACTTCCTCTTCTGTCATATCTGGCGGAGGTGTAAGTAAAGGTGTAAATCTACTAGGACGCTTCTGTCTTAAGAGATAATTCCATCTTTGAACAAACGAACGTGATAAATCTCTAGCCACCTGGCCGGAGGTAACCATGTGGATATCGTGCCATGGCATTCTTGGGACAACCTTTCTATCATAAAGACTCTCATATGGCTTATCCAAATTGTTGAAATCTTTGACACGTGAATTGGAGTAGTCTTTACCGGGAAAAACTCTAAAGCGAGTAAACTCATCTTTGGTCAAGGTTTCTGAGTCAAGGGTATCGAAATCAACACTAGAATCATCGGCTAACACGTGATCCGGGGTATCATATCTTCCATAACATAAATCAATACCACCTAAGAATGCAATTGTGTAATCAACAATACATATCTTTTCATGGTGGGCCCAAAAGTAGGTATTTTGTAAAAGTTGGTTTGGAGAACGAATCACGTGAATGTTTTCTTGGTTCAAAGATAAAATTGAATGCTTAGTGTAGAGTGAATCAATAGGGATTGTTGTTCCAACATTTCTGTAGACAATGACAAAGATTTTGACACCTTGTTGAGCTTTTCTTTGCAACAATCTGTCAATTCTGAACTGTTGATTCCCGTTCGCTGGGCGACGCAAATAAAGCTCTGGAGAGAGCCACCAGTCATGTATAAAAATCACATCTTTGGCCATTTCTATAGCAGATGAAACTGCCCAAAAATAATCCCTTGCGTCCACGAACCATTGCGCAAAGCAATTTTTTCTGATTGGGGCAAAAGACCCAAAACGGTGCTCTTCTGCCCAGGGATTGTTCTTGATCATTTTGTTAAGAGAGTCAAGCCAAGATTTTTGTTCCCTTTTCGATTTTGGAATGATGACAAGCTTCCTCTCGTTGTTCTCTAAAACAATCCGCAAATGCTTGAAAACTTTGCTTTGAACTTGAGAAACAGCATTATCGTCTGCTTGGACTTTCCTTTCGTATTCTTCATCATAATCAGATTCAGAGTCAGACCCTCGGCTCTCTGTCTTATCAGGATCACCTTTGAAATGAATCTTGAACGAAGGATCGACGAGGAACACTTCAAGCGGCGTAGTAGAATTGATGTTGGAAACATACATCACATATGTACTTCTCACCAAGAGCCACTTTTCGGATCTTCTATCAATCATTCCTTTGAGATCATTTGCTTTGAAATGACCCACACGCCAGCCTTGGGACTTTGCCGTTCCACCCACATGGATTACACCTTGTTTTCCTGTGTATCCAGTTTCGTAACTTAACAAAGACGAAATTGGAGAAATCTCGAAAAAATGAAAAAGTCGGTTTGATTGTGGCCGCATTGCCAACGCCTGCGTCAACTCATGGAGATATTTTGTGATTTCTTGCACGTAGCTGTTGTTATTGGCAATACGAACGCGGAGTTGTTCAGGCGAAGCAGATTGCAGAGATGAGATAGACGACGCGCTACTCAAATGAGCTCGGAATGAAGAGAATCGATCTCGGAATGAATGCGTCGAGGTTATTGAATGATTATCTTGTTGGTTACCGGCCAGGTTACCGGCCAGGTTAACATCAAAGCCATGTGGCTCCAGTGTAAGGAAGGCCTGCTCAGCCCGTTCAGTAAGATCATTCAAGACACGTGCTTTACTTGTCCTTTTGGTCCTTTTGTCGCTTCTCCGTAACAGCGGTGGAACTGGGAATCGTGGTATATCAGTTTTCAAACTCCCGCGCAAAATCAGCCACTTAAATCTAGAATGTAAGTAGAGCAAATCTTTGGCGGTTTTGTGGACTGACCATCGCAAGCGTTGTGGTGACACTCCATATTCTAAGTCAATACGAAATTTCCGATTGCGGGTCAATGGAGAACGTGAGATATCTGTCACTTTGATACCAATCAAATTGAGAAGGAGAGGAGCCCTTGCAATTCCAAACTCGTCTTCACAAAGACACGACGCCAACAAACTGATGGCTGGTCCGCCAAACGATAACGCATTGATAAGACCTTGCGCACGTTCTCTTGCTTCGGCGTCCTCATCATTGTCAGAAATTTCTTCATCATGCTCATCTTCAGCAACACGGCGGCGTTCCTTGTCTTTGTTTCTTTTGCGAAAAATCGTGGTGAAGATCTTACGTGATTTCAGGCCTGCCTTAGTATCCTCCTCTCCGGCTCTTGGTGCATTCTCCAGAGGCGCCCTTACGAAGAAACTTGGTCTTCTAAGTGCTCCAAGCAGTGTACCTTTTCCATGGTGGGCATTATCCTGGGCTTCTGGGGTTGGTTCAGCCAGAGCCGGCTCTTCAATTTCGTCGTCTGGGGCGTCATTCTCGGGTTGTTCAATTTGTGAGCTTTGGGGAGTGAATGGCATGTCTCCGCGCTCTTGTTCTTCCTCACTTGAATACCGATGCTCATTCGGGTCCGGGCGCACCCAGAGATAGTTCAACGGATTCCCAATGTTGATGCTGGACTCACGCCCAAAAAGACGACCCCCTCGATGCTGCTGTTTGGGAGGAGGCATCTGCTCGGGCAGCCCGTGCTCTGATGCGTCAGAAAGATTATCTGGAACATCGTGCTCGGCTTCGGTCGGCAGGTGAGGCTCTGTTGACTCCTTATGTGGGGCCATTGGTGTTTTAGTTACTTTAGGCTGGTTACTAGAGACGACAGCTATTGTTGCGGTGTGCACACAAGGCCAGCGAGTCTCGGCCAGAGTTGCAAGAAGGTGGGGAAGAAGAAAGAGACAGGAAAAAAGGGGCAGCATGAGAGAAGAAGAGATCGTTAATAATAGATTCGTCTTACCATTTGTACTATCATTGAACGTAAACTTTTGCTTGAAATAGAAACAAATTTGGCTATTTGCTCGTGTATTGGGGCGGTTCCATCTATGTGCAGTACTATTTTGATAAGCAGTGGCCTAAGAATACGACCGAAGTCAATGGGAAATATCTGCTTGAAAAAAAAACTATGCTGTTGCTACGCCGATATGGAAGTGTGTTAACTTTTGCAAATTTCATATTGGCTAATGATTTTATTGCCCCATCAGAACTCTATTAGTAGCTTTACTAATATATTGATGTATGCAGGATTGTTGATGTATTCTAATATGTAAGATTATTTTATTTTTCGAATGTATTCTTCTTGTGTCTCTAAGATATGCCTTGGCCACTTTTCATCAAAGCAGAATAACAGATCAGATTTAATACTCAATTGTGTGAGCCACGTGCTCCTAATCAGTCAAGAATTCAGTGATAAGGCGTTGTTTGTGGCCCAACCAGAGAGCGTATTCTGTGTGGTCCCGGAGGTCTCCGTCGTCGGTTCTTGGGTGGATCAAAACGGATAACCGGCCGTGGTTCAACTGATAAAATGCCACCACACGAGCAAAGAGAGCAGGGTCGTATTTTCCCCCTGTGTCCAATTCCCACATTGTCACTGGATGAGGGCCAATTGGTTGAGACCAGAACTTGTGAAGACGGAGCGAGCCTTCCTTTAGTTCTGGAGCGAATTCTTTTTCGACCTTTTCTCTTAGAGCAAGCGCCGCCTCTTTGTCTTTCGGGTCGTTATTGCGCCAGTATGTATGGAAATCGTAACTGTAAATTTTGCTGGACATTCTGTGTTGTGGGATAGAAATGTGTAGGGCCATAAAGCACTCTATATACTTTCATATCGGCCGCGTGCTTACTAATGTGGGCCACTTATTGCATAATGACAGGCTTCCATGCAGTGTCGATTGATAACATTAGTGATATCGCAACGGACGGCTGAGTAAGAAAAAAAGAAGATAAGGAAGAAAAATAAGAAAGATGAAGAAAAGCAAAAGAGAAAAGATAAGGGAATGAAAAACAAACATCCAGTTGCACACCTTTCGTTTTTGTCGGGTCTATTATTGTACATGAAAACCTTCTTCATACTGCATTGATATGCTGGCTGATCAAATAGATAGTAGTCAAGTGACGAGATAGTAAACAGAACAAGATGCAAGAAGGTGTGCAATGCGGAAGCACCAAAGCGATTGAGTCATAATGTATCAGTGACATATTTGGGCGGTTTCAACATGACACAAATCACGCTGTTTGTTTGAGGAATACTTTCACCAACAATTTCCGAACGAGTTCTCCAAATTTGCTCAGAAAATTTGGATATTCTGTGTGATGCAGTCATTGGGCTATTCGAGTCTGCTCCATAATGAGTTCATATCATTGCTCCATTGCTTTGTCCCAAGTTGATGCCGTTTCAAAGAAATGCTATCTCGTCTTGCTATGGAGACCCGATTCTCTGCCATAGTCCAAAATAAAAAAAAAAAAGCCAAAGCTCTCTTGGGCTAATAGTTGCTCGTGGAAGGCATCCTTTAGCACTTCATAGTAGTAGCTCTTTCAAGTATGGAGAGCTTCAAAAGTGGATTTGTGCCTATCAAAGAGCGAAGATGTTTTGGCGTTGACGCTTACGTACAAAAGTTGGCGGAGTACCTTTTCCGAAAAACTATGTTGGCTGTAGACGTTCTTGCCGCTGCATTGCTCAAATCTTCATTGATTTCTCGTGGATTGATAGAAATTGACGTGCTCTATGGTGTGCCTGTCCGGCTGATGTTGTCCCTAGGAACATTGATTTGCATGATGGTGCAACGAGTCTTAAGAGTTTATAGAGCTGCTCATGGTGGTGAATTGGCTGTGTAAATCAATTTCGATAACCGCTGGCTTCTTAAGAATGTCGGTCTAGTCTTGTGGGACGGTGTTGAAGAGGATTCTTCAGTATTATATGTGTTCGCTGGTTCTCAATGCGTCAACATTATTGGTCATTCTGCTTGATTCGTAACCTAATTTGTAAGGGATCATAAACTGCAGAGAAAGTGGTGGTTGACAGTTATCTGGACAATGAAAATAAGAATAGGCGCTTTTCTCTTCAACCCATACGCATGCAGATGGCTTGGGCCTCACTTTCAGATTGTCCTAAGACTGATTATTTTCATTGTAGCACTAAGATTAATGAATCCCCATTGCGTCCGGAATAATTAAAAGGTATCCAGAGCAATCTCGATATCAGATTAATCAAAAGGCATCCAGAGCACTCGCGTTATAGGCAGTATAATCAGTAGCATTTTTCATGGAATCCATATCGTTTCTGCCATGATGTCCGTTCATCACACCATCGCACATTCTTGCCAAATAATTATCAAAGTTCAGACTGAATGATGTTACAAGTAAATCAAGCGATCCCGTCGCTACAATTGAAAGCGATGCAAGTCAAATGAAACCTAAGCAATTCGTAGTTTCTTTTGCAGACACTTTTCTCCCCAAACAGATATTTGCTTGACCATTCTTGCATGCTAAAATGGAAAATGAGAGTCACTGTTTTCCCACGTCTTCTTACCTTTCGAGAATTGGAAAAGGCATATTTATGACGAGGGAAGTCTTCGCAAGAAACTTGAAAAAAATTTTGAAATCAAATGTATTCTGCTCCATTTTTCTTAATACAATGCGGGTGTTCTGGGTTAAACCATCGACGACATCTCAACATTCACAAAACCATCAATTTCGTCAGTAGACACTGAAGAACTAACCGCCAGGTACCCTCGATTCAGTGAACTATGTCTGTACCATGATTGGCCTCCAATGCACACGAGCATTGCGGTTAGGCACCCGCCCAAATTGTAAAGAATATCCTCATAATCAAACACACGGACCGGGTTCACAAAGTTCTGAACGTATTCCAGAATGATACACGCTGTAACCATACAAGCCATGGTGATCTTCCACGGTCTGTATGAGTCCCAGAGGAAATAGAATTCGACCGTTAGGATGAAAAACGTGGAGAAGTGGATCGCCTTATCATGGCCCAATTGGAGCAGGGCAAAGCCAAGGTATGCTGCCCCGAGAAGCGAGATACAAAGTACTAAAGACGGTTAGAACCCAGAGCTGGAAAAATTGACCGAAATGACATACAACACAATATCGAGAAGCGAACCATAACGCGCTGGTCTCTAGATGAATTCTACTTACGATCTGTTTGCAGTCCGGACCCGTTGTAGAAGAGCGCGCTGTCTGCAAATGCGCGGTGGCCGAGCGCGCTAAGGGCGAGATGAAGCTCGATGCGACTGAAGTTTTGCATTTCCTTTTCTTTCGCAAGCAAACCAAGCCACGAGAACCAAAGGACGATAGCAGTGTTAACGTGTCTTCAGGAAGGAATAGTTATTTTGGTTAAGACAAAATCTCTTTCTTGCTTACTAGTCTCCAGTGTACATTTACACATTTTCCGTCACCTTCATAGTTAACCAACGCTCCTCCTTGCCAGCGCTCCTTCTTGCCAGCGCTCCTTCTTGCCAGCGCTCCTCTTTAACTATTGTTTCTCCTTACCTGCTCTTCTTGTACATAACGCTAACTCCACACAGTGGTTGTCAAAATCTTTGCAACCCACCTACTTGAAAGCCGCAGCTCTTCTTCCGCCCAATGATTTCCCTGAGAAGGTTATTCCGGTCCATTGATTACCTCACGCGCGCGGTGCCGCCGCCCCGAACCGCAAGTGCACCTACGAAGCCCGCCCTACAGAAGAACCTCCCGCCGCGAGACGCTGCGCGTCTAGTGTTCTCGCCTTCCGATTTGAACGAACGCTTCCGTGGCGATTACTTGGCCCCGTCTGCCTCTCAGCTTACGCACGCCGACTCATTTTTCGCCCGCGCTCCTGTTCAGCACCGCTGGACTTGTGCAGCGTATGCAGATATACCCGCACAGAACTCTCCTCCGCCGGAAGTTCTCCTTTTGGGCCACACAAATGCAGGCAAGCTGACACTCATCAACAGTCTTTTTGCAGCCAAAGCCACCACCTTACCCGAGTACGCGTATGTTTCTCGTCGTGCAGGCTATACGCAATGCCTCAATTGCTACAGTGTCGGTCCTCGATTAAATGTCGTTGACAGCCCAGGATATGGACAATTTGGAGAGGTTCGACAGGGCGAAGTGGTGACTGAATTCATTCAGAGACGACAACAACTTCGGCGCACATTTGTGGTCGTTGATAGTATAGAGGGGCTTCGTGAGGAAGACGCTGCGTTGGTAGAATTTCTCACTGAATGTGGTGCTCCTTTTGAGGTTGTCTTCACTAAAGTGGATGCCGTAATAGAAAAAATCTTCCCTCGTACTGACCTACGGCGCTCACGCACAGATGCTGCGGGACGCTTGGCTGCCTACGAATTGGTACGAGAGGGAAACTCACGCGTAGTTGAGTATTTTGAGGAAATCATCAACACTGCTGGTCTTCGTGATTTGGCATCTTTGCCACGACTCTTGTTTAATAATTCTCATACTGGAGCGCTCATCCCTCGTCGCCATGGTGTACGTGAAGTTCGCCATGCTATCTTGGAAAGTTGTGGATTGGCGCTGCTGCCGCCACCAATGAGAAGGGAAAATCCTCTTGGTTTACAGGAGCTGGCAACTCTACAGCCACAGGGAAATGTTCAGCCATCACAAGTTGATCTCTCGGCCGATTTGAAAGCAGCAAACAAAGGGCGCCGGAAGCGCGTCACCCGCCGTCCTGCCATTCCTTAGCTGTTTGTTACTCATTACTATTCATCCATGCCTGAATCCTAAGTTTTGGGCGAGAAACATAGAACCATCCAGGGAAAACTAATACATCATGATCTACCGAACCTCATGTCATCTCATCTTCTACAATCCAGTCCCGACTACCTCTGCTCATGTTGTATTCATCTCTCGCACCGCTGTTTCCAACTGTACTGCTGAAGTTTCTCATCGTTTCTCTACCGCTGAAGTTTCTCTTCTCTACTGCGGGGTGTCGTTCGTCTGTCTATTTTTGTTTATCAAGTACGTCCTGTTCTACAGACACATGATGTGCCTTTTCTGTCTTCTTCGTACCACCCCTCAATTCTTTTTCTTTCAATTGTTCTTTGAGCGTATATTCAACGATGAGTCTGAGTCAGGAAAATGTTAAAGTACAATGGCGATAGTCATGCAAGCTAGAACCGTCCACCGCGGCCACCAAAACCACCTCTGGATCCTCCACGTCCACCAAATCCGCCTCTGGATCCTCCACGGCCGCCAAATCCGCCTCTGGCACCTCCACGGCCTCCACTAAATCCACCTCTGGATCCACCTCTACCTCCAAAACCTCCACGGCCACCACGAGCACCGAAACCTCCACGGCCACCACGAGGGGCACCGGCTCCACCGCTCTTTCTCTTTGGCTTAGGACCATATTCCTTTGGCTTTGGCAAAAATCTCTCCAATGGGAGCAACTTGTCGGGACTGATGTAGAATTTATCTCCGTCCTTGAAAGAAGTGGCTTGGACACCTTCAGATGGCTTGATGGTGAAGAAAACCTCGTTCAAAGGACCCAAGATTTCATCAACTTTTCCCACTTGGGTCTTGTTCTCCAAGTAGATTGGCGCATTGAAGTAAGGAATCTTCACATTAATGGAACGACAAACAATGTCGCCCTCACAAGCATGCATAAAAGAGCCCATTTCTAAAACACTTTCTGGTGGTCCTTGTGGGACTTGGGAGAAGCCTCCACGGCCGCCTCTGTGACCGCCTCTGAAGCCACCTCTACCTCTGTTCATGTTGTTTAGAGTTTTGTATAATATAGTTGTAGGAAATTTTTCCAGTGCGATGAGACTACTACCTGAGATGTACGGGTGCAATGTGGATGAGATGGTAAAGAGACTTACTGATATGGCATGGAGAATCCAAATATACTGCTATTCCTTTTATTTTGTGGGGTTTGACTCATTGGCGTTTATTTCGAACAATAGACTTTTTTGATTTCTACTCATTCCCTATCATTTTGCATGAATACCTTTCTATCTCATGAATAAAAAACATTTGCAATGAGTTTGTCACGTGACCTAGCCTCTTCGCTGATGAACTCAATGACATAATAACGATGGCATCGATAGCTTAAGTTTAGACACATCTGAATATGTTTTGGCAATTCTCACCATTAAGATCGATAGTTAAAGGGGCCCATACTATTTTGTTCACAGGAGGTTGTTCACCCTTATGTGCAGTGCATGGAGATGAGTTTGGTACGGAGTTTACCAATTTGGAGAATGCAAACCTACTCTGTAGAACTCATAAGACAGCAGATAAGAGTTCCTAATTTCATTAGATTAAATATGGGATTAACGTAGTTGGTCCTGTATATAATATATCTTCCCCTTGAAGGTAAGTTAGGCCGTTTTATGGTGAAATACTGGTGCTTGTCTAAAGAGATCCAAATAATGTTTGTATAGGCACCGCTGGTTGCTGGTTTACTCTGGCTGTTTATGTCCTCAAGTCAATTGGCACGTGTCTGTCCTGATATCCAACGAAGGCCTTCATGTCACGTGACGAACTGAACTAGGTGAAAAGCAAGGGCTTTTGTGTCACAGCCAAAAGATAGTGGGACTTCAAAACACAAGTACCAGTCTCATTTATGATGACAATTCCTAACCTTATCATTTTCCATCCTATGCTTCTGCTCAAGAATTGTTTGCTTCGCTTAAGATGTCGCTTATTTCGTCGATAAATATCCTGCATCTAGGTGATGCTCCATATGCGTATCTGGTGTGCTCTATCTGAATGTCTGGCAGAAAAATAAAGAGAAAAAAGAAGAGCAAAACTAATAAAGGAGAAATCCCAACCCTCTGCTATTCAATTATTCCCCTACATCCCTCTTCATTGTCTGTAGTTCAAACCCGCAACCATCTCTCACCTTGATCACTCCTATTACTCGGGGTGTACGGGTGTGATCCACCCTCAATCCGCACCCGCACCCCGGTTCACGATTACCGAACCCCGATTCCTCATAATATAAACAGGTGTCAATTGTTCTCATGAGTGTTTCTCTGCGTATGTTTGCATCAATGGAGGCCCCTGTCTTAATGTGTATAATCGCATCTACTAACTGATATAGAAACGCCCACCTTCACCGTGGGTCTCACGCCGGATGAGAAGAAGCTCTACTCACAATTATTCAAGGCCCTTGACCCGGAAGGTAGTGGAATTGTCACGGGAGAGAAAGCTAGGGCTACGTTTGAAAAGTCGGGATTGCCTCCTAATATTTTGGGCGAAATTTGGCAGCTTGCTGACCATAACAATTTGGGTTTCTTGACCCAATTTGGCTTCTGCTACGCCATGCGTTTGATTGGAGCCACCCAAGCGGGTAACTATCCGACGGCTGCTCTTGCTGAAAAGCCTGGGCCGTTACCGAAGTTCGCCAACTTGGGTCCAACGCTTTTGAACCCTCAACTTACAAACAGCCTGCTTTTGCAGACACAACCAAGTGCGGTGGTGCCGCCGCTGGTTCCTAGTCACGAGGCCCAGGCCCAGCAGCCGGTGATGCCAATCACTCCTGCTGACAAGGCTCGTTTTGCGCAAATGTTTGTCAAGACTACTGGTTCTGAATCCGCTGCTTTGGACGGTGCCACGGCCAAGGAGATCTTCCTCAAGGCCAAGTTGCCCACTGACACTTTGGGCAGTATTTGGGGCTTGGTGGATGTCCAGAATCGTGGCTTTTTGGACATGCCTGCCTTCATCATGGCCATGCACCTTATCCATGGTGTTTTGAGCGGTGCCTTGAAGCTGTTGCCTCCATTTTTGCCGGATTATGTATGGCTGTCTGTGTCAACCACCACGCCAGGTACGGACCGTCAGGTTTCCAACGCTAGCGTTGCGTCTCAGGCAACAGTGCAGCATTCGAGTACAGCACAACGTGCTAACACGTTGCAACGCTCTGCGCTGCCTGCTGCTGCTCCTGTTGCTGCTGCACCAGCTTCTTCTTCTGCTCCTGCTCCTACTGCTCCAGCTCAGGAATGGGTTGTAACTCCTACTCAAAAGCAACAGATGGATGCTATTTTCGACAGCTTGGATAAGGAAAGAACAGGCGAGTTAAGCTCCGACAAAGTTGCGTCGTTTTTGATGACTTCACGTCTTGATCAACACGATCTTGCGGCCATTTGGGACTTGGCGGACATTCAGAATACGGGAATTTTCAGCCGTGTCGAGTTTGGCATTGCATTGTTTTTGGTCAACCGCCGTCGTGCAGGTCTTCCTTTGCCTAATATTGTGCCTGAACCTTTGATTGCTTCGCTTTCCCAGCCTTCGTCCCAGACGTCTGCTGTTCCAAACCCTCAGCCTGCTGCTCCAAATCCTCAACCAGCTGCTCCTACAACTCACCCAAGCTCTGCTCCTCCACAACGTGCTCCAACTTCTCAGGCTCCAAAGTCTTCTCTTGATGATTTGGCAGACATATTTTCATCACCAAACCCTCCTACAACTGCTACAAATGCTCCTACAGCTGCTGTTCCAGCTACTGCTCCTTCTGGTACAAACGCACCTGCAACAGCTGTTCGTGATGCCCCTGCTTCTGCTCCTGTTTTGAATGCTAGGTCTAGTAGCAGCGACTTGACGTCTGACTTGCCTAAAGTGAGGAAACAATTTACTTCTTCTTTCAAGCCAACTTCCTCTTTTGGCCAGTCTTTATTTGCACATGCCTCTAGTCCATCTAAGGAAGATCCTAGCTTGATTGGTGATGACGTGCCATCTTCTTCTGTCCAGAGCCCTGCTCTTGAGACTCCGCCAGCGGTATCGAGTCCTGCTCCACCTGCTGCTAGTCCTGCCAAAACAAGAACTGTTGATTATGAAGCGTTGCGTTCTGTTCCACCTCCTCCTCCAAAATCAAGAGAGACTAGCGAACAGATAACCAGCCTGCCCACAGGTTCCTACTTCCCTAGCCAACAGGCTCATTCTACACCTCAGAATGTGGAAAGATCAAGCTCTAGTTTCCTGCAGCCTGGCGAAAGATTCTCAAGTTTCCAGCCTGCTAATAATGACTTATTGGCAGATCCTTCTTCGGAAGTGTCGGGCAAATTATCCGAAGCAACATCAGATATCGCCAACATTTCTAACCAAGTTAAGTCGTTGACTAGTCAGACTTCAAACTTACACGAAAAGAAGGTTCGTGCTGAACAGGAATTGACACGTATTCTTGCAGTCAAGGAGGAAATTGAGTCCAAGTTGAAATTGTTAAGAGCTTCCTATGCTAATGAAGTGAAACAGGTTGAACAAGTGGAGGCTACTTTGAATAATGCTAAGGAGGAGACTGAAGCTTTGAGATCTGAAGCTTCAATATCTGAAGCTAAACTTAACCAAGTGTCTGGTGAGCTTAACGAGAAGCAGGTTACAGTCGAGGAGCTTCAAAAGACCAACTCCGCTCTTAAGGAAAAATTGGGATACATGAACGCAGAAATTGCTGAATTAGAAAAGCAAGTGGATGCCAAGGTTGCACAAAGCCAGCAGTTGACCAATGAAGCAAACGTCAAAAAATCTCAAGCACAAGTTGCTTTTGTCAAAATTGACGATTTGAAATCAAAGCTTTCTGAGCTCGAAGAGTCCAACCGCCAACACCAAGCAGAAATAGAAAAGGCGGAGCAGGATCGCCAGAGAGCTGAACAAGAGTATGCGAGACTAGAACAGGAACGTCTTGCTCAGGAGGAGCGTTCTAAACAATTGCAAGCACAAAAGCACGAAGTTGAAAAGCAAGCAAAGTCCATATCAGATCAAGCAGCTGGCTTGAGTAAAACTGCTACGGCCATTGCAGGTGCAGCTGTTGGTGGTGCCACTGCCCTTGTGGGATCACACTTGATGTTTGGGTCTAAGGAAGAGAAGCCTGAAGAACGCAGTGTCGAAAGTTCGCATCTGAACTATGCTGAAAGTGCACACCCTTCTGTCTCAGAAAAGAAGGAAGTCGAAAATTTGTCAGAGCAAGGAACCCATTCTTCTGTATCTTTGGATTTTAATGACCTTCCAGATGCCCAAGTTAACACGACAGAGGTTGCAAACATCCATGTTGATGAGCTTGTTGAGAAGCCTAGTGCAGATATGACGGGTCTTGATAATGAAGAGGAAGTCAAAACAGAGCACTTGGCTGAGAATGTTCACCAATCTGCACCTGAATCTGTGAGCGCTACAATGCCTGGTTCTACGCCTGGTTCCTTGCCAGCAGATGCACCACAAACCGCTGGAGAATCGTCTGAATTTGAGCACGAATCGAAATCACATCAAGAAGACACGACTTCAATTGAGAATGATGACTTGGAAAAACTCAAGAACAGATTCCCTGAAGTGGATTATGACAACACAGACCAGACTGTATCATCTTCTGCGGTGACTGACTCATACAAGCACACCGATTCTGGAGAGACACCAGTGACTTCTCCTGAGAATTCTGAGTATAGATTTCAAACTCCTGGTGCCGGAGTTGTCGGCAGTATGGTTGGAATGCCAGGGGTTTTGGTTGGTGTTCAAAGGACTGATTCCTTGACATCCAGTGTCCAAAATAACGCATCCATGTCCATCCGTGACGACAACATCGATGACATTAGTGAACGTGAGACTTTAGAAGCGCCATCTTATGAGAAGGAAGCGTCTGAAGAGGTTCGTGCTGAAGATTCCAGCGAAGCTGAAAGAAACTCGTCAGGAGTCGGCCTGTTTGAAATTGTGAATGCAGATGAAGCCAGAAGCTCTGAGGCAAATGCTGAGCACGTGCCACACAATGTTTTAGAACATGAAGCAAATGAGCAGAAGGATCTTGAAGCAAGACTGGGTGTGTCTCCAGACGAGGAATTCCCACCAATCAAGGAGTTGGACTATGAAGAGTCTTCTTCCTCTTCTGACGACGATGAGGCTCCCGAAAGATTCGATGATGCGGTGGATATGTTGCAATCCCCACCTACTGCAGCTAATGGAGCAACAGCTGGGTCGAATGAATTTGAAGATGATTTCGACAATTTGGCCCCAGCCTCTGAAGAGAAGGAAACTGCTGCTCAAGACGACGACTTTTTCGGCGACGAGTTCAATGACTTGACTGCTGCTCAGGATGACCGGGATGATTTTGAAAGTGGGCCCCAAGAAGTTACAATGGATGATCATTTTACTGGATCCGATGTGTTTGGTTCTGTTGGTAAGAGTTCTGTGCCCGACTTTTCTTCTGCAAGCAATGCCAACGTTGCTAATGCCGACACTGCAGACGAATGGGAACAATTGTTTGCAGGATTTGGTTCGACAGGAAGTACAGCACCGGTGGATGCTACAGCAACGACTAACGAAGAATCTTCGAAGGAATTGGCCATTGAAGAATTGGTGGGTATGGGGTTCGAAAAAGATGTAGTTGTCGAAGCGTTGGAACTGGAGAACTGGAACATTGAAGCAGCCACAAACTACTTGTTGGACCATGCCTGAGGGTTTAATAATTCTAAGTATTTGCAGTTTTAATTTGATATTTTATGAAGAGTTTCTTTGTCCATTGAGCTCTGTACTGATGCGAAATTTGGGTTTGTTTTCAGTCTTCAAGCTTGCGAGTTGGGGTTTGTAAGGTCACACGGAAATCACAAATAACTCCTTCACCTGAGGCCGAGGAATCAAACTCAGATTACCGATTGAATCCGATGACCATGGCCAAGCGGTCTGTCCGAACGAAGGCGAAGTTGGCCAAATGGGCACACTCAGATCCGTGCTTTACAAAAACGGTGGACCGAATATGAAGGAAACTCTGTTCTGAGGTATTGAGCTCAGATTGCTTTGCTCTCTGCCAGTTAGGTCACTGTCAGTTAATAGGGGACTGTCAGTTAATAGGGGACTGTCAGTTAATAGGTGACTGTCAGTTAATAGGTGACTGTCAGTTGATAGGGGACTGTCAGTTAATAGGGGACTGTCAGTTAATAGGTGACTGTCAGTTAATAGGGGACTGTCAGTTAATAGGGGACTGTCAGTTGATAGGTCACTGTCAGTTGATTGGTGACTGCCAATTGATTCGAGCATCTGATTTGTTGGGCACACTAGCAAACTTGCTTGTTTAATAGCAAACATGCTCAAGAAAAGTATGTTTCTCTGGAATTTCATGTAGAGTGAACGGGTATGGGCTACAAGCTCCATTTCTCTTAGGATCAACAGCATGAATCGGATTTCAAATTACTTAGCCAATTTATGGAGTAGCAAGAGCTCGAGTGTCTTATTTAAAACAAATGGAGTGCAAACATATGATGGAAAAGTAATTTAGATAAGCTCTCTGATAGCGATCCGTTTATAAAATGTGGGCAAAGTATCGATGTATTAAATAAGTGAATGCTATTTGATCTTTTTGTTGATACGTTGGTTTACTACTGGTACGTTGGTTTCCTTTACTGATACTTAATCCCCTTTCTATTCATTTCCTTTACTGATGCCTTATTCTTCTTTTGTGCTTATGTTCCTTCCTCTTATTCTACTAGGGTCTCTATCAAGACAATTAGGAAGTATTGATGTAATTGTGAATCGAATTTTGAGCTCAGTAACTGTGGTTTTTACTTAGCAAGGTAACTGTAGAAACAGGTACTGTAGAAACAGGTACTGTAAAGTTCGGTAGTTTAGAATTCGGTAGTTTAGAATTCGGTAGTTTAGAATTCGGTAGTTTAGAATTAACTTAGAATTCACTTAGAATTTGATAATAGCGTACTGCTAGTGTTAATTGTACAATTACGGGCAATTCTGATGCGGTAATAGGTCTCTTATTAATGAGTGTTGGTTCTCTTACTAACAATTTAGCTGCTTCGGCATTGCCGTACTAAACCATAAAGTTCAGGACTTACGTGGCTATGCTAATGATTACCTGCCGCCCCCAGAACACATTTCACCTAATTCAGAAACGAATGGGACACTCACCAATATTGGCTACTCTTCGGAATATGCCGCTACTATTCTAAACAGTACTTTCTTAACATACTGTATCTTAACATACTCTTCCTTAACATATTCCTATCTTAACATGCTTCTGTCTTAGCAGTACTCTAGTCTTAACAGTAATCTAGTCTTACCAGAGTAAGTCTTAACAGTAACATTATTAACTCCATTGTATTAATGTCTGACACTTCTATATTTTATCCTCTAATGCCCATCAGGAACGTGATAACTGTAAAATGCCATTAATGCTCTAGAACGTAATGGAAGTATGGAAGTTGTTGATCCAGACTAAACTAAATAATTGCCCAATAATCCATAATCCAATGACCCAATGATCCACAATATCTTCCGAAGCGTAAATCGTGCCGGATTTCTGTTCCACTTACACGGGCCGCATCATTTGACCAGTTCGATGTCTACCGCAACTTACCTCCGTGACTTTTCAGTAGTTGTGGGTACGATAAGATTCATATAGAGAACTATTTAACGGATGAATATTTTCAAGATTCTGTTTGTTATTACTTTCTATATACTCCACAGAGTTGCTGTGGCCTAACAGATTCCTAGGCAAATTCAATTGATGAATACATGTCGGCTTGATGAGGAACACTGCCTTCTTTCCACAGGTTCCCCTCTTAAGAACAATTTCTCTTCGGTGCCGCCTTCTTCCATACAAACTCTTCACAACAATTGTCAATTTTGAAATACATAACCTTTTAACTAGTACTCAAGTAAACCGTTCAAGAGCCTCCTTCACATCACCAAGATCCAATTCCGCCTTGTTCAAGTCCTCCAAATTCTCCACTGGTCTTTCCGCCTGCGGAGTGATTCTAAATGCGTGTCTAGCCACTGGCTCCTCCCAGTCAATGATGGCAGAATGCACCACTCTTCTGTTATCCCACACAACAACCGAATTTGGTTCCCAGTTTGCTCTCAATTGCAAGTCATGCGCAGATTCAATGTGGTTGTACAAGAAGTTCAACAAATAGTCCGACTCCTGCTGCTTCAACTCGACAATTCGGCGAGAAAATGGCCTGTTCAAGAAAATGATCTTTTCCTTGGTTACAGGATGAACTCTGATCAACGGATGGATATGAGAAACGGGCGCTCTACGCTCGATTCCTCCTCTCTTTCTGGAGTTCTCCGCCTGGTCGCCAGAAGTGTGCAACACGTGCAAGCCTTCCAATCTCTTTTGGAACTCAGGCGACAATCTCTTGTACGCCTCCACAGTGTCCGCAAAGATGGTGTCACCACCAGCGTCTGGCCCATCCAAAACTGAAAAAAACGTGATTCCTGGAGGCTGAAGCTCGTAAGAAACATCGGAATGCCATCCTACTGCATTGGTCCGTTCCGCAAACACCCGGTCAAACTCTCCCTTGTTTGCTCTTCTGTATGTGATGTGCAACTCTGGGTGGTTCTTTGGTGCACCAGAAGTAGGGTGGATGTGTAAACGGCCAAAATGTTTACCGTAATCCACAGCGAAGCCTGGACCCTTCGAAGCAAAGTCCTGGTCTCTGAAAATCACCACGCCTCGTTGCGCAACCAACAACGCCAATTCGTCCTTTCCTTTGTCATCCAATTGCGACAATTGCACGCCCGTAATCACCAGCCCCAACTTTGGAGTGACTCTTTTGACAACCTGAGGTCCGCCAGCAGGCAAGAGGTTAGCAAAAGATGGGTCTGCTCTATTTCCGGGGTCCTCATGCTTGAAAAATGTCAATGGCGCGTACTTTTGGTTTGGGTTCCAGGTTGGCAAAAAGTCTGGAAACTTGGCATTGGCTCTTTCGCTTTCGCTGACAACGAGCGTTCCATCGGCGTCCACAGAGTCGGTCTCCTTGTTGTAGTGGGTGTCGAAGTCTCCTCCACGGCGTGCCATTTTGTTATCTTTTTTGCTTTGTAAGGCGGTTCTTTAAGTAAGGCAGATAAACGAGTCTATCGTGTTCTGATGCTTAGGGACAATTCTTTATGGGCAGAATTGACTGTGAGGTTTTCTGGTGGGAGGATTTAATTGCCCCTTTTTTATATGAGATATTTGTCCCTAAGCCACACTTTGTAACGGGTGCAAATTATTGCTGCACGCCATGTGATCATGTACTGCATGTTATGCAAGATTAGTAACAGAAGCCACAGTTCTAAGCATGAAAGTGTGGAGCAGAGAATCGGAGATAACATAACCGTTTAATGTGGTATGGTCTTCTGTCTTACGATATTGAGGTTGTGGCTACAGAAACGGTTTCGCTTCTAAGGGTACAGAATTTGCGCCATCATGTCGGTACTAGTAGATGGCGCATTCTCATCAATAATGGGAATTCTGATTTCCGCCCACTCGGTCTTGTTGCGTATTGCGCCCGAATGCTTATCACGAGTTGCATTTTCATAACGTTTCTGCGTCTCTTTCGCAATTGAGCTCCCACTTCATGTAATTCCGTCTCTCGATTGCGAAAAGGTTGTACGCTTTCGGCATCAATTCCTGGTCCTTGCGCCATTTGAAATGTGAAATTGAATGTGCCCATCTGGGAAGGAATAATGCTGTTCGATCGGCTGATCTTTATTGTAGTCTTTGTTTTGCCCCAGAATCCCTCTGTTTTGTATCCTTCCAATATGTCCTGCATTCTGATACTGTGGCTTATCGTTCCTTATGCACAGAGACGTATGGTGAGATGTACGGGTTTGGATGTTTATCTTGTGGTGCCAATTTTGATGTGAGCAAACAAGAAACGTCATGTTGTTACATAATCAAACTGTTGCAAAAAGTCTTTTCCCTACCCAATTTCCGTAGAACCACAGATTAGTTCACCTCCTCTTAAACATGATTCTTCTACAGTTCGTTAATATATTACTTTTGTATTAAATCCCATCCCAACTAGACCAGCTAGTTACTATTTTCCGCCGGTCAGTCTATTAGTTTTTGATTTGACATAATGCTCTGTCTTGGTCAAACGATGTTACAAAAAATTGTGCCACCGCTGGACTAGCACAAGTCTTGGTCTTTTTCTTTGGTTTCGTCACTTTAAACTGTGAAGGTCCGAGCTCCAAAGGTTTAATTGCTTCCTTAGTATCTCCCGCTTCTGATTTTGGCGACATTATTGGAGAAGGATAAGCGCTGGCACCCTTAGTAGTGGCGAGTGAAATTTTGGCAGTCTCTTCTGGTTTAGCAGCAACGACCGGACTTTCTGGAACGGGGCTTTGGGCAGCCTCGCCGGACGCCCAACAACAGTCCAAAAAGTTACGGATACAAGCTTGACACTTGCCGTCTGTTGTCTCCTCATCACACTTCTTCTTTCTTCTTCGGCATGTCAAGCAACCTGTCTTTGTTCTCCTTTTAGGTGCTGCGTCTTGTTTCTGGGATCTAGGCTTCTTTGAGGCCGCGCATTTGGATTTTCCTGATATGCTGAAAACCTGTTGGTAACTCTTGTAGTTAACAGAAGTCATTATGGGTATTGGGGAAAGAGGAGGGAAAAAAAGGTGATTATGAAATGATGTTTTCGAATGGCTATGATATTTTGGCTATGAATGCACAAGTCTTTGACGTGATGGGTCATCAGGGTCCCATTATGGCAACCAACAGAGATAGCCGCGCACTAAGCGCAAGAGAAAGCGACGATGTATGAAAACAGACAATTGTCTCGCGCGCGCTTTCCGTCGGGAGACAGGCTTGATACGGGAATGGAAACTGACAACGCGAGCGCGGCAAATACGGGGTTGCCGTTTAAAGACATGGCGGCTACAATACTCAAGTCACGTTCCGAACACTTGGAAACCAAATCCTGAAAATATCCATTATTGCTTCTGTCACGTGATGCACCTCTTCGAGAGGCAGCACCAAGGGGATCCAAGGTCTGATAAACACCAAGGTAGGCAGAATATGGTTATGGGTGTAATTGTCCTCTCTGAGCAAGAGAAAAAGTAAAGGAAGAGAAAAAAAATTGCCTATTCGTTCTATTCCTATGTACAAAAGTGATTCCCTAAATACTAAATTCTGTGTCTGTTCTCCTTGGTCACATGCATAGGAGACCAAATACCTCTGACAGACTCGTTGTTGGACATGACCTTTTGGTTGAATTTGAATTTGGAATTTCCGCTCCGTTGACTGTGTTCGACAAGTTTCTTGCAAACCTCAGAGACAGATAAATTTTTAACGTCCACAACTTCCTGAGCACCGTTGCTGTAGTTGAATGTGATTTGTGGGTGACCGTTTTTCTTAATCACCTCGAACATAATTTCTTTGTTCTTTTGAGCAAAGTTTTGGAGGTTGACTTTTGGATCGGTCAAGAAGTCTCTAACACCCTGAGAAGAACCACCCCAGTTACAGTATTGAAGACTGATCTTGTAACATGGTTTGACAAATGCAGAAACACCGTTGCGGGCTAAGGAAACCTTAGGAATAGCTTTCACCGGCATTTATGTGGAGTAGGTGAATATGACTTTGGTTTTTTTTTTCATTTTTACTTTTCGTATTCGCGGGTTATATGCACACTGTTATCACCAAACTTGGAACGAAAGAGAAGAGACAATAAGGTTGAATAGAATTCAATTGTTGAAGGAGATGTTTTGAAAATGATTTGATAAGTTTGGTTCTCAGGAGTTCTACATTAGCATATAGTGGCTTTTATATTATTATGTATAATTGACGTATTACATAATAAACAGTTGTTCTTCGTAGTATATCACTAACTTGATTTAGGCCTTCATCAATTTGATACCTAAGGTACAGCAAATGGTGCCGATCATTAGCAGTCACAATAAATCTAATGAGTAAGAAGTATCAGTGTCTAATAATCTTAATTACCCTTCTTCCACCTTGCCTCAGGTATACATTATAAAGTAACAAATGATATTAGTACGATATGTAAAAAGAAATAATAAGATAGTAATGGTTTCGTCTATCATCATATCTTTTGATAAGGCTACTTATCTTTATCATGATATTACCAAACTCCACTATTTTCTGGGAGACCATTTTCTATCTTTTCATCTGATCTAAAAGGCCATTCTTTTTGATTTCCTCTACCTTCTCTGAACCAAGTTCTATATGCTAGTGATGTGTAACTTATTTTATATTCATCAGCCATTAAATATTTCTTCTAAATTTTTGCTATTACCATTCTATCCATTTAAAAATTTCAAGCAGAGTATTTTGAAATCTGATATATTTTCACCTTCAAATACGAATATCATCAAATAGTTCGTTTTTGAATTGTTATATAGTAATATCGCTTTTTGATGGCAGTTTGTTTCTGGTATAATAACTTCATTATTCTGACCTATTACCGTTAGAAAATTGTTAATGTGCTTAAGTGCTAAGGGTATAATGTGCTTATGTACTAAGGGTATAATGTGCTTAAGTACTAAGGGTATAATGTGCTTAAGTGCTAAGTGTATAAATCTAATAAATGTAACTTAAGTACGAAGCGTAAATGTAACTTATGTAACCTAACATTAGTAAGGACATAAACTGAACTACGAAGGTGGTAATAGTTGTATATAAATTATGGCTAGATATCCTAATACAATAAATGATATGAGAAAAAATACATGTCTTAGATAATGAATATAATAAACCATATTTATTTGTGTATCACCAATTCAGTACATATAGTTTCTTCATTAGTTAATCAGTTCACCTTTACAACATATATGGAAAGAAACAGATAGTATGAAGAAATTAAATTAGTGTCTATCGTTCTGCACGAGGTGTTGGTTTTTAGGCCCTGTCACAAGTGCTGCTCTAGAAATTGCTATTGGGCTCATAATAGCAAGGGTGCTGAAGAGCCTTATCGATTGAAGATCAGCTTTATCGATTGAAGATACAGCCTTTTCGAATCGCCGTCTACAAGTTTCCCGTTTTGCTCATCCCATTAATGTTGCTGACAATCTTGTACCTGTTTTCAATTTCTTAGTATGCTGTTGAACCATACTTTGGCAGAGAGTTGCTAAATCACTCATGATGGAGAAATTATGATGAGTTTTTGTTCGGATAATGGAGAAACTACGATTATTTTTTATTGGGTACTTTTCTTGAATTTAATATAGTTGATGAAATAATACTTATAAGATTAGATAAGTGGAATCTTTGGACTTTCCTTGTACCATAGCGAATTTAAATCTGAGTGTTATGTCAACTCTGTTTCTTTCAACTAACAAAGTTTGCTAAGTGAATGTACGGAAGGATCAGTTCTACCACCAATTACACATCACCAATAATACACCACCAATTACACAATACCAACTACACACCACCAATTACACACCACCAATTACACAATACCAATTACGCAATACCAATTACACGATACCAATTACACACCACCAATTCCTTGTTTTCCATATCACAACAAATCTTTTCTATTCAGTTAAAAGTCAAAACTTCAACGCATCTCTTGGTTCTCGCATCGACCAAGAACGCAGCGAATTGTGACGTAGTATGATATCTCGCCATGATTAAGAAAAAAATGCTCCTCAGATGGAGATAATAATATATACCCTATTGGATAATATCTTCCAAAACAGATCGTATATATTATTGAGGTATATCGTATATCATATACTATACATCATATTATATATCATATTATATATCATATTATATATCATAGTTATATATCAGTCATATCAGTCATATCAGTCGTATATCATATTATATATCAGTCATATCAGTCATATCAGTCGTATATCATATACTATATCACATATTATATATCATATTATATATCATATTATATATCATATACTATATCACATTATATATCATATTATATATCATACATTACATATCATAGTTATATATCACAGTCTTATATATTATATATCATATTATATATCATATTATATATCATAGTTATATACCATAGTCTTATACCCTCTACTATATACCCTCTACTATATACCCTCTACTATATACCCTCTACTATATACCCTCTACTATATCTTGTTTATATACAATAACTTACAGTGTGAAGTCATCTTATTATATTAGGTAATAGAGTTATATACTTATAATACCACGGCATAGTGTGGGTTATTTTCAATATAGACTATCTATCTTTTCACCCATTTATCGAATCTTAGTTTTTGTGGATTCATCACCAGGCTGGATCTTCTTTGGATTACATATCTGATTGTATCTTTTCTTTTAAATTCAAACTTTGCGTTTCTTTATCATTTCTATACCATCGTTCTTCTTTTATTTCCGAACTGTTCGCCACTGTTGATAGTTATAAATTGTTGTTTTAGTGCCGGCTGTTTCACTATCGTATCATTTAGAGGAGATCCTCTTCTAAATAAGTAAAATATTTTTGTTCTCACTCAATACTCTCTTTCCATAATCTATCATAACTATAATATACGTGTGGTTATTAATATGAATATATAGATATTAAATTAACGAATAATATGGGTAACAAATTATTGATTTGTTGGTGATGTTAATACAGGTAATTCACTGAAAAGAATATTTAATAATTAAATTATAACAATGACTAATTCAGTAAGAGGTTATTTACAATTACATCCTTTCCACTTAGTAGGTCCTTCACCTTACATAGTGAGAGTATTATAAAAGATACTCTTACATAGTGAGAGCTTTATAAATGATGCCGCATTGCCATCTTTTTAAATAAATAATTATACCACCAAGAATAAAATAAATAGGAAAGATAAAGTATAAAGATATAAAGAAATAGTCTATACTTACTAGGCTTCGTCATATTCTATATATTTATCGTTTTCGCTTTAATACCAAAACCTGTTGGTTTTAGTGACCATAGACCATACCGTCACATGTACTCAATTTCCAACATTAAGATCCTTCATAACGGAATAATTGAAAAGGAGAAATTGTTGAACAACTTACAGAAACACAAATTACTTTCCAATACTGATACCATAATACATTGCTGATTCAGCTCCTGCTAATAAATAATCCCCATAGTTGCATTGCGTGGGCTCATATACCTTCAGGCTTATATTGTAGATCTTATATGGTACAATAGCACTTCATGGATTGGGTAGCGATATAAGTTGTACCCTTCCGGTTGGGCGTGTTTCCTATAAGTCTTAAGATACCTCATAATAAAACGCCTACGGAACATTGGGGTTTTATTCAAAATGGTCTTTAATTCTTTATTTAGCGATATACCATGCATCTCCCTAAGAACTAGATTGACATGGTATACGTGTAAAACTAACTTGGTTGTAACGATAAAACGTGCTACTGGAATTTGAACGAAGGAGACTCACGAGCAGCTTCTAATTCTATACATTTCTGGCCTGCTGGAAAACATCATACTTGATTATGGGGAGTTAACTCGCCAACATGTAGATATTTTACTGGACCGAATACATGTCCGATTGTCGCTGGGACTTCAGTCACCATGGCGGTTTCTTTTCCATTTTTGACCTTTTGTTTCTCATACTTTTCTTTCCGTTTCAACCCTGGTCTTTGGTGGGTGTTGCATCTTTCTGGAGAATTGATTCTTATAATTCAACTCCTTGAAGATAAAATTATCGCTCACCATTTACCTCTGCCCTCTTCATCAATTAAGGGGATTCAACATTCGCTGTTTATTATTGGGGTTATTCAGAATACCATCTTTACGAGGTTTTTGTTGTTTGTCGTGGTGACTTTTCCTTGTTCCCTGGCGGATTGTTCGTGGAATATCGAACTGTCTATCTTTTTATTTTGTCCAGCGGACTGTCTGAAAGAATTGACGGCTTTCTAATTGAAAATCCACTGAGCTCGAAAAATCGATACGCTTTCCACTACGCAATCAAAAGTATTAACATATATTCGGCCTCGGGCCCTTAGTGTACAAGAATTAAAATTAAATTACCTCAATAGTGTCGCTAAGCGCCTCCTCATTGAGCACCTCCTCTGCGTATTTCTCTGGATCCTCGCCATTAGGAACCTTGAAAAACTTGTTTCTCCAGAATCCGTCACTTCCAAGAATCTCCTTCGATGCCAAAGTGTAATTGCCAGCGCGTGGCAACACCTTCGTCCACACGAACCAGTAAATAGCGCCCACAGCAAAAACACCCCATGTGACCACCGGATGAATCCAGTATGGCAAGTGTTCGTAGACGGATTGGCCATGCGAAGGAGGAATGTATGGAGCAACAATCAAATAGAGAGAGGAGAGGAAGAAAAATGCCACCACCGGCCAAGGAACACTGATCGGAGGCTTCCATTCCCGCTGATTCTTGTACGCCGTGTACTTGACGTACAACAAGCCTAGAGCGACAAACGTGTTAACAACGTTCAATGGGTACGAAATCAAGTTCATCACGAAGTTGTATGCGTCACCTGGAGGAGGAGCAATGATGGTGACAATACAGACGATCCAGTGCTGCCACAAGCCCACAAACGGAGAGTTGAATGGTCTCAGTGTAGCAAAGAACCGCGAGAAGGGCAACGAACCTTCACGGCCCAACTGCTGAATGATTCTACCTTGGGAGAAGATGACCGACAAAACATTGCCCAAAGTAGACAAGGCCACAATCACCGAAGCAGCCTTTTCTGCTCTGTCACCAAAGGCATGTTTGAAGAAAGAAGCAACGACAATTCTTTTGGAGGCAAGAATCTCGTCGGCAGGAATCACAGCGAAATAAGCAATGTTCACAAAAATATAGAGAATGGTAATCAAGATCAAAGCACTAGGAGCAGCGACTTTCAAGACCCGAGTAGGATTCTTGATTTCTCCCAATGCATAGTTGGCGTTCGAGTATCCAACATATGACCAGATCACGTTATACAATGCATTCACAATTCCGTATCCGGTAGGAGTAGTTCCGCTGAAGGAGTCGTGGAAATTGTGAGGGTCTGAGAAGTTGGAGTTCTTAATGCCGCCGCCCAAGGCCACCCATCCAGTAATAGAAATGAATAAAATGATGACCAACTTGAACATACCCAAGGCGTTGGCCAACAACAATCCGGACTTCACGTGAAGACCGTTGATCAAAAACGCAAACGTAATCACACCAATACCAATGGCTCTAGAGTTCCATTGGGTGACTTCTTTTCCAGCGGCGTTCAACAAGAATTCTCCGGTGACAATGGAGTTACCAGCAGCCCAACCCAAGAAGAAAATATAAGATCCGTACATGGCGGTGACGAAGAATTTTGGCTTCGTGTAAATGTATTCCAAGTAGTTCTTTTCACCTCCATTTCTTGGAATGGCAGACCCCAATTCCATGTATGTAAGAAGACCAGTAAACGCGATGATGGAGCCCACAGCCCACATGATCATGGAGGTACCTACCGATCCAGAGAGACTAAGAATTGTACTGGCGGTGGAGAAAACACCGGCGCCGACAATTCTGTTGGTCACCAAGAACACAGCGGAAAAGATGCCAATTTGCTTCTTGTTCTGGTCAATGTTGACCACGGCGACATTGGCCTCATCATCGGAAAAATTCTGAAGGTCCGAAGTGTCCTTGTTGCTGGCAAATGTATCACTTATCTTTGACCCAGCCGAATCAGACATTTTGTTTTGCAGAGAAAGTGAACGAAGTAGTAGGATCTGCCTTGCATTATATGCCACTGTCCTCGGATTTCAGGTCTGCTGCCGAACGTCTTCGCATGGTCATCGGGCCGGTTTTGAAGGGTTCGTGCAGCGATATGGGTCTGGCTGGGCTTTGCCACCTTCGGAAAAAACCCCGTATATTCTGCATTAAATATGGGCTGATCACGTGGTACCCTCGGTTTCGGTGCGACTCCCAAGGCTTTTTGCTTCCTTGCCATGCGGCGTTGCTGCAGGGAACAAGGCATTTTTTTCTTGTCGCCTTTTACCTCAATACTACATGTTCCACAGCTGTGCCGCCACACTAAAATCGCCAGAATCTCTTATCATCGGCTGCAAACTTTTCTTCTGCCTCAAGGTTCTTATTTACTAGCCTGTGATTTTCTATTACTTTCGCCCGGAACCATATCACAAACATTCTGTTAGCCGCATCTATTTTAACTTCTTGCAGATAGTGGCTCGCTTGACGGATTCCAACGGCGCAACTGGGTACAAGCGCCATAGAAGGTGATTTCACGTGACGATGACACAATTTCTTGACATAATACACACCCCCACAGTAATAAAAAAAGATGTAACAGACCTCACAAGACATTACGCGAGTATATGCACAACTATAAGGCACATCCGTAGAGTGCAGTGCAACATGTACTGTGGATTTAAGTATGGTAGTGCATTTAAAGTACAGTAGTAGGTCTATTTACAACATTTCTTTTTTTTTTTTTCCACTCAATGATTGTTCCTTTTTAAGAAATTTCTTTTCTATCATACCAACTTTGCAAACGCCTCTTGGGCCTTACGTAAGGACTCTTCTGTTCCAGCAATGTAAATGAAGTTTTTGTGCGTCTCATTAGAACGAGGAATAGCAATTATTGCGCCTGTGCTCTTTCTAATCTTGTTAATTCTTGAACCTTGAGGTCCAATGATTTTAGGGAAATCATTAGACGAGTTTGCGGAGTAAAACCAAGCTTCTTTGGTGACTTTCTTGGCGTTTTCCAATTGATCAGCGATGATCTTGGCCGCCTTAGCTGTGGCATCAGCGTCTCCAATAA
Source organism: Clavispora opuntiae (assembly GCA_030574075.1). Taxonomy (NCBI): domain Eukaryota; kingdom Fungi; phylum Ascomycota; class Pichiomycetes; order Serinales; family Metschnikowiaceae; genus Clavispora; species Clavispora opuntiae. The sequence goes on from JAJMEJ010000001.1 coordinate 2,311,109, forward strand.
ATCTCCAAGGAATCACCTCATTCAAGTCATGCTCAACCTTGAAATCACCCACAGTAAACTTAGTCTTGGATTCGTCAGATGGGGTGGCGTCAGCAGGTGGGGTAGGGATTGGAGATCCCGACAAGTTGGTGGCTTTTCTTGTAAGATTTCCATGGGCCACTTCGACATTAAGTTCGTTTCTTAATCTCTTCAAGATTGCACCTCTTTCAGAAACCCAAGCATGCAATGCGCTAGGAACATCAATGCTCTCGTTCCAGTTGTCCTTGGTCATTTCATCCAATTTTTTCTTCAATTGCTCGACCTTTTCAGGCAAACCAATTAATTGGATGGTAGTTGACGTGTCCTTGGGTCTAGGAATGTTGATTTGAACACCAAACTCCTCTTGCAAGCTGTGACGGATCGAACCTCCAGGGCCAATAATCAACTTATGCTTCTCCTTGGCCAATTCATAAGCCTCGGTGATGGTGGCCTCCTTTTCAGCGACAAAGGCCTTGATTTGGTCCACGATACTCGAAACAATATTCTTCGGACCTTGACAAACAACCTCGTCAGAATTGGAGCCGGCGTCGGGAACATTCATCAATCTGGAATACTGCTGAGGTGACAAGTCATCTCCTCCAGCCTTGGTGATGATTCCTCTCATGACAGAACCACTGTAACCAATTAATTCTCCGTGGAATTTTGAAGGGACAGGAACGGCGACAGTGACAAAATTCTCTACCTCCTGAATAATTTCCTCAATCTTCTGCGTAGCCTCTTTCAAGGCAGTTCTTGAGCCTGTCAACTCCACCTCGGCGAATCCGGTTTCTTCTTCTTGTGCCTTGCTTCTGTTGAATCTGTAGTCAACCCCAGTAGAGTCCACAATGTCCTTGATGGTGTTTCCGTTCTTACCGATGACACGGGCAATGGCCTTGACAGGAACAGAAATGGTGGCTTTGTGGCCGTTTTCCTTCTCGAATTGGTACAACTCATTCAACTCTTCCTCGGCCTTAGCAACACCCTTTGATGGGCCTCTGATGGTCACCTCATTCTTGTTCTTTGGCGCATCAAACCCGGTCTTGTTCTCGGCGAAAAACGTGATTCTGACATTGTACTTGTCCTGCAATCTGTTGACAGAGCTGAAGTTAGGGCCGGCAATTCTTCTGAGATACTCTGCGTCGATTCTGACTCTGGCCAATGTGTCGTCAGCCAACTTTTTCGCCAATTGCGTCAAGGCATTCTTGGCTCCCTCGGCATTTCTCTTAATACCGCTGATGACAATTTCTGACTTAAGCGACTTGTCGGTCACGTTCTCAGTATCCTTTCCAGCAATGTCAATCTTGACTCCGAAGTTGTCTCTGATGTTTTTCAAGTTGGCTCCTCCTTTACCAATGACTCTGGACAAAACGAAGGTTGGAACCTCTGCAGTAGTGCTGTAGCCTCCGGATTCCTTGTACTCTCTGGCATCTTCCAAGACGCTCTTGATATCCTTTTCGACCTGAGCAACTTCTGCCTTTAAGCCATGGATGAGCACCTCGTCGGCAGACTTTCCTTCCTTATTGGAGTGCAACTTAACAAGGACGTTCTTTGGGTTGACAGCTGACAAAATGGCCTTCAATGTAGTTCCATGAGGACCGGAAATCTCCGATTGTTCTGCAGAAGGAACCTTCAATACCACCGTTGCCAACGAAGCCAGCAATTCCCTCAATGAGTCGAGAGCTTTGTCGGCAGATTCCAACGAAGACTTGGACTCGGCAAAGTCGTCAAAGTCGTCAACATCCTCGGCCTCGGCGACGTCAAACAAAATGATTTTGTTGTTCAAAATGGCATATTGAGCATTGGCCACTCCCTCGAGCACATCGGCAACTCTGTCCAATAAAAAGAAATCAACGTCAGAAACAACTTTACTGTCTTGAGGAGTAATTCTGTTGACAGTGGAGACAATGGCCTTCTTTGCGTTCTTGGTCTTCTCCACATCGTCATCCTTAACAATCACCTCGATTGGAATGGAGGTCTGGGCCTCATCTTCCAAATAGCTAGTCGAAGGAGGGTTAATGGCAACGTCGTACTCACTAGCTATCTTGGAAAAGGTTCCATTGTTGGACAATAAAGCAGCGACGGCTCTCACGTGAGACAAGTTACCCTTGTGGGCTTTACTCATGTCCAACACTTCAACCTTGTACTTGGAAGTGGTCTTCTTTGCCTTTGCTTGGGCGCCAGCGATTTTTTTCTTCTCACCAATAAACTTGACATCGGTTTCGTCGCCAGTAGGCAATTGGATCAAAACGTTCTCCTCGTCGAAAATCTCCTCGATAGGCAAAAATTGGTGCTTGATCTTTGGCACAGGGACAGACTCCACAACGATCTTGGACTGCAAATCGGCCACAATGGCCTTGATCTCGTCTCTGGCTTCCAAAACAGCCTCCCTGTCACCATCAAGAATGGCTGATTTGAAATAAGATCCAAATGGAGGCGCAGAGATGTTCACTTGCGGGTATTTGGATTGGATTTCTTCAATCGCCTTAGCCACAAATGGCTTTACAAGGTCATCAAGAACGATTTTGATCTGCATGTTTTTGGTCTCTTCCTTGACAATGGCCATTATCAGAGCCTTGGCTTGCTTGCAGCCTTCAGCATCTCCTTCAATGGTCACAGGAACAGTTTGAGCGAAAATGTCGTCTTCGTCATCGTCGACATCAACCGGCGTTGGAGAGGCCGAATCATCCAAAGAACCAATCTCAATCTTCACCTCATTCTGTTGAATGATTGGTTTTAAGTTACGGCCTTGAGCTCCAATAACTCTGGATCTCACCTTCGCAGGAATATCAAACTTAATAGTAACAGCTTTAGTCAATTTCTTGAGCACAAGTCTTTTGGCATGTTTCACCTGGTCAGGCTTACCGGTAATCAAAAACGTTCTCTTCTTGGTGTGCTGGGAAGTGGTACACTCGATGCTAGTCTTGGTAAGCGACTTGATGGAGCTTAAAATCTTGATAAGTTCAGGTCTGGCGATGTTCAACTGGTCGTCACTGTCCAAAGAAAACGCTTCTTGAACAGTAGAGCCAATGGACTTCTTCTTCGCAGCAGAAACAGGGGCATTTGAACCGGAGAGAGACGACGAAATGGCTCCAGTTGAGTTTGGACCCCAAGACGTGGAACTGGACGAAGTAGGAGCAGCATCACCGGCAGATTTCCCTCCCAAAACTGGGAAGGCAGACTCGTCCTTCATAGAACGAACACTTTCAGTGGAAGCGGCGGTTTTGTCAGAAAAAACGGAACCAGAATCAGAGTCATCATAGTGGTCTGCAATATAAGTGCCATTGACACGCGCAGCGATGATTTCAGCAGGTGTAGCCATGTTGGATTAGACAGGTGGGGCGGACGAATTGGACAATGCTGTGAACAGCAGCGGGAAAGACAAAAAAATCTAAGGAAGTCGTACGACTGATTTGTTAAGTGGACTCGAGCACAAGGGCAAGATTTGGAACAAAAGAAAAAACTCTTGGTTAGTGACGAAGGGAGTTTTCCACACGAAGAATGTTGGGATTTTTGCCTGAAAATTACCCTCTGGAAAATCTAATTACTGTCCTGCAGACAGTCGAGACCACCTTGTCCTTTTTAAGCTTTAAACGTGAGTCGGTTGTCGCGCATAAAAAAATGGTTGATCTCCGTCACGTGAGCGGCAATCTCTAGAATTCATTGTCTCTTTTTTTGACTTGGCGTGTAGCAGACATTGAAACCTTAATTAGATTATATACGTGTGGCCAGTTCGCAATGTGCTTTGAATTTTCGCTTGTGGATTTTGTTTCGGCGTTTCGGAGTTTTTGTCATTGTGGCGCGGGCATCAGGTGCCTCGAATTGGCAGGTTGATCATGCCTTTGCCCCGCACCTTGATATATACCTGTATATAGTGTATGCGCTTATACGGTATCGGTTATGTCGAGCGGCTGTCTCTACTAGTATAGTTATAATTTTCATGAACAATATTCTTTACCCTACTTACGAATTGCGGCTCTAGCTCTCCTATTCAGTACAGATAGGGACACGCTCACAAAGTCTCATACAAAACTTCCTGCAAACGGTAATCCTCGTTCACTTCATCAATGTACTTCCAATCTCCCACGAAGTCATCTCCTCTAACAACACCAGGCAACGTCTTTCCCTGCGCATATCTTCTCCAGATTTTTTTTGCTTCTTCGTCGGTTCCTAGGTCACGGTATTCGAATTTGATTCCATTACCTTGTAGAATGGTGGCTAAACGGTTAGTTCTCTGGATGATTTGCATACCTCCAGCAAGAGATGTAAAGAGATAAATTGGTAGGCTTTCCAAATGTTTGCGCAATTCCTGTGGAGAGATATCAAGGTCTCCTACATCGTCTTCGGCGGTTTTGTCTTCAGGGGATTTGTCTTCAACTATTTTGTCTTCGGAGGCTCCGTCTTCGGAGGTTTTGTGTTTGGCGGTTTCGGCTTTAATTGTTTTGTCTTCGGAGGTTTCGTCTTTGGCAGTTTTGTCTTCGGTGGTTTCGTCTTTGGCAGTTTCGGCTTCAGCGGTTTTGTCGTCGGCGGTTTCGTCTTCAATTGTTTCGTCTTCAACTGTTTCGTCTTCCACAGCCTTCTCCGCCTTTGACCCTTGGACAGGTTGTTCAGACCCAGTGACCTCCTTCAACTGCGTGTCTTTTTCTGGTAAGTCCAAGTCTTTTTCTTCGTCTTTTTCGCTCTCTGAACTTGCAACCGCGTGCTTCAAAGGAGTTGTGATATCCTCCAGCAAAGCCTCGGTTTCCTCGGGTGGTTGGTCAGTTGTCAGCTCTTCAGTTTCTGGCTTTAAAGAATCATCCGGCTTGTCATGTTCTGCGGCCTTGTTTTCAGAATCTTCAGACTGTTCGACCTTCTCGATTTCTTCAAGATCTTTAGCTTCTTCGGCCGTTTCTGCAGGATCGACCTCCTCTGACTCAACTTTCTTTAACTCCTCTGACTCAGTATTGTCAGTCTTCTCTGACTCGCTCTTCTCGGTCTTCTCTGACTCAGTCTTCTTGGCCTTTTCAGCCTCCTCTTCCTTCTCAGCTTTCTTTGACTCCTCCGACTCTTCTTCCTTCAGACCATCTGCCTTTCGCGTTTCCTCCTCTTGCACAACATGAATATCATCAGCTGTTAAGGTTGGGGCCTTTTCTGCAACGACTTGCTCATGCACCTCCTTGACTATCTCTTCCGCTGATTGCTCAATCTTTGGTTCTTCCAATTCACCTTTTTCCTCCGCTTGGTGCTTCTCTTCATACTCAACATACTCACTCGGTTTTGAAGCTTTTTCCACTTCTGCTTCGTCCACTACAATATCATCAGCAGTGACAGTAGGAGCCTTTTCGGCTAAAAGTTGCTCTTTGGTCTCAGTGTCTTTCGCAGCTGCAGATACATCATTGACTAAGTTTTTTGACTCCCTTTCTTCGTTATCGAGCGGCGTTTTCAAGACCCTCTTAAGCATGGTATCTAATCCCGACACCTGTCCATAAGGGTCATCAGACACAAGAGCACCTTCCTCTACTAATTCATGAGGATCAGCATCCAATTTCTCATTCAATGAGTGTCTTCCAGGAGCAGGCTGTCTGGATCTTGACCGCGAAATAGATCTCAAATAGTTCGTAGAAGACTGAGACCGAACAGAGTACAAAGTTCTCTCATCCAATCTTTGGGAGGGCATGTCGGCATTGAAATTGGTGTAGTCTCCTGTAGTGACTAAAGATGGCTCTCTGGTGACAGATTCAACAGGAAGAGGTTCGTTTCCAGCCTCTGCTGCGGCTATGGAATCTCCCAAAGTTGGTTTCGATTTTCTGGATCTTCTTTCGCTAGTAACCTCATCGCCTTCCTCTTCCTCTACGGCCATATCTGGAGGAAGCTCGTACTTCTCAGGCGTCTCTTCGTGCGTGCTCTTGTATGAATCGTACCGTGCCAAGTGAGGACGAGCAGAAGATCTGGATCTGGACCTGGATCCATCTCCCTCGTTTCTTGCACTTCCTCTTGATCTGCTTGGCGACCTTTCATCGCTTTGGAAGTAAGGAGTGTGCAACGAATCAGAATCAGCCAATCTAGCATTCTCGCCGTACTCCAAACCTTTTGACGATGCAAATGCTGCGTTTTTTCTCCTTGAACTGGAAACTGATGACGCCCTTGGTGCTCTTTCGCTTGTGGCATAAAGCTCGCTGGATTTGGACTTCTCCCGGTCGTTCGAAGAAGGCAATTTGTTCAAATCATACGATTTTACCGAATCCAAAAGCTCGGCATGATTTTCAATCTGATGGTCAAGTTGGTACTCCGATAAGTTAGGTGTAGAGTAGTTCTCTGACTCATATATAGATGGCTGTGCTTGATTATTTGACTCAACGTCAGAAAGAATTGATTCAGTTGCAGCGAGTTCGGTACTCTCCGAAGGTTCCAGCACATTAGCGAAATTTGTTCTCAATGGCAGCGAAACATATTCCTCTGATTGGCTAAGCTTGGAAGAACTTTCAACGTCCTCAGCCTCGGCCCCTTCTGTTGCTCCTCTAGCTTTGCCCGCGTACTTAGCATTGGATTTGACGTTTCCCTTGTCGTCCAAAAACCGCTCGAAATCCTCTTCAGAGCCCAAGAGTGCACCTTCGCTGATCAAGTCGTCTAAGGACGCCCCAATGGAGGAATTCAAGAGAGACTTCTTTCTTCCCTTGGCTTTCGAGGTTCCCTTGTATTTTTCAGGGTGGATATAATTTTGGTGAGCAGAATCATCAGCCGATCTGATGGACGAGCCTACTAAAGAAGGTGAGGACAATTTCTCTGCTTTTTCCAATTGCTCTTCAAAATCCATTTTCCGTAATTTTTGACCGAATTTTGTTTTTGTTTATTGTCGTTTTTGTCGTCAACACGCTGTTATCGAAGGAGTACTTATTGGAGATTGTGTGTGGAACTTGCGGGCCAGGGGAATGTCATAATTAGGCGGAGGCTCTTATGCAGAACTGAAAGTAAGCAAGTTTAGGTCATGTGAGGACCTTGGCGGGGGGCGGGGAGCCATCTTAGCGGCCGGAAACGATGGGCTAAAAGAGTTGGAGGGGAAAACCGTCCACGGGCCCGTGTTGGAGATTTGTGGAAACTTTATGAACGCTTCTAATTGTCTTTTGTTTTTTTTTTTGTTTTCTTTTTGTCCAGTCATTATATTGGAGTGTACTACATTTTTTGGGTGCGACTACTGATAACAGATGCACAACAGTGCACCAAAGTTAGTGTAGAGTGTTGAAGAGAAATACGCCTTGGGGCAAATATGAGGAACAAAGGCAAATATGAGGAACAAACAATCCATGCTAAGAGGACCGGATCGCTCTTTTCTGTGTTGAGATATTTTCCAATTCAGAACTTTTGCTGTGCTTGCAAGTCGAACAACAAAATTTCATGTTCACAGACTGTATACAGTATGAAATACTGTACGAGATACAGTACGAGATAGAGATACGGCATGAGATACAGTACGAGATAGAGACAAAGTCCATGCATTCAGATGTAGCGTAGACAAAAATACCAGAAGAAGGGATTACGTAAGCCCGGAGTTACGAATGAATGGAAGAATGTAAGTTAACGTGATACTGCATAGACTGTTGAGAGTAGATTGTCAGAGAGCAAGGAAACGCTCGAATGGATAAGATGACAGGCACACGCGTTAGTATTACAAACGTTAGTATTACAAACTAAAGAGATTTGTGGTCTATTTTGAGTGATGTGGTACTGGGACTGTGGCACTCTGACGGTAGTCTGAATGGTGTCAGGTGTATGTTTCGAGGCACTGCGTCTAGACTGCGCTCTGTGCGGCCCGCACCAGCAGAAGATAAAGGAGCCACAGAGGAGCAACTAGACAAACGTGCAAGTACAAAATACAAGATAAGTGCAAAAGTGCAAAAGTACAAAAGTGCAAAAGTGCAAAAGTGCAAAAGTACAACAGTACAACAGAGCAAAAGCACAACAGTGCAAGAAAATCAAAGATGTACGATGCAAAAATAACAAGAAATCAAGTTACAGACCACTTTGTTGTCGTTCTATACCGTAGTGGTTGGCGTCGTAATGCGCACAACTCGGAGCCACGAACGGCCGGTGCGACATTTACACAAGGAAGGCAGAAACGCATACGAGCGTGATAGAACCATCGAAAGAGATTGAGGAATTGTGAAACGGGGGTAATTTCGTGCTGCTGCATTTTGCTGTTCCATAAGTTTGTCTTATCTTTTAAGTACTCTTTTTTCTTCTCGTCATTCTCCTTTTGTCCTTTTCTCACTCTTCTCTTTCTCCGTGACTTTCTGGTCTGTCTGGCCCGACAGAAAAAGAAAAGAAAAAAAGAAATTGTGCGGAAAAGATAGGCGCACACTCCCTTACAAATCAACACCACGAGTCACATTCTCATTCGCAAAATCCCATACTAAAGCTACTCCACAAACACACTTCTTTCTACTCCCGTTGTTCTTTTTTTTTGGTTAGAACTTCGAGAAACTCACACTTTAGAACCTCCCGCCCCAACAACTTTTTATTGTGGTTGGCCCTTCCCACTCTTATCTATTTGTACCCTCAGCTAGCCATCGTCTAGTTGCATCTCCTTCAGCGTTTCATCACTAAAAACGGGTACACTTTTTTTTGTTAATTTTAAAAAGTTTCATCATGAGCTCCAAATCGGCAGCAGCCATCTTGCAGCGGCAGTTCAAAGATCTTACTGACCCAAAGAAGGGTATCCCTTCCTTCCACATTGAACTCGATGATGATAACATCTTCTTGTGGAACATCGGCATCATGGTTCTCAACAAGGAGTCCATGTATCATGGCGGCTATTTCAAGGGCCAAATGAGATTTCCCTCAGACTTTCCATTTTCTCCTCCGACGTTCCGCTTCACCCCGGCCATTTACCACCCGAACGTTTATCGTGACGGAAGATTATGCATTTCTATTCTTCATCAAGGAGGCGACCCCACGTCCGATGAACTTGACAGCGAAACATGGTCTCCAGCACAGACTGTGGAGTCTGTATTGATATCTATTGTTTCTCTTTTGGAGGATCCTAACGTCAACTCTCCAGCAAACATCGATGCATCTGTGGAGTTGAGGAAAAATCCAGAAGCTTACAAGAAGAAGGTGTTGCAAGAAGTTACAAGATCTAAGGCCGACATCCCTGAAGGCTTTGTCATTCCTGAAAGCGAAGAGGATGCCTACGGCAATGCAAACTCAGCTAACAGAGACATAGAACAGGAGCCAGTGGACGAAGACTTTTGGTACGACAGCGACGAAGAAAGTTTTGACGAAGAGAGCTTAATGGATGACATTGACGACGAAGACGATGTCGAAGATGAGGACAGTGACGTCGAAATGGTGAAGTGAGAGAGTCGGTGCAAAGAATGAAGGAAACTAATTTCACATCAGATATCCACCGCAGCATAATCACTCTCTTGTGAAAGTTACATGCTTATTATTCTTTTTTCCTTTTACGCTCGTTGTTGACCTATTACTATTCCTTATTGGGATGTTTGTGGTGTATTACTGAAGAGTGGTTCGTTGTTGGTTTCCAACATTCTATAGTATTTGTTTTTCAGCATAATGGCATACCTAGTTAATGCGCAATGTAGCCTTCTAGACCTTTGGCAAGCGCCGCTGCCACTGAATCAACAAGACATTTCGCCGTAGAATCATCATAATTTCCATCATAGAAAAGTACCACAAACATTTGTTCTTGGTAATCATCAGCCTCGTATGTGTTGAAGCTTTTAACCATTGCCCGCAACTGGCCATCCAAATCGATTATTGCCCAATCGTCCAATTCTTTGTCGCCCGTTGACTCTTGCTGGCGCAACGAGTTTATGGCCCAGAGAGTGTACACTTTGAGATTGTCCGTATCGGTAAATCCTTTCACTGTTACCGTGGTCAAAGGTAGTCCTCGATTGGAAACGAGCGATACGGAAATGGGGCCCTCTTTAGATGTACTGGCTGCTTGGCCGCCAGTGCTTTTTGGAGTGAGTGCTTGCGATAATACTTGCGATATACGCTTCGGCTGCAACATGATAGGAAGCACTTTTTATATGGGAAAGAGCGTGTATGTCAGACAAGCGCACGGAACGGTCCTGAAGTGGTGTTGTGCAAGATTAGATGATGATATCGTGTAGATATGGGGAGCGGATTTGGTATGCGGAGAGCTTTGTGTCACGTGACCAGGTGGATGGAAAGAAGAGGATCAAGAGAAAAGACACCGGGATGTTTATATCTGGCGGGGAGCTGATATTGGAGTGGTTATCATGCGGTAATGTTCTGACATTTGAATTTTTCTTAGGTTATGTTATCTGTAAATATACTAGTTCTTCTCATTTCTGTATTAGGTACGAAATCGCGAATACTAAAAAAAAGTGCAAAAGTCCGTCTATACCAGAAAAGAATAATACGGACTAAAAATCAGAAAAGACAAAAAAAAGAACAAAAAGCTCCATTACCGCTACTTTGAACACGAAGCTTTACACCACACAACTTGCAAGCAGCCAAATTTGTAGAGAGAACGTAAATCTGAAGAATTGTTCATATGGTGTTGGTAGTACAAGAACGTTATATGCACCACAGAGTACACAAGAGTAAGGCACCATCTACAACGGGCAACACTGGAGAAATCAAAAGCTTAAAAGACCACATGATCAGCCTCTGTCATTTACAGCAGTTTTTGCAAAATCCAAATCTATTCAATCGAGATAGTCGTGTCAAGCAGTCGACATTCCACACGCACCGAAACACGATCCCCCTCCAGCCACCAGTTGACACTGCGCGAGAAGTGCACGGTTGTTAGGCAACGCTGCCTGCAGGACAAAACAGACGCGAAATAGCGTTCTTTACCCTGTTTTGTTGGCGCCTCTATACTTCATCAGCTCCAAACACTTCCATATTATCACACTTGCACAAATTGGATTGGGTCCAAAACCACAAGAAATTACTATCAGCACGGGCAGCACAAATTAAGTGGGAAAAAACGCAGAAATTTAGGCATTTACTTTTCGTTTCAGGCATGCACATTTGAGATGGACCAGACTAGTAGAAAAAGACAACTTTGTGGTCCTGGCCATGCAAAGCGTGTTCCATTGGCGGAGACCAGCACCAACGTTCCTCTGCCAGCTTTGAAGAAGGCGAAAACCGTCAAAGCAGTACCAGCATCCGGGTTATCAGTGTCCACTACCAAAGAAAGCACTGAGCAAGAAAGCGTTGCTGAGGCACAGGAGGCCCGCAAAAAGAATGAAGAAAAGCCGCAAAAGGCAGCACGTCTCGTTGGTGATGAGCTAAAAAGTTGGCAATCATCATGGCGCAAGATCATGCGAGAATCTGTTGTTTACTTCGATACACAAGGTTGCGATTCGAACAACCAATCCCAGCATCAGGAACAGAAACGCGCCCTTCGAGCTTTGAAGTCTGTGGGTTGCACAATAGTCCCATTTTATGATCGTGACGTGAGCATCATTGTCAGCAGACGACCATTCAATAATACAAAATCTTACCCAAGTAATGATATTTTTCATGATGCAGTGAACCTTAAGATCAAGGTTTGGGATTTTGATAAAGTGTTCCGGTTTTTGAAGAACTTGGGAGTGTCAGAATCTGCCACGCTAGAAAGGAGTGGAAACTTATCAAATCTCTTGAAGGAAGAAAAAATCTTCGGGTCAACTGATAGAGATCCAAATGCAAAAAGGGATGACTTACATTACCTTGAGAAGAAGTACATCTATGTCTATGACCTCGCTCAGGCCGTTCGGCCCATTGCAGTGCGTGAATGGAATAATGACTCATATCCGTCTATTAATCTAACATTGGATGGTAAATGTCCATTTATTCCGGACTCGACTGATAACCTGGAAAGAAAGAGGATCAGACGTCTTCAGAAATTTGAGGCAACCAAAGCATACAGAGAGCACCTCAAAAAGGTTTCGTATGACATAATTAATTTGACCAAAGAAGGTGTCTCTATTTCAAACACCATGATCAGCGGAACAAGCACCAGCACTGACTCAGCCCATAGCAACTCCGATGATAATGCGACAGCCAGCGGGTCCACCATCAAAGATTCACCTGGAAACAGAGCACAAACTATAGAAGTCGATGATGAAGAGGCAAGCGCATTACCAACACATGAATTTAAGGAGCCTGGGTGCTTGACCAGACAATCTTCTGTCATGAAGCCTTCTCTCAACCATTCGACATCTAAGTTTTACGATGTCGCTGCATCTGGTTATAATGGCGCTTCTAACGCAATGCAATTCTCCATGGACTCGACTTTGAACAGTGTAGCCCAGCAGAATTTGCAGCAAGGAAATGGATTGGGTCCTACGGTATCGCAGGTGCCATCCAAAAACCTCAATAACTTAAAGAGACGTATTTTCATGAAGCGTCAAATACAGAAGGCGGAGGGAAGAGAAAAGGAACGGGAGTTGAAGCCTGGTTATTGTGAAAACTGCAGAGTGAAATACGACAATTTTGACGACCACATCAACTCCAATAGGCACCGCAATTTTGCTTGCAACGACGAGAATTTTAGGGATATTGATGAACTAATTGCCACCCTTAATGAAAGCAAGTCGATGGGCTACGTGACTTCGAATGGGGACTTCAGTTTTGCGAATTGATTGTGCAAAAATTACGTTTCTCATCGGGAAGAGGCAGCTATGGGTAATCAAAATTGGGAATGAGAGAAGAAAAGAGAGATACAAAAAACACAAAACAGCACCCACAGCAGTAAGCATTTCTTTTCAGGATCAACAAAAGATGAAATATTCATTACCCGCCGGAGGAAACGGTTGATCTCCAGTCAAATTACATAGTCATGACAAATAATAAATAAATAGCATTTTCAATACTGTACTAAGTACCAAAAGAATAAAAAAAAAAAAAAAAAAAAAAAAAAAAAAAAAAAAAAAAAAAAAAAAAAAAAAAAAAAAAAAAAAAAAAAAAAAAAAAAAACCTACCGCGCACTATTCCTATCTTGATACAATAAGCCGGTATTAAGACTAAGAAGCATCAGTATGAACTTGAATCTCTACGGATGTTTCCGTGGTATTTATGTCTCGGCCGGAAAAAGAGGATACCTGCTGACACTCCGGAACTTACCACGTGTTGCTAGTGAAGGTACATCCAAAGAACAGAAGAAACCCAATCGATTTGCGGAATTGTACCAGAAGAAGACAACGAGCCAAGGAGGGCCACGGAAATCGAAACTTCATCAAGGTCGAAAAAACAATTCTTTACAGAAGAACGAGGATCTTCAGGTTCCTAATACACCAGCCATAGACGTCAAGGAGGACCTGAAGCAGAGCCAATATGAACAGTACACAAAAATCAGGCAACGGCTTAATGAGAGAAACAAAGAACAGCAGCAACTAAAGGCACAAAGCAAGCAGAAACAGCCACAAAGTAACAACACTCCTGCTGCAAAAAAACCAGCTCAAAAAAATCCCAATAGAAAGAAATTGGTGGAGAATATTAAAATCAGTATTCCTACTTTCGTGACTGTGTCGAATTTAGCTACAATCATGAATGTGCCATTAGGGGGTCTATTAAGTAAGTTGGAGACGCTTGGATTTGAAAACATGACCCACAACTACATTCTAGACAAAGAAAATGCATCACTTATCGCCGACGAGTTTGGGTTCGATGTGACGATGAGTGACGAGACAGGAATGGATCTTTTCCCTGCTCCGGAAGATCCGCTGAAGTTGAAACCAAGGCTGCCGGTTGTTACAATCATGGGCCATGTTGATCACGGAAAAACCACCATTCTCGACTACTTGAGGAAATCCAGTATTGTCCAAGGCGAGTTTGGAGGAATCACGCAGCACATTGGTGCATTTTCTGTGACAACACCTGTGTCCAAGAAAAAGATCACCTTTTTGGATACTCCAGGACACGCTGCCTTTTTGAGTATGAGAGAGAGAGGAGCCATTGTCACAGATATTGTGATTTTGGTAGTTGCAGCTGACGACTCGGTGATGCCTCAAACCATTGAAGCTATAAAGCATGCCAAAAAGGCAGGTGTTCCGATGATTATTGCTATCAATAAGTGTGATAAACCTGGAATCAACATTGATAAGGTTCTAGGCGATCTTGCTCGGTATGAGATTGACATTGAAGATTATGGCGGAGAAACACAAACCGTACAAGTGAGTGGAAAGACAGGAATGAATATGGACAAGCTAGAAGAGGCTGTAATTACACTTAGTGAGCTTAGTGAGTTCAAAAGTGAAATAACTGGTGTTCCAGCTGAGGGCTGGATCATTGAGTCACAAGTAATGAAAGGTCTCGGAAATGTCTCCACAGTATTGGTTCGCCGTGGAACTGTCAAGGTTGGAAGCTTTTTGGTGGCAGGAACTACATACTGTAAAGTCAGGGGTATGAGAGACGAGCACGGGAAGCCTGTAAAACAAGCAGGCCCATCAACACCAGTGCAAATCTGGGGCTGGAAAGAGCTTCCTCAAGGAGGAGACCAAATCTTGGAGGCCAAAAGTGAGCAGATTTGTCGGAAAGTTGTTCAGAATAGAGAAAGCCGGAAAAAACAAATCCAGGCCGCAAAGGACATTGATACCATCAACGAAAAGAGAAGAGAAGAATTGAAAGAATTACAAAGACAAGAGAAGATTAATGAGCTTAAGATGGCAGGTTTGGACACTAAAGATTTCCTTGGCGAGGAAGATGACAGTACCAAATGTGTAACGGTCAATTACATTGTGAAGTCGGACGTTTTTGGATCAGCAGAGGCAATAAAGGAGAGCATTGATGGTTTAGGAAATGAAGAAGTGAAAGCTAAAGTGATATCATTCGAGGCAGGAGCGCCAACTGAGTCCGACTTAGATACCGCTGAAGCGTTGGACGCAGAAGTCTTATGCTTCAACACAAAAGTCCCTAAGGCCATTCAGGCAAAAGCAGATAAACTTGGCGTACGCATCCATGAACACAATATCATTTACCGGTTGATTGAACAAGTCACGGAGAAACTCACGTCGAAATTGGCACCACACATTGAGATCAAGGTAGTGTCAGAAGTGGAGTTGAAGAATGTGTTCAAGATTACTGGAAAAAACAAGGCTACAGTGAAAGTTGCCGGTTGTAAAGTTGCAAGTGGAAACTTGAAACGGGCCTCCAAAGTACGCGTGCTCCGAAAGGGTGAAGTTGTTTACACAGGGCATCTTTCTTCATTGAAGCACGTCAAACAAGACGTGAGTGAGGCTAAAAAGGGAAGCGAGTGTGGACTTTCGTTTGAGAACTGGGATAAATTTGAAGAGGGCGACAAGATAGAAGCTTTTGAAGAAGTGGAGATTCCACGGTACTTGTAAATAGATAACAGAGGCAAAACGGGCAAGGACCCCCCAAATGACTGCTGAGATCATCTTGAGTATACTCTCTACAGGGCACGTAAAGATAAGCTAAACTGAGAAATCGGCTAGATAGTGGACTCCAGTAGAAACGGGAAACAAATTGGAAAGTAAGAAATTGCCCACTAAGCCCTACACAAAAGAAAAAGCAAGAGAAGCTAAAAAAAAAAAAGAAAAAATTTTCTTGAAGAGGCTAGCAGGTGCAAATCAGTATCATACCCCAATACATAAGGTGGTGCGCGCAGTTCAAATTTGCATTAAGTCATCTCATCGTTCCATGTCCAGCCACGACGAATACTCCTCAGATGAGGAGGAGTTGTTTGACCAGAAAACCAATGTTTTCTTGGGCTTCACCGACGTTTCTTTTGCCGAAGAGGCCGAGTCACCTACCATCGAAGATACTTTCATTGGAGGCCAGCCTGTGTGGTTGCACGCTGACTCAGTTCCACCAAAAGAGTATTTGGAATGTGACAACTGTCACAAGACAATGGCGTTGATGCTTCAGGCGTTTGCTCCAATTGATGGGAAGCCATATGACCGGGTGATCTACATTTTTGCATGTAAAAACACCGGCCAATGTTCCCGCCAAAAGGGGAGTGTTAAGGCGATCCGTGGAGTGAACAAGGATCCAGCTAGGATAGCTCAAATTGAACAGGAGCAAGCCGCAGAGGCGCAGAAGCTTTTGGATGAAAAGTTACGGCTCGAAGATAAGAAAAAGATCCAGATTGAAATGACCAAGGACTTATTTGATGCCACAAAGCCTTCGAAGGCATTTGGGGAGGCCAATCCGTTTGGAGAGGCGAATCCGTTTGGAAACCCATTTGGGAATCCGTTTGAGAAGGGGGAAAAGAGAGAGGAGCAGAGAGAGGAGCAGAGAGAGGAGCAGAGAGAAGATAAGGACAAGATTGATGAGGCTAAGCAATCTTCAAGTACATGGGCAGATGCTGCGCGTCCACCTAAACAAACGAAGGTAAAAAACCCCCGTGTCGCTCTTCCTGAGTATCCAGGATACTTTGTCTATACTGAGCAGGAGAAGTTCAAAAAAGTGACACAGGAACCAGAGTTGGAAAAGTACAAGCATCTCATCGAAACTGGAGATGATGACGGGGCAGAGTTGCGGACTAAACCTGCTGTGCTTGATGCCAACACCAAGAAGATTTCCAGCCTGTTAGATGACAAGTTTTTTGAGAATTTTTCTAGTGTGGTGGCCCACAACCCGGCACAAGTGCTTCGATATGATTTGGGAGGAAAACCGCTTCTTTACAACGGGCGCGATGCTGTGGCCGCAGCATTTGCTAATGCAACCTTGCCACGCCCATCGTACAACCCTTCTTCACTGCGCCAGTTCGAGCTTCAGCTCATGCCTCGTGCCATTCTTGATCTTGAACTGCCAGAGGGAAGAAGCGTTGCTGAAATCTTGAACGGAATGGCTTGGGGAACTATCATCGTTGCGACAGACGTGGAAGACCATATGCCCACGGAATTCGAGGATGACAACCACGTCGGCTACGTGCTTGAGTATTGCGGCGTACAATGGGAAGAGACATGATTAACGGCATGCATATGATGCGTGCCCTGTAGTTAGAGGTGAGAATACAAGACAGGTTTATTTATTAGACAGGAACAGAGGATGAAGACGACAAAGCGAAGATGGGCCTCTCGTGAAGGAGAACGACGATAAAGGAGATCGACACCATTGTATCGTTTTGTCGCCATAGAAGAGATTCTGATCCAATGTATTTTTTTTTTTTTTTTTTCTGTGTATTTGCCTGGCGTACCTTATAGAAACTCCGCTATGTCCAGGAATGCGCGGGTATGATGTAACCGCAAGACAGACATGATATAAATAGCAGGACGATGCAACACCTTGCTAGTGAAAACACAAACATGTCTGAGTTTTCCTCGTCAGACGAAGAGAATTTGCATCAGCTGAATATTCGTTTACCAAGCGTGAATCTAGCATCGCTTCGGAAGAAGCACCAGAAAGGAAATGCGAAGCACAATCTCGCCAAGGCGAAGAAACGGTTTAAGCCACATAAGACGGTGCGATTTCCGGATCTGGCACCACATGAGGATCCGTACGGGGAGACGTTGAGCAATTCGCTGAATCTTCTGCTGTCGGACGAGAGCTATGGAAGCGGACAGGCGACGGGAGCGGCGGGAGACTTTGGTCATGGATTGCCGAACTTTTCGTTCGCGCCGGGCCCCGCACCAGACTCGCTGGACGACGAAGGGTCTGTGCCTGAGATTGCTGCTCCCGACCGTTCGCTGTACCGTGCGGATACTTCTGATGAGGATAATCTGTCAGGGGACAATGATTCTGAAGATAACGAGGGGGCCAGAAATACAAACCATGGCGTAGGGCAGGCCCCGCAAGCGTTCGACGGTTGGAGACCCATGGGCGGGGACGATGAAGCGGATGTGACTGATCTTTCTGGGCGGCGCGCGCTGCAAAGTCTGCGTAGCAGCGCGAGGACAGGATCTAGTTCGCGGCGGTCGGGCGAAGCAGAGCCGCGTTTCAAGAAAATATTCCGCAAGATGCTGATGGCTGACGGCGACATGTCGGCCCCGCTGCGACTGGACACATTTTTAGGGCGGGTTCTCAACTTCTCTGCCAATAGTGGACTCGGTGGCGGAGGACTAACTCCAGGCGCGGTTGGCGACCTGCCTCAAGATGCGGAGAAGCGCGCGGGCGGTCTTGAAGACGACCATGCGGTGGAAATGCGCCCGCTCAATTTTGCCGAACTTAATGACGAAGCACAAAACCTCATTCTGCAGCATGTACCTGGAGCTTCAGACATACACACGGACGCCTCTTCTACAAACCGTGATCATGAGACCAACGATGATTCTACAGCATTTCTCGTGGAAAAGTCACGCCGCGAATCCACCGAATCACACAATCCTTCGTTTCTCCAGCCAAACCCCGATTTACTCCGTGACACGGTTGGTGATGATGCATATCACGATGATGAATTGTTTGATAACACCGACGGCTACGTAGCGCCCCCAAAACATGTGCATGCAGGTGTTCTTCTGTCTTTGCTTAAGCTCTACCAAAATGCTCCGAGCGCAAAACTGTCAACCACTCTTGGGTCCGGATACACTACGCTCGCGGACGAGCAGTATAGCGATGGAGTTAGCAGCAAACAGGCGAGTGCACACGACTTTACGCAGCTTCGGAGCACATTACGACTGGGAAAGCGGCTTGCAGGAAAACTAGCAGGACGCGGATCCAAGAGATATGATACACCAACGTCACCTGAGGCCCCGAACTCAGAAGAAGATGACGAAGTTGGAGCACTCGATGGCGAGGCTGCTCAGCTTCCGCTGTTCCAAAATGCCCGCCCGAAGGCGCCACGCCTGGAAGGAAAAGTACCTCAGCGTTTGGGCAAGAAGTTCAAGAAGAAACAAGAACAGAAGTTGCGTATCACCGTCCATATCGCTGATATCCTTCAGCGGCAGAGATTTATCATCCGGATGTGCCGTGCCCTAATGTTGTATGGAGCTCCTACTCACCGCTTGGAAGAGTATATGGTGATGACTAGCCGTGTGCTTGAAATCGATGGACAGTTCGTGTACTTTCCCGGAACAATGATTATTGCATTTGGTGACGCAGCCACTCGTACTTCTGAAGTGCACTTGGTGCGTTGTGCTCAAGGGCTCAATTTATCTAAGTTGGAAGATACCCACCGGATTTATAAAGATGTGATCCATGACTTGCTCGGGGTTGAGGAGGCGATTTCCAAATTAGAAGAAATGATGGCTCGCCGAAACGTGTACTCTCCCTGGACATGTGTGCTTCTCTACGGTCTCGGATCTGCATGTGTTTGTACTTTTGGTTTTGGCGGAGGCTGGCTTGATATTCCAGTGACTTTTGGCGTCGGACTTTTGATTGGGTATTTGCAATTTATCATGTCATCTAAGTCGCATTTGTATTCGTCATTTTTTGAGGTTGCTGCGCTGATTGTTGTTTCGTTTGTTGCTCGAGCAATTGGCTCCATCCGCGGCGGTGACCTCTTTTGCTTTGGCTCCATTGCCCAAGGCTCATTAGCATTGATTTTGCCAGGTTACATTATTTTGTGCGGCTCGCTTGAGCTTCAGGCAAAAAATCTTGTTGCTGGTTCTGTGCGGATGTTTTACGCCATTATTTACTCGTTGTTCTTGGGTTTTGGTATTACTTTGGGCGCAGCATTGTACGGTTGGGTCGATTCCAATGCCACGGACGCTGCGCAATGTGCCACTTCTCATAGTGTGAATGACAAATGGCGTATTTTGTTTGTGCCGTTGTTTTCTCTATTGTTGGGATTGATCAACCAAGCTCGCTGGCGCCAGACCCCGGTGATGATTCTCATTTCATCCATTGCTTACGTCGGTACGTATTTTGCCGGAAAGCATTTCGCCAACGTGACCGAGTTTACTGCCGCAATAGGAGCATTCATCATTGGCGTGCTCGGCAATATGTACTCGCGACTTGGCCGTGGTATGGCCGTCAGCGCCATGCTTCCTGCCATTTTCGTCCAGGTGCCATCTGGTATCGCATCCAAGAGCACATTGCTCGCGGGAGTTAATACGGCCAACAAGATCACAAACTCAACCACGTCGTCGGGCGACTCCACAGACTTGAGTTCGTTGAGCTTCGGTGCCACCATGGTGGAGGTTTCCATTGGTATTAGTGTCGGGCTCTTTGCTGCTGCGCTTGTGGTGTATCCATTTGGAAAGAGAAGGACGGGATTATTTACATTATAGAGCATATGAAGAAACTAAATATTATAGAGGAATGATACGTATAAATATAATCTCTATCTCAGTAGTGGGGTTACTAAATGGATGAAATACCTACAGGTTCTACACTATACATATATACATAAAAATCTTTAAACCATACCATACGGAGAGACTCATATTTTCATCTTTGAAGCCGGTTGCCATCAAAGGGCCTTAAATACTTGAAAATCACATCATCACATCAAATTGGTACATATTGCTTAGCAATAAATCTTCTAGTGTAGCCAGGTTAAATTATAGGGTATGTTTCTTAAACTGCTGAATATTAAAGTCAGTCGTTATAAGACGAGTCAGATACAAAATCGGACGCTAAATCGGACGCTAAATCGGACGCTAAATCGGACGCTAAATCACCCGCTATAAATCAGCCATCTGCTTTGTATGTGATGTTTGTGATAGGACTTAGCCATCTTGTTTCCCGCTGCCAATCTCGATGATATAAAATCATGATTAAACCTAATTGCCAATTCACACTTTCCAGGAATATATAGAAACTTTTCCATAGTGACTCCTAAGGCGACTTATATATGGAAAGCCTCTGCTTATTGGATATCCTGCCAATACTTAAAATGGGTACAGTACGGCTATTACCAACATAACTGAAGATTAAAGAAATTAGTTGCTACAGTCTATGAGATATTCAAAATCATCTTATTCTCTATTTTATAACTTGTCTTGACAAGAGTTTAGTTTGCCACTTACCAAACAATTTATAACTGAAATACACACAACCAATCACAATTGGCACTCTGGCCGAGTGGTCTAAGGCGCCAGGGTAAGGTTACCTTACCATACATTCCTGGTCTCTTCGGAGGCACGAGTTCGAACCTCGTGGGTGTCAATATTTTTTCTTTTTTTGTGCGCGACAGTCTGATTCTGTCCCCCACATTCTTTTTCTCAGCCACATCACCCCACATTTTATCCACGACCACTATGCTTTCCAGAGCTAAATGGATGCAAACGGTGCTTGTCACCACAAAAAGAAACCTACTGCTTGTGTCACATGACAACTCCCAAGTGACAGTCAAGCTAGATAATCTTGTGCCCTCTCAGGTTTCGTTTGATACGGTGTTTTTAAGAGACGCATGCGATTCGCCAGACTCGGTGGATGTAGGAACACGCCAGAAATCCTTCTCCACGGCGCAAATTGCTAAGGACATCCAGATCTTAGAAACACCGGTTGTCGTGGCCAATCCGCAGAACGGACCAGGTCTTCAAATCAAATGGAAGGGCCATAATGGCGGAGTACATACGTCATTCTATAGTGAGCAATTCCTAGCCAAGGCATCAACTTTGGCATCAAGAATGAAGGGCAAATTCTTCCCGGAAAGAAAGGTGTTTTGGACCAACAAGGAAATCACAGAAGCTATGGATGATTTGCACGTGAAGTATGCCGACTATTTTGCCCAAGAAAGCGAATTCAAGAGGGTGGTGGAGAATCTCAATAAGTACGGTATTTGCTTTGTGGACGATATTGAAGATCCATTGAAAAACCCCCAAACTCAAGTTCTCAGTGAAGAGAACGATTTGCTCTGGCCAGTGGCCAAATTGGCTAATAAGTTTGGCTACATCAAGAGGACATTTTATGGCACGTTATTCGATGTAAAGAACGACAAGAATGCTAAGAATATTGCCAACACCACGTCATTTCTTCCATTGCATATGGACTTATGCTACTACGAGTCTCCACCAGGACTCCAACTTTTGCATTTCATCAAAAACTCAACAATTGGCGGTGAGAATATCTTCAGTGACTCGTTTGCTGCGGTGAAGCATTTGTACGCCACAGATCGGGCGGCCTATGAGGCATTGAAGAAGATTCCGCTCACTTTCCATTACGATAACAACGGAGAATATTACTATTACATGAGACCGTTGATTGTGGAAGATCTGTACGTGCCCGACTTCCAAACGGGCGAGCCTCAGATCAAAGAAGTCAACTATTCTCCGCCATTTCAAGGAAATTTAGAGTTGACTGTCAACAAGGAAGAGTTCCCTGATATTTATGATGATTTCTTGAGAGGAATGATCAAATTTGAAGATTTTGTTAATGACCCTGCCAACCAATTTGTCGTGAAAATGAAGGAGAATTCTTGTGTCTTCTTTGACAATAGAAGAGTACTTCATTCTAGACGGGAATTCTCCGATCTGAACGGCGGCGACAGATGGTTGATGGGATGCTATGTTGATGGTGACAGCTTTAGATCTAGATTACGCATACTTAACCGTTGATTTAAAAATACAATTTTCTTTTTTTCATTGACAGGTTTTTTTTTTCTTTTTTCTTTCGACGTTCTTATACTACATGTATTAAAAGCATGATGATGTTCATGCTAGAAATGGACCTCCTCTTAATAAGAATACCCACCGTAAGAAGAAGGTTGTCCTGGTCTGGACGACCTTGACTTATCGTTGACAAGACTCTTAAACGTTTGCTTGAAACCATTACACAAACGCATCATGTTAGGGTAAGAGAAACCCTTCAACACAAAGCCATTACACTCGGTCTTGACATGCCACGTCGTAACTGGCGTGTTGACATTGACTTTGAACAACAACAAGAACCAACCTGGAGCCTTGTGATCATAACAAAAGACGTAAGCACTGTTCTTAGGGTTGGCTCTAGTGTAGGATTCCAACCACTCGTTGACCTCTGCAAGCGTACCTTCACGGAATTTTGGATTCCGGGACATTTCATTGACGTGCTTAGCAATTGCTTGAACATGCTGGAAAATCATCTGATCCAAATCAGAGTATCTTTTTCGTTCAACAATGTATTCCTTACCTTTACTGTTGGTCACCTCTTCCACACTGAGATGCTGGAACAAATTGTTGGCCACCTTCCAAGTCACTGTCAAGTAATTAGGGCCTCTTGAGGAAGGCCTGATTACACAGTCACCGACAGCTTGTGGAGCCAAAAATTCCTCGGCTTGTTTATGGTTGAAGTTGTGAAACAATGGATGCTGGATGTTTCTCGTCTTGGCGAGTTTGGCGTTTTCTTTGGCAAGTTCTTTTTGCTTGTCCTCTTCTTCCAAGGCAAAGTCCCATTTGGCTGGGTCCTTAAAAAACTTGGGCACAGAAGCCTTCTTGATATCTTCTGGCAATGTACTAAATGACGCAGTGAAGTTCTCGTAGTTAGCATCAGTCACCACAGCTTGGATTACTTGTCCTTGCTCGTAGTCTGCATCACGCAAGATATAACCTTCTTCGACTGTTCCAGTAATCAAGGACGAAGTGGAAACACGCAAAAACTTAACCTTGGCATTTTCATCACGGTAGTTCTTTCCCACTCTGTTGATCATCACCGGAACAATCGTTCCCTTAGCGAAACTCTCAGTGGTTTCTCCCGTCAACATACGGAACACTTCGGAACTGTCCAATAAATGGAAAGATCTCCTAAGCTCCTCAAAGTTGTTAACAAGCTCTTCTTTGATACTTTGAAGAGTAGCATACTTCTTCTTACCAAATTTAGACTCCAACTCCTTACCGAAAGCAGTCAAGTTCAAGTCATCGACCTTGCTAACACCTTCTTGCATCAATTGGTAGATAATACCTCCTTGTTCCTCAATATGGGCCATATCCTCTTCGTCCAAATCAAGCGCATCTGCCGCCATCTTACGGGCTAAACTGTAGTCTTCTGGGTGAATTCTAGTTGCATCCAATAATTCAACGGAGGAGTCTCTTACTGACATTCCTTCCTCGTAAGGAATATTCAAGAAAGAAGAACAATTGAAGAAGATGTTTGCCGTAGAGAGCTCATTCTCGATCAAGTCACTTCTGGTTGTCAAAGTGCCCAACTTTGCGGTGATGTTTCTGATTAAACCAGACGCTTTTCTTGGTCCGAGACCTGCCACGTATTGTAAAAGTTGTGCAACCTGAGTGTCACGGAGGGCTTCGTTGATCTCAACGCCCACCATGTTGACAATATCAACAAAAGCAGTCTCATAAACATCCTTAATTGTGTCGTTGCTTAAAAGCTTCTGGTGCTCGTAGAAAGTCAAAGACAAAATGTCGTCCTTCAAGGCAACATACTCGATCAAAGGACTTTGCACATACCGTGCTAATCCTACACAATATTTGACCAAAGTTGGCTTGTCAGAGAGTTCAATAAGCGCTCTTTCGGAGTTTTGATATAGTCTAGCGGTTTCATCTTGACCCCAAATGACCGGAAGCAAAGGTGGCTCAGTATCATCAGGCAAATCGTCAGTATTTGCGAGAATATTGTTTCTGGAAACAAAGTTCTTTAAAATGTCAAATAGTCTTTTGGAGGTGGCAGTATAACCTGACACGACAATGACATCCGGCTTCCTGTTTCGAAGATTTCTGTCGAAAAATTCTCTTAATTGTCCAGAGAACTTATCTTCGCTCTCTCTGTCTCTTGTAGGGTTGTTGTCAGACTTGAAGAATTCGCCGATCTTGCCTGAATCTCTGACGAAAACTCCCACAACTGCACTATCGAAGTCACCTTTACCGAAAGACATTGCCAACACATTAGGCTTGGTACCCTTGTCATATCCAAATGGGGTGAATGGCGCTTGATCAATCTTCGACAAGAATCTTGTTCTAAGCTCGGCAGCGATCAACCTCTCACATTCACGACGCAAATCTTCTTTTGTATTGAGAGCAACCATAGAGGTAAGTCTCTTGAAGGCCATCGACAAAGCATGGTCTCTTTCCTTATTCCACAATTCTGAAATCTCGGAGGTTCCGTCGGATTTCAAACAGTTGAAAATGGATTGATACCAGCTTTCGTAGTCGCTGGTTGTGACCTTGACAATGATCAAGCCATTTGCTTCTGCTTCCAAAATGCGCAACAAGACATCAGGTTTACTGACCAAGTCGGCCGGAGTTCTATTTTTGGCGTACTTGATATCAGCATATGGGCTATGATTGTCGATTGTCTTACGTCCCTTTTCGGTCAAAGCAACGCTGATAGTGGCGAAATTCTTGTAAACTTGTCTCACTTCGGATCTGATCTTAGGATTGTAGAATATCTCTTCAGCGTATGTCTTTCTCACTGCATTCATTGCATTTTTAGGGTCTTTGAAGAGAGCCTCGTCATCTTCTGCCAATCTTGCGACCATATCTTCAGGAGATTCATATGGGTCATCTGTGGCGTGGATTCTGTAGGGAACTTCATAATTTTTAGTGGATTGATCTTGAACATTTTCACCGAATTCTTTGGCGCTGATACCAAAACCTTTCACGGCATCATAGAGAACATTCTCTCTAATTCTTTCAAAAACAGCAAATTTGGAATGTTTCTTGACAGATTTCTTGTCCTCTTCTTCATCATTTGATTGCTCACCATCATTATGAATCTTTTTAAGTTCCGCAGAATATGTGAAGTTAATGTAGTCCTGCAAATCTTGAACCGCCACCATGGTCTCCAACGACTCAACATCCTTCAAAGACTCATCATCAACCAGCAAATTCTTGATGAGCTTCTCAGCATTGACTCTCTTTTCGTAGAGGGAATGGTACTCAATGTCGAGATGGACGATTCTCCATAAATCGTCTTCAAACAATAATTTGTGGATGTTTGTCTTGACAGTTCCATCAGGATTCTCAACTTCTTCTGTATAAATCAAGAAGTCACGGCGGTGCGCCCAAACGAATGGAACTTCCCAATTATCTTTGGAAATGAACTCAACGACTTTCCCCACTGCTTCAAAGAAAGGCTCTTTCAAAGCACCGTCAAACATACTCTGTTTTTCAGCGAAGAGAGTTTTAGCAATCCAGAGTTTTTCCTTCTCGAGTTCAGAACCTTCCAAATCCATATAATTCAAATTCGAACGGTATTTTTGGAATCGTTCAGGAATATCAATGATACGGATCAAGTTATCTTCCTCTGTAAGCATCCGATCTTTCAATTCTGCATGTTCGAAAACTTCATCAAGAGCAGTTGGTTCTTGGTCATTGTTACCCTCGTCTTCGATTTCCTGTGCTTCCAAAGCCCATTCGTATTCTCCTCCGTTTCCAAACACCTCAAACAATTGTTGTAAACTTTCCCTGTCCACACTTGACAATTTGGAGGTGTCAATTTTAGGGCCTGCTCTCTTTGCACGTTCACGTTGTTGTTGGGCCTTATGTGCTCTTGCTTCTTCCTCATCTGAGAATTCGTCTTCTTCGATGAAATCTTCAAATTCATCAAGAATGTTTCTTTCATCATCCGCTGGCGCACGATCGTCTTCGTCTGCTGCTTCATCGTTATCGGAAAAGAAATCATTGAGCGTGTCTCTTTGGTTATTAGGAGCTCCAGATTCCCCCAGATCTTCATCATCAGGCAGAGCCCTTTTGAGTCTCTTGAACTTGTTTCCATTCGAAGCACGAGGCGCTGCACCTGAATTTTCTCTCAAGAGTTCCAAGTCATCATCATCCAAGGCATCATCCAAGTCTTCGGCGGGCTTTTCCTTGTCTCTCTTCCGCTTATGTTTTCGCTTCTTCTTGACGTTTTGGACATCGTCATCTTCCTCATCATCATCAACAATGAAACCTTCTCTCACCTTCCGGATTGCCTCCTCATCATTGTCATCTTCGTCTTCTTCTGAGGAGTCTTCCATCACATCTTCACCTTCCGAAGAGGGTTGTTCTTCATCTGATTCTCTGGTGCGGATTTCTTCCTCATCAAACTCTTTCGACATGCTGAACAGGTGTAGTTGGTGTAAAGATGGTAGTTTATCAATATCCCAACGACGACTCTGACCAGGCACGGTTGATTTATTTGGTCAGGCTCAGGTCTGAAATGGGTCAGAGTGTTTAGTGTCCGAAAAAACGCCGTGTTATGGGAGGGACGGGTGTATCACTTCGCTGCTATATGCAGGCACACACATACATGCCACTAATAACAGTAGATGAAGTCTTATTACTGAACACTAGACTAAAATACTAAAGACTAGAAAAGCAAAATACTAAAAGACCAAAGAGCATCTCTATGAGAAAAAAAAAGCAATGAAAAAAACTACTCACACCGAATCCGTCGGATAAAAGCTACCGTAATTGGCTTCCCAGTACTGGCTTTCTGAACCCAATGGAGAATCAACTTGCATCTCGGTTTCCAGCACCTCAGCATCCAATTCTTCCATTTCAGCGTCCTGTTGCACTTTTGAAAACTGATCCCAATAACGGTAGTTGCACTCCGATTGGGCTCTTGCTTCCTCGTGGATTTCTTCTAGCCTCTTATCGGAAACCCTCTTGTCTTGCTTAAGAAGCAAACGCTCCCGCTCTAGAGAATTCTGCTGCGCTAGAATGTTCCACAAGTCTTGTATTGTGAACTGCACGTTGGGATCTTCAACTAAGGCCATTATACTTGCATAAGTCCGGAACAATTTCACTGGTTTTTGTCGGGCCACGCTCTTATTGTAGCTTCGGACAAATGCGTTGAAAAGCCGCTTCACCCATCTTTGGAAATGATACACAATCGAAAAAGACGGCGGACACCATCGCAGCACGGCGTACTTCTGCTGGAGCTGCTGATAGTATTGGCTCATCATCTTCTCTGAAATGTACGACTCAAGCGAGCCGCCCTTTTGTGTTTTCCCTTTGCCAGTATGTAGCAAAGGATTAATTGAGTATTTGGGCACACGCTCAGACGACCGCGTCTTTTCTGTACTATCAAGACTCAAATCCTCAAGCAATTGGTCGAGCCGGATCCTTTTTCCTGGCTGGTTGAACAGTACATCCTCTGTCCGATGTCTCTTCCCTCTCCTCAGAATGTCCCCATCTAGAGGAAAATAATTGTGCAGCATTGCTGATGTCATAGCTGTATTTCCATAGAAGTCTGTACTGATGAGAATTTAATTGGCTGATTGAGTGACGTTGTTTACACTGTGGGGAAGCGGTTTATTTGGATTATATCTTGTCTTATATGACTAGGAAACGGATTATTCTGGAACTTCGATTGAGATGCAGGAATAGAAATCTGATCGGGGGAAGCGAAGTCACGTGGCAAAGGACTATAATGAGGCCGATTCTGGGGTACTTCGGATCTGCTTAAATAATGTTTACTTTGATCAGAATATCGTCATTGTGTACATAAAGTCGCCTACGAGGCACAATCAATCGCTAAGCAGAACAAATGACGGAGTGCGTATAAGACATGCATTTGATATCTAAATAATGTAGATGGCCCGATATAAAACTTGTGCCTTGTTACTATATCGGCGTAAAGCGATAACTTTTGGAAGCATTACTACACGCATGGCGTATTATCTCTTAGGTGGTGCTGAGGAGCACAAGTCAACAATGTCACGTGACGTATACAGATAACAAGCTTTCAGTAGTGATAAGACCCACGAAACCATCAACTTCTTCTTTTACTCCATCTTTTGTTGAAATTCAGCTATGTACTAAGAATAACAGCATTCAGGGTGTTTTAAGTGAGTGAGCTGCTGCACTGTGATGCGGGGCGACTCTGCTGGAAAACATTCGATGAAGCAAGCATATCAGTCAGATTCGTATTGGCAGCAGAAGTTGCCACCGAGCTGAGTTTGTTCATAAAATCAGAGACCCCAGTGGAGAATTTCGAAGTGAGCGATTCCCGCCGTGACGATGCCGAAGTCGGAGACGCTATATGACTTTCCAAAGAACCAGATCGAGTACGATTAGGCAGAGGCGACACTCTTCCCAAAAACGACATCAGTCGTGTGTTTCGAAAGTATCCGCCATCCTCGTTATCTGTGAGGGTGCCGGAATCATCGTTTGGTGAAAGAAACTGGATACTTGACACTGAGCCAATTCTTCCTAAGATGTTTCTCATTCTACCAAGCCCATATATTTCATTGGTAGAATGAGGAGGAGTGGAGATGGACGACTCAAAGTCGATATTATGAGATGCCAGATCTTGTCTTGAATGCAAAGGCTTGAAGGCAGCAGAATTGGATCTTGATCGTGACACCGATTGTGAAACCGCATTGGTAATTGTATTTAGGAGCGACGACGATCGGGACCGGTTACTTTTGAGTTCCTCATCCATGATTTTGGACATTTTCTCTAATTGTGTGGGCAGGCTAGGCTGCTCAGGTTTGTCCAGTCTTTCGATAATTTCATGCAAAGGTTTGTTAACCAAGTCACTCTGGGTGAGTTGTTCGGGTAAAAAGAAATCCTCCCGAACAATTTCTCTCACAGGGGTATTCATAAGAAAATAGAGAATTGCTTCGAAATTTGTCAAGTAATATTGTAATTCGCCGTTATTCAAATACTTTGTTTGAATATGGTTGATCAACATTTGGTCTGAGTTGAACATATCTCCGTGGTCTGTTTCCAGGCCCTTCACATTTGAATTGCCTGCTTCAGATAGGTTCAACAAATCATACAAATTATTGCTGAATTTTTTATCCTTACGGCTGATGGTGATTGGCTTCGACGTTGGATCATACGATGAAGATGAAGAGTCCAAAGTAAAGACACTGCAGTCCACTTTATATGGAGAAATCCAATTGACAAAATTCTTAACAAACGTGAAGTTCAAGTAGAGATTGTAATTATCACATTCTTGGTTTTGTGGGAGATGATAAATGATAATGTAGATAAGAGCCGGTAAAAGAATGTCGTTGTTAATCTTGGAAGTGTCCTTGAAGAACGAAGAAAGGAGAAGAATTAACAATTTCTGGACCTTGACAATGTGTTTTAGCTTAGCCAGAGGAGTTCTGACCTCATCAAGCAGTTTCAAGGTGTTTTGAATTTTCTTTAGCGATTCGCTCGCCTCAGTTTCCAAGTTAAGGAAAAACTGATCCAACCTTAGGCTTTCTTCCGAACACAGCGTCTCACAGAAACAACTAAGAGGTAGATTGAGCAGCCGGAGCAAGCGGATTTTATCATTGAACAATTTCTGAATCATAATGTCGTTTCTTTCAAACCGGAAGATCTTGTCGTACAAGGTAAACTCGTCGCCGGGGTTGCGGGAGGTGAACAAGTCATACTGGGCCTTTT
This sequence comes from Clavispora opuntiae, assembly GCA_030574075.1. Taxonomy (NCBI): domain Eukaryota; kingdom Fungi; phylum Ascomycota; class Pichiomycetes; order Serinales; family Metschnikowiaceae; genus Clavispora; species Clavispora opuntiae. The sequence continues at coordinate 2,341,180 of JAJMEJ010000001.1, forward strand.
CAATGGTGTTGACGATAGTAAGAAACTTGTAGTATGCAAAAACACGAAGCTGAAACAAAGCCTTCTCATCAGACCGTTTCACCAATTTGATGGACGAGGGCGAGTAACTCGCAATGGCTAGTAAATAATCGTAGACAACCGGCTGGCAGTTGAAGAACGTGGACTCCCGGAGAAGCTGCCTTTTGTTGGAGTTCAGTTGCGTATAAATGTAGATGCATAAGGAATTCAAATCGGTGTAAAAACTCTGGAAAAGCGCCGCCAACTCTTTTAGCGTCAAAGGGTTTTGGTAGCGTGGCTCCCTAAGATAGACGACGAAGTTGTTCACCAACAACGCCACCTCCTGATGGATTCGCCGCGTTATATTACTGGTCACCTCTTGCTGTACCAGAGCCGAAACTGACAGCATGAAGTACTATTGGAGATTTCACAATGACGTGGAATTGGCTGGAGCAAGATCTTGTGATTACCTGGGGTAATTACTATTGGTCTGGTAGGATAGGTGTCGAGGCAATCAAGCGCGGAATGTTGTGGACAAACACAAACGTGGGCCACATATAAATGCAGCGGCAGATTTGAGAAGGAGGTCAGTACAGCCTTGGTGAGAACTTGGACGTGAAGGTAAAAAGGTAGCTGCGGTCTTTGTCCGATATGTATTAAATAATGTGGGCCAGATGAAGTGTACCTCGCGGCCTGCATGTAACAGCAACCTGCATTAACATGTCTCCTCGAGTCAGAGCCTGAGAAAGTCTAGTAAAGGAAGGCATAACAGAGAGTGAGGGTGATTCTGGACGAGACGTGACACATAGACGTACACTGATGTTTGTGGCCATTGGTACATAGTCACAGAATTCAAGCACATTACACGGTGTGGGCGATTTTGCAGTAGAGGCTATACGACCGATTGTTGGAGCGCGACCCCTTCAAGGCTGTGATGCAAGTGTTCGTAATCGGACCGGTTCGCAGGAACGGCGCCTAAACCGAAGCGCCTGTGTATATGGGAGAAAAGCCGTGGTAGATTGGAGGCGCATGACTTGTAGTGGCGTTGGAGCGGCAATCTGAGTTTTTAGGATCGGTTGAAGTTTTTTTTTTCTTTTTTTTTATTTTTTGATTAGTTTAACTCACCTGCCGTTCAGGGTTTTTTTAGCTTCTATGTATAATGAGAAAGTACCTGTTGCATGATCATGTAGCGCGCAGACAGAAACAAAACTTGTTTCATATTGTGGAGGGCAGTCGATTGTGCTGCTGCAGAGATTGGGGAAACGGTCAGGTCATTAGATAGAAAAAAAAAAAATAAAAAATAAAAAATAAAAAAAGACAACGCCTTCATTATTATGGCTGCATTGATTTGTCTGATGCCGATCAGAATGTTTGACGCAGATCAGATAGCAAGAATCTGTTCTCCACTTAGCAGAGCTTTTTCCATTAGTAGCCAAAAAAATTAAGCTGTAATATAGTTGACAATTAAGCAGACAATCTAAGAGAAGTGTACTGATAATGCACCTTGCATCATGTCATATCAACAGTGTGCCATCCATTATTGCACGAACCACCAAAACTTCTCCGGACCTCTCGGTGGATTATCTCTCAGTGGCCATTGTTAAATCGGGTTCATGAAGAGAATTAGACAACCATGAACATTGCAACTTAGCTTTGTGAGTTCAATAGTCGAACATACTCAGACCGATCAAGACAACTACCACTGAATAAGAATAGGAAAATAAACAGAATACACCACCAATACAACAATCGGACACAAGAGAACTTGTGAACGTTTCGAAATATAGCATGCTATTCTCTTTGAGTTCTTGAGCTTCGTTGCTTTAAAGCTTTCTTTCTTTTTTCATCCTTTCTTTTATTTTTTTTTTTTTCCTGGGCTTTTTCTCCTTTCAGCCCTCTGAAATAATTCTACTAATCTCTGAAAAACGAAACAACCAAGGCAGTATCCTCAGATGCATCTTAAGTGAAAATGTCCCATTTGTAAACTCGCCTGGAGATGTGCGACAAAGATGGCCCAGTATAAAAGAGATGGATGACCAGAGTAGGCCCATAGTATGGCGATGTCAAAGATGCTGCAAGTCATGCGTCGTTCAAACTCATAGATATACCTTTATGATGTTGGACCAACCAAAAAACTCCGGCTGAACTTGCAAGACAACTGTGTCAAGGACGAGTTTGAAAGTTCATCAAATCCAAGTAGTTGCGAGAATACTGGAGCATGAAATTAGGTAGCTAATGCCAATGAATTGGCGTTTCCGTATGTTCAAAATTCGCGGATCATTCAGTCGGCATTCCGTCGAATCGCCCTACCAATTCACCACCTCTAGCTTTGAAAAAAGAACCATAATAGTAAACTGGCACCTGACATAATATGCTCGCATAATAATATTCATCCAATTTCACCTGAATGCATAAACGATAGCTGATGCATTTAACCTTCAACATGATCTTCACGTATATGATCTTCCTGTTCAGGATGTGTCTCTTGAACTTCGGGCACCCCTTCCTGGCTGGAATGGGGATGCAGCTCCTGTTCTTGAACGTCTTGATCGTCTTGTAACTCTTGCAGTTCTTGCAGCTCTTGGAGTTCTTGCAGCTCTTGCAGCTCGTGTATTACTTGCACCGTTTGTACCTCTTGCACTTCTTCCTGCTCTGCAAGACCTTCATTTTCCACCTCAGGAATCCGTTTGATCTGGAAAATCACCCCATAGTACCATGGAGGAGTAAAAAAGATCTGCAAGCAATACTGGGGCAAGTCCTTGAGCCAATGCACACCACATTTACTTTTTGGTGTATACTTTCTGATCGCATCTGTCCACACTGCTCTCGTTGGTGTAGCATAATTGTAGTACAAATTCAGGAAGGTAAAGAAACGGAAATACCACCAGAAATGACCGAGAACAAGGTAAAGAATCAGCGACAAAATAAGATCACTTTTCAACCAGGTGATTAGGACCGGGATAAAATTGCCGCTGAAGGGATGCGTCATATCATACGCCTCAATTGATAGTAAAGAATTGAAGAAAACCATGAGCCAAATGCTATACTGGGCTTGCACCCGGAACCCGAAAATAAAATTCCACGAGTTAGGAAAAAGCTTCGAGTAAATGTACTGGATTGTTCCTTCTAGTATTGGGCCCAAAAGGTACATCTGTACTCCTAAATTGACTCTGAGAGCCCACACGCTCAACAAGATTGAGATGGCAATCTGACCCAAAAAGAAACTGAAGTCAAAGCTCTTGAACCTCTCCATACTTTTCTCAAGCACTAGTCTCTGTCTTTGGGTGAGATTTTGGACTAAAAACGCCGGGATTTGGTCGATTGTGGTGCGATACGACTCCTCGACCGCCAGCGTACATATCAGTATCAGAATGAGGATCTGAATAAACCCTAACAGGAGATTTCCAAAGTAGCAAAACAGTGACAATAGTCGCCACGGCTGCTCGACAACCTTGCTGGGCATAAACACCACGTCGAGCACCTTGATGATCTCGTTGGCCGTGGCCATTCCCGTTCCAAAAATCATAGCAAGCCACAACTTCGTATTGGGTGGCATGTTGCGCACTCCGTTGAAAACATGATCCATTATAGTGAGCAATCTTCTCTGACTATTATATTTTCTAAGCTGGAGATCGTTTTCAATCCTATTCTGTCTTTTTGTGGAATTATTTGCCCCAGAACTGGCTATCGTAGTGGTGATTCTGTATGTACAAACACGTAGGCGCGCCATTATACGGACTTACATTCTTACTGAGCTTTTGGCGGGGCGCCTGCACAAATCCCAGTGGTCAGCTACGACCAGAAAGAAGAACTTCAATTGCTAACACCCACAGAGAAAATGGGTAAGCTTCACCGTGCCCCCGATATCGATGCTATCATCTCAACAAATGGCACACAAAGTCTCTCTGCGTCTGTTTGTGCACCCTATCACTATTTGGAGAATGCGCCCAGCAACAATCACAATATGAGATACCGGTTTTTGGTGGCATTCAACCTGAGGTTCTTCCAAATTGACAACCAGGCGGTGCTTTCTGAAATTGGGGAGATCATCGCCATTTTTCACAACTCCTCGCTTCTTATTGACGACATTGAAGACAGCCTGATGCTTCGACGGGGCCAGCCTTGCGCACACTTAAAGTTCGGTGTACCGTTGACTATTAACAGCGGAAATCTTATGTATTTTGTGGCACTTCAAAAGGCCATCACCAATCTCCCGACATTGTGGCTGCAAATAAACGGCACTGACGGCGACACGTGTGTTGTTGAGTGCAAAACAAACCGAATTCTTGTGGACGAAATGTTGAACTTGCATCAGGGCCAAGGCTTGGATATATACTGGCGTGACAATTTGCTTGACATATATAAGGACTTGCCATCCATTGATGATTACATAAGCATGGTGATGAACAAGACCGGGGGGCTCTTTCGGCTTTCTGTGAAGTTACTATCGCTTTTCTCCACGTCTTCTACATATGAACTCGATGCCTTGATCCCGTTGGCAAATCTCCTAGGGATTATTTATCAGATCCGTGACGATTATCTTAATTTAGTGGATGAGAGGTATTTTGGCATGAAAGGCATTGCCGGAGAGGACTTAATTGAAGGGAAATTGTCGTTGCCTGTTTTGATTTCTTTACTTCAAACTGCCGGAGGTGATTCTCCGGTAGTGGATGTGTTTTTGCGCCTCAGGACAAGCGAAGAAAGAAAGAATAACCCCACACGGGTAGCAGATGCGATTCACCACATGAAATCCGACGGGTCTCTTGTCAAAACATACGAGTTTTTGCAGAATTATGTCCAGAAAGCCTTATCTATGCTCCAGGGCTTCCATCTGCCTCTGGAAGCTTGTTTATTGACGAAAATCGTGATTCTGTTTGGTGATGTTGTGAAACCAGAAACGTACTTGTCTACTTAGTACATTGTGGTGCTTCAGAAAGGATTTCAAGCATCAATCACTAAAGCAGAAAGCTAAGTATGGGCAGCCCAGGTTTACAAATCTGAAAATGCAAAGAGGACGAACACAATAATGATTTATACCAATGGAATGTATTGTCCGTCGCAGTCTTGGGAAATATCATGGTTACTTAATTGCTTGAAGAACAAATCAATGTCATCACTGAAGAGATTGCTCCTGTTATCTACCGTGCAGAGAATCTTATCGGCCTCGGCATTGCGTAGCGTAAATTTTTTCCTTTCTTCTTCGATATTTTTTGGAAGTAGCCTTGCCAGAAGGCCAAAATCAATATCTTTGGCTGAGGCCATGTCCCTGACAAATTTGATAAGGTCACTGTATTGGTAATCTGTGATCACCTTTTGCTCGAAGGTTACCGTCTTCTTCTTAAGGAACGACGACGCATCCACGGTGAGAACTTCAGGCTTGGAAAGTTTGCGTTTCGGGAAATATGACGGTTTATTTGGAAGCTTCTTCTTTTTCGTTTTGGTCCGGACTTTGCCAACGTCTCTTTCGGTTTTGAGTGCCGCAATGAACTTTTGCCATTTAAAATGCCGAGGAGGAATGTCCTTTTCGTACTCTTTCGAGTGCGTTAGAATATTTTGGTATTTTTCTAGATCTTCCAGAAACGACCCTTTTCGTTTTCGCTCAGGAACTGTCATAAGGGTTCAGCTTTTGTCGATGTTAAGGATGCTAACAGAGATGCCTGATGAGGTATATCTGTGTGCACGTGACTTTTTCATTATCCGCATCTCATCTCCAGGATCACCGAAAGGCCGAACAACAAAAGATTTAAGCTACAGAGTGTTTCCTAGATGTTATACTTGATTGGATTGGGCTTGTCACATGAGACAGACATTACTGTTCGCGGTCTTGAGACTGTGAAGAAATGTAAGCGTGTTTATTTAGAAGCCTATACATCGATCTTGATGGCCGCAGACAAGCTGAGTTTAGAGAAGTTCTATGGCAAGGAAGTGATTCTTGCAGACAGAGAATTAGTAGAAACCGGAGCGGACGAGATTTTGGAAGGCGCAGATAAGGACGACATCGCGTTCTTGGTCGTTGGTGATGTTTTTGGCGCCACCACCCACACCGATTTGGTTCTTAGGGCTAAGGAATTGGGAATCGAGTATGAGTCCATCCATAACGCTTCTGTGATGAACGCTGTTGGTGCATGTGGTTTACAGTTATACCAATTTGGCCAAACCGTTTCCCTTGTGTTCTTCACCGAAACATGGAAGCCAGACTCGTTCTACAATAAAGTTATGGAAAACAGAAAAATCGGTTTACACACTTTGTTATTGTTAGATATCAAAGTCAAAGAGCAGAGCATTGAAAACATGGCTAGAGGAAGATTGATCTATGAACCTCCTAGATATATGGACATTGCCACGGCAGCACAGCAATTGCTCGAAATTGAAGAATTGAGACAGGAACAGGCGTATACCCCGGACACTCCATGTGTGGCTGTTTCTCGTCTTGGGTCACCAACACAGAAATTCAAGGCGGGTTCTTTGAAAGAGTTGGCCGAATATGATGCCGGTGCACCTTTGCATTCGTTGATTATGTTGGGTAGACAAGTCCATGATTTGGAGTTGGAGTATTTGTACCAATTCTGCGACGACAGGGAGAAGTTTCATGAGCAGGTTACTGCTGACCAGGAATTTTTCAAGCCTCCGCCATACGTGCCACCTGAGGAGGAGGAGTTCAGTGATTAGAAAAATATAGCTAGGAAGTACAATGTCACGTTTCTCCTTCAGATAAATAATGATGATAGCAAATTTCTCCATTGGCTTACTGTTCCTTCTTCTCGATCTCCTTCGAAATGTCTTCGTAAACGTTCTCATTCACGTCCCAGATTAACCAGTCGTACCAGCCCATGACGGGAGGGATGACTGTCACTAAATGCCACAAGGAATGTGCGTCAATCAAGTCGAAGAAAAATGGGGGAAAATCAAAGATTTCAAGCGACATTCCCAACACAACAATGAAGCACATCATGAGAGGATACAATGAATAAAGTTTGGCAGATTTGCTGTAGAAACTGCCCAAAATAATGCGGCCAGGAACAATATAGTTGAGATGGTTCAAATTGAGAAGATTTTCCTTCCCACTCTCCTGTTCATAGTATTTGATGTAAAGCGAATAGCATGAAAGGCCCCAGAGAATATTCTGCAATACGCCCACGGTTATGTTTGCTCTCATATTGTAAGTGTACAGCCAGTCAGTAACTAGCCGATAGATATGGCCCGAGTATGCACCAACACATATAAGTGTGAATAGGTACCGGTAGATTCTGCGGGAAGGTAAGTAGAGCTTGAAGTATCTCGAACCAATACAGTAGAAACCTGTGAGCACAGTCAATCCGGCAAGGAAGTAGTCCAACTTTTCGGTGATATCAAGATCCCGAATGTGGAAAATTGTCGAGAAGAGCCACGCAAATTGGGTCACGATTGCCATGACCTTGAGGTTGAAATAACTGTAGCCGAGAACATTCTTGCTCTGTGGGTTTTCCCGAACCACACTGCACAATTTGAGGTATCCATAGTAATGAGGAAGCAAGTTTGCTATGGAGAAGATGGTCGATGCAAACTCTTGAATACCACAGATTCTAAGAAAGGGCCATTTCCCATGGAACTGGTATACTTCCTCGTGCTTTTCCTCGCGTTCTCGCGTGATGATTCGTTGACATTGATAGTCACAATTGGAAGGACAATCCCATAAAAGAAGCTTCAAATATAAGGGCAATCCATCCGAAAACTTCCAATCGGGATTGTAGGCGTGTTTTTCTAAGCCTTTACTTTCCCAGATGTCTTTGTATTCGTCCTGGATAACGTGATATGGATTGTGGTAACAGCTGATTTGGCGGCACTGGAAAAGACAGTCATCAAACTCATCCAACTTGTCGCCGGGTGAAGCTGCCACGCGGAAGAAGGAGATCGAAAGTGCCAACAAAAATGCCGGCAGCAAAATCATCTCGGATGTCCTTTTGTATGTGATTTGTGGGGTGTACAGTCTGTGATTTTGTTCACCTAGGAAGCAAATGCAGGTCAAAAATATGACACGATGCAGAGGATGAGGAACAGAACCGAAAAAAAAAAAAAAAAAAAAGTTGAACATCAGAGTAGAGAAAAAGTAGTGGACATTCCCTTGTAGACAAGGCATGTCGTAATATCGTTTTATATAAGGATGACATTTCCTCTTTTTTTTTTTATATTCCTAGGTTATATCTCTAAGTTTACATTTGCTACAGCAATGTGCGATAGTGTGCGAAATAGTATAAGAATGCTACCATTAATAAAATTCAAAAACCAATAGAATCTACTATCAAATGCCAATTATCACTTGACCCATACTAGGGGCCATCATTGATCAAGATTCACTCGCTGGTCCCTGCTTACATTTTCCTTTTCGCCGATAGGTGTGGGTGAACTCTTGTGCACACTGACGATTAGCGATAACACTATCCTATCAAGGAAACAGGCGCGGACGCTGCGCAGTTGTTACCGGATTTGGAATGCCTGCTGCATACAACATTTAGAGTACTTAAACTACAGGGGATCCCCTCAAGATCCGTCATTAACATGACTCCTCCTACTAAAACAGAAACACAGAGCGAAATCGAAGTTCCTTCGAACGTCCAAGTCACGTCCTCGAGAGGATACGAATACGGTGACAGAGGGTCTCATAATATTGCCCAGGGCATGCCACATCCTTATCCAATCCCTAAGTTTGCTGACAAGTATGAGGAGAGAAAATGGGCCAAACAGCACATGGCGGGTGCTTTCCGTGTTTTCGCTAGAAAAGGGTACACTGAAGGTACGGCTGGGCATATTTCCTTGAGAGATCCCGTGGACCCAGACACATTTTGGATAAATCCATTGGCCAAGCATTTTGGCTTGATTAAGGCCAGCGATCTTGTTCATTGTGACGAGCATGGAAACGTTTTACCAGATGGGCCACAAAAGGCCATCAATGCTGCTGGTTTTGCTATCCATTCTGCGGTTCACAAAGCCAGACCAGACGTGATAGCTGCATGCCATACACATTCCGTTTACGGCAAAGCTTACAGTGCTTTGGGAAGACCCTTGGATATGATAAACCAAGATGTTTGTACATTCTATAAGAGCCATTCTGTTTACAGTGATTTTGGTGGCGTTGCATTGGATGCAGAAGAAGGAAAGGCCATCGCCAAAGCCTTAGGAGACGGCAAAGGTGTTATCTTGCAAAACCATGGGCTTTTGACTGTGGGTGAAACTGTGGATGAGGCTGCATATCTTTTCACATTGATGGAAAGAAGTTGCGAGTGCCAATTGTTGGCAGATGCGGCCTTGAGACCAGGGGAATCATTGAAGATTTGTGGTGACGATGAGGCGGCCTACACTGAATATGTTTCGGCTGATCATGAAACCCTTTATTCAGAGTTTCAACCTGATTTTGAAATGGAACTCTACTACAACAACGACTTTATGGATTAAGGAAGTCAACATTGGATTTGAACCAGTACTTATGGAAAAAGGATGTGTTGCTCCTGGGTATGATGGCTTCTCAGTAAAGATAAAGAGATTATAAATCTTAGTACACGCGGTTCTCTGAAGGTGCTGTAGGATAGCGCCCATTTTGCGTTAATGAAGTCAAAGCCATTTTAGTCAGACGCATCTCTGCAGAATGATTGTCATTGTCAAAGGCAGGAATATTATCATGTGGTTATTTAACCCAATTGCCGTGAAACAGACTATAGCGCCCGTGCGTCATGAATTGCGTTAAAGATTATTCTGAACAAGAATGATTTTTGGCACTTTATACATCTGACCAATTTTAAATGAACCAGTCAGTTTTATAATGGATCTTATCATCTTACGTATAGCCTCGACTGCCACTTTAGTTACTGACCTACTTTGGGCAAGACGATGTTCTGTTTTCCTAGCTTGAATACACTAAAGACGGTGCTAATGCAATTTAGGAATAGAAAAATGAAGATGCTTTATGGTCATTTACATTACCGTTTGTTGATGTCCATAAGGCTAAGATCTATCAGAGTAGAAAGAGCCGAATAGTTTAGAAGTCTGCTATTAAGTTTCAAGATTTATTTGTGCTTTAATTATGATCTATCATTTTATTGGGAGCTATATTTAGGGAATCATTAAATTACATAGAAATGAATGGAACATTGAATAGATTTTTCATATCAACAACACGTACGAATTTCAATATACGCTGGTCAACGAACTAGAAAGACCTTATAGTTCCTTTGAACACGCGGCCGTTAGCATTCGTCTCCCTATGATTCAGTCTTTCTCTGATGAGGATTAACCGACCACATGAGACAGGTCAAAGGCTAACCTACCGTAATCCATGCACGACCTGTTAAATGGATTTTGTAGATCTGACGTAGTCTAAACAGAAACTTACTTAATCTACCTAATGTCATATCTACTGAGCCTCTGGCAGTATAGGAGGTAAATTTGATAGTTTCAAAGGATACAAAGAAACTGAAGTTGTAGCTATAGCCACGTACTATATATGCCATATAATGATTATTAGATTTTGGGGATGACTAAGCTGCTTCAAAACATAGAATGAAGTCATCTGCAAAACAATTAAGACTATAGCTAAGTAACTGCTATTTAATGGATATAGCTAAATTTATTTATAGATACTAAACTATTCAGTGCAGCAGACCAATTTCCACCGCTGATCTTGTCTTGTTTACGAAGTTTGAGTGTATCAATAGCGGCTGAGAAACCTGGCTCCAACACCTTCAATTTGTCGTGTTTGAGTTGGGGAAGAAGATATAGAATCTTGCTCATCTTATAACTCGACAAAACTCAGGAGGTTATAGGACAGCAGCGTTACTGTTTCACCAAAGACGGTATGTGCCGAACTACTTGTAACTCTCGCATCACGGCGTGGTTAGAACTCACACGTTATTTACGACAACGACATCGTCATGATCTTCCAAAGAATCGTAAAGTGCTTACTAAAAGCCATATCCGACACATCAAAGCCATACGCAACAGAACCCTATTCATATTCCCGGATGTCATGTCGTGATATCCTTAGGCCAAGTGTATCAGCTCTATTGGATTTAAGAAAGTCATGGTGTTTGAGGGAAGTGCTTAGCTAGAATAATTAAAATCTTAGCTAATTGAATGGCTAAAAATACAGTAGAAAGCTAGTTAAGATAGCCTTGTTGGATTGCGTTTGATTGAAGGGAGCGGGGAATAAAACAGCAGCAACTAAGCCCAAAGTTACACGTGCAGCAGACTCAAAAGTATCAATTGGGCCAAATGCGTATTCTTTTTCGGAAGCTCATGACTCGGGAATCAATCCCCTAGAAATTATAGTAACACGAACCAGTTGACATCACATACTCTGTAAAGAACTCTTTTCCCGTGAGATATCCCTCTAAGAAGATGTAGCAACAATGTCATCTGCTGTCCCACCTCTTCTATAATACCGCTTTTGTCAGATTTGAATGTCACATTGCTTCCAAATGCCCTGAAAATGTGTTTCAGTCCATGGGATTCGCCGCAGGTTTGATCAAAATCTCGTCATTGGGAACATCAGGTTATGAATTCTTCCCACAAAGATAAAGCTTTTTTTTTTTTTTTTGGAAGGCTGAATTAAGGAAGCATTGATAAATATTGGTCTGAGTTAATAAAAATGCACTTGTCTTTATATAATCCTCCCAAACAAAGGTTTCTTGAGAATATGTCAGTCTGCTGCAGGGTTCACGCATGTTTGGCGGTCGAGCAAGAGAGGATTTGTCAGAGACGTCAAGGAAACATTTCCAAAACGTTCGAATTTTTCCGTCTTCAGCGATTCGAATGAATTCATATCCGGTAAGACCTATGGTTTTGCAGCTTGTCTACAAAGTATTTTCGTGTATTGCTTCCAATCTCAATCTCTATAGAAAAACTAATCCACAAAAATTGAGAGCCCACAATATTGAATGTATTATTACCAATGTGCTTGTAAACTCCATTGAGCACCTTCAATTTTCTTAGTGAGGTGAACTGATAGATCACTATTTATGTTTTCACATCCACCTCAAATAAATACCATGAACAGATCATTTTGAACCAATTTGAAGGTTCCTGGTCTTTATTTTCTTCCTAAAATCAAGGAGTTCATCCTGTTATCACGTAATCAAATTGTGGGTTCAGTTAGTGTGTTTCCCTATGGCTGGGTTTCTAATCGTGTTTACTCTCCGATAGAACTTACTCAGATTACACCGAGTATAATACATTTCTCAAAGAAGCAACACAGGGTCTTCGATCACATCACTAAGTAAGTTTAACATTGTTTTACTTTTAAATGATAAGCTTTAAAAAGAAGCAGGCTTTGAATTGATAAGAATACCATAATACATTCTTATGGAACCAACTTGGAAAAAAACTGTACTCAGTTGCACGACTAGTAATGCAGGGTACGTATTCAGATTTTTGAAATTAGCATACATAAAATATACTCCTCAATGCAACCCTACTAATTCGAACTATCGGACGTTGTAAACTAAATCACTAACTTAACTTAGAAGCTATCATTACAAATGTCCAGCTCTATGACAAAAGTACTACATATGCATAGAGTGATGATACTCTTTTTATCTAGTTGAATTCCGACTATGTTCAGATTATGACTTCATTGAGAAAGACATAGTTCATAGTCAAACTAAGGCAAATGATCATTCTCTATGGATAGTCGCGTCTAAAGAGGAATTCTTTAGGCAACATCTAATAAGCGATATGCTGAGGATCTAATTATACGTAATTATATATATAGACCATACTAGATAATACCTAATTCAAGAGAATGAAGAATTTTGGGACTACTTACCAAGTAGTGACATTGCGATATGGACCCTAAAACAATATCACCAGCAGCTAGCTGATGGTATTGAGATTGAGGACAGAGCAATTCTCAGAGATCAGTGATAGTGAATACCACATTGCTCAATGAGTATCCCGGTACCATTCGATTGTGTTCATTAACATTATCAAGACATAATATTTGATGATAGTTTCCTTTCCTTGCAAAGAGCTCATTTAATCGATCCATTTGCATCCGTAAGAGAGGCTATATACAGCAAGAAAAGCATGACCACACCCTATCCCATTTACCAACCATACCATTGTTCTAGAGCATCTCTTTCCTACTCAAACTACTTGTCAATGATGTACGACACCTCTCCACTTCTCACCATTATCGAAAAACAAACTACACCATGTACTGCAACAGCCACATAGCCAAACGAGCTGAAACTTATGCTGTCACTAACTTACCACATTTTAATACCTACCACATCCTCAATCTAACACAACCAATCGTCAGCATCCCGTAATCAGCAATACAAGCCGGCCAAAAAGTTGCAAAATCTAGTAGGGTAATACTTATGAGGCAGGCACTACCGCAAATTCCTAATCACCGCAAAATGCCAAAGTTTAATTTGGCGAGGAAAAATCGAAAATGCACCCAATGGGGGGGATACTCGGAGGGGGGTAACTCTACACGCTCTTTCACGCTATAGATAAATCACAGGGCGAAAAACGGCCAAAAGTGGGAAAACGGCCAAAAGTGGGAAAACCGGGCACCAAGTGGAAACAAAACTTCCGATTTATGAGCGCCGCACGACCGACACCCGAACCGTTGACCCCATCCTCGGCCTCGGCGACACCCGTGCACCACACCCGTGCACCATGACGTCATGCCTGCACATGCCCACGTGACCCAGCTCTCCCAATATATATATAGTATATCTCCCCCCCCCGTTTTCCCCTTTTCCC
>JAJMEJ010000002.1:622412-654964 GCA_030574075.1 Clavispora opuntiae
TCTCTCTCTCTCTCTCTCTCTCTCTCTCTCTCTCTCTTTCTCTCCGACTGCCTATGCGTAAAGACGCACTATTCAGAAAACTTTTTAAGCCAGAAAAAAAAAAAATTAAAGGGGAGAGTAGCGAGTCTTATATATATTCGTCTGCCTTATTATTTTTCCCGCGAATGCCATTTGCAAATCAGCGTTACTTCTTTCTTTTTTCATGTATGGGAAATTACTGAAATAGATTCGAAACAGAGATAATAAAATTTGTCTTAACGTAATGTGGTATACCAAATTGAACCATCTCCTATATCTGCCTGGTATTGTGAGTCTTCTGGTATTGTGATTCTATGTATTTGTTGTATCTGTTTTTGCAACTATCAACACACCCGGACATCCTAAGGGAATTACTTCTGGCGCGAACATCCGTGCACCATACGTATTCAGTATTGTTCAGAAAACCATCTACATTTGAAAACATCAAACATGGCCAGCAGTCTTCCTTCGGTTGTTATCGACAACGGCACGGCTACTACACGCGCTGGATTTGCACTGGAAGATTTACCTTCGTTAGTTTTCAGTTCCAACTACCTGGTGGATGAGAATGGAAATACAATTGTTGGTGATGACAACATCAACGCCAGACCTGACTTGGAAGTGATGACATTAATTGAAAATGGCTTAACTTACAATTTTGACCAAATCGAAAAGAACTGGGAATATGCCTATGCAAACTTGGACGGAGGTAATGGAGCCAACGCTACAGAGCATCCTTTAATGTTGACCGAACAAACTTGGAATACTGCCAAAAACAGAGCAGCTACTGCTCAAATTGCATTCGAAAAAATGCAAGTTCCTCTTTTCTCATTGGTGAAAACTCCTTTGGCTCAGCTTTATCATGTGGGAAGGTCTACAGGATTGGTGATCGATATCGGCGCTGGTGTTGCCAGTGTTACTCCAATCTTGGATGGAATTGTTCAATACAAATCATGTTTCCATTCGAAATATGCTGGTGACTTTACAAACTTGCATTCAATGCGTAGTTTGGAAGCCAAGCTCGGCTATTCTCCTACCCAGCTTGACGTCTCTCGCTTGTTACCTAAAAGATATAGCACAGGAAATGTGAGTCACTCGTTCAAACTGTACCATGCAACACATCATCTCTTACATCAGTTCAAAGAAACTATGCTTTATGTGAAGGAGCCTCCTATGGGCGTTGCTCCTACGAATCAGTACTACTTGCAATCTCAGCACCAACACCCTCCATATTTCCAATTGCCTGATGGATCACACGTTTCATACTCTGACCAAGAGCTCCTCCCCCTTACAGAACCACTTTTCGTCCCTCATGTGTACAGATTACCGGGAGTTTCAATTCCAGAACCAACTTTTGATAAGGCAGGTACTCATGGTATCTCGAACTTGGTGTTGTTCACCATGAAAAGCTTGGAGTCTGCGTTTATGACCGGGACTGATTCGCAAAGTGCCAATGCAACAGCGCGGTTTAATGAAGTTTTGCGCCAGTTATTCTCAAATACCTTGATCACCGGCGGTACGTCTCTCATATCTGGATTCTCGGACAGACTTTGTGGTGACATTAGCCGTACTGCGCCTCAAGTGTTACCCAATTACCCAGTAACAGGATCTTATAAGTTGTACATCAGTCCTTTAAGAAACCACTCACTGTCGGACATGAATGACACGTTAGACAAGAAATTTGGTTCATGGTTAGGAGCTGCCAACTTGGCAAACATGCTCAACGAAACGAGTGAGGAAGAAGGTGCTAGCGTCAATATCGCTTTAGACAACTGGTTTATTTCTAAAGCTGACTACGAAGAACTTGGTGAGGATTTGATTATTGAAAAGTTTAAGTAGAACCCGAATTGAGTATATTAATGGTGGAAGAGATAGCAAAACAACTGTAGTACACAGAGTTAAGTAATGCTAAGCAGAATGGCTGGGAGAACAGGAAAAATAGTTACTACAAAGAAGGTCCACCAATATCTTTTATTCTTGAATTCCTTACGACCATCTCTCAGTCGGAGGCTGCTATATACATCTATGCCTTCCATGAAACATACTTCCCGTCATACTTGGAAGTGTCGCCATGCAAAGCCAAGGCACGTTCCACTTTCTGTTGCACACCCAACTTATCTCCTGTAATTGATTGGAAGTGCTTCAACACTTCACCTGGAGTAGGCAAGTACAGGCGGTTCGAGCCGTCTCTACCGGTGATGTAGTTCTCAATTTGAGTGTTGTTAGGCAAGCCCATGTTGAAAACGTAGTTGTTGAAGTTTACTCCGTAAAATTGCTCTAGGAGAGGCTTTGGAAGCTTTGCAGTGTGAATAGAAGGAGAAATGATCTTCTTGACACGGGAAGCATCAAATGGGGTCCATTCAGGCAAGTTAGGAGTCTTTATCTTTTCAATAAGTTTATGTTTGACACCCTTGACGAAATCATTTTCTTCAAGTTTGGCGTTCATCATGTTAGTAGCAGTAATCAACTCCAATTCCAATTGAGTACGGATGGAGTTCTTAGCACCTTGGTTCATTAATTCAAATGCAACACGGATGCAAGTAGGAGACTTAGTCGCCAAACGCTCGTATGTTGTAGTACCAAATTCTGTACCTGCATTCTTGAAAGTGGCCAAAACTTGGTCAAAGTCCTTGTTGGAAAAGGCGCGGTTGATCAAGGCAATCTCACTTTCAGATAAGTGGAACTTGTAATCTTCCGGCAAACGAGTTGATGCAAATTCATCAATGACAGAGTTGACTTGAGCGAAGTAGTCCTTTTGACCACGCAATACCAGGGCTGAATCAGTGACACCATTGATCACTGGAGGATTCAAATTTGACAAACGGGAAACCAATTGCTCGATTCTTTCAGAAGGAACATAGTGAGTAGCAAAACCAGCCATGTATGCGTCTAAACCAGACAAAACCTCACCAGTCAAAGCATAGTAGTATCCCAATTTGTCATCTAAACGAGGTAAAAAGAAAGTGGTACCAACATCAGGGAAGAAACCAATATCCATTTCTGGCATAGCCAACTTAGTCTTTTCAGTCGCAACGCGGAAAGGAGCATGAACAGAGAGACCGACACCTCCGCCCATGGTAATTCCATCCATAAGAGCAACATAAGGCTTTGGATATGTAGCAATCAAATAGTTCATGTTGTATTCCTTTTGAAAGAAGTCCAGAGCATAAGCAGGGTTGCCAGCCAAAATCTGAGAGGCGCATTCCGCAACATCACCACCAGCACACAATGCCTTAGGAGATTTGGATGAGAGAATTACCATGTTAGAGACATCCAGCTTAGAGTACTCTGTCAACCGCGGCACAATTTTCTCCACCATTGAGGTGTTGAGCGAATTGAGTTTCTTGACCCGGTTCAAGTAAATAACTCGGGCCATGTTCACATTTTGAAACAAGACGTCGTCGGCTGCGTATCCTGAAGCCATTCTGATATTTTTGCAAAAACGAAGCACCGGGCGCGAAGAAGACAGAACTATCATTGTGGGGCACAGAGCAGGTCAGGGGTTTATATAGTCGGCTTTAATTTCCGGGGGTAAACTTGGCCTGAGGAGGGGAATAGACTGTGAAAATTTTCGCACTGCAGGCAGGCCCTGCGGATTGGAGGAGGATAGGGTGGAGCGAAAGGCGAACGAGAATGGTATGACGGAGACAGATAGTAACAAATAGAACGTAAGATATGGAATGAAACGACACAAGGCAGAGTGACACCTTGGCGAATTTGTGATTACAATTTTTCAACATACATTTCATTTCCTCTTTGGGTTGCCCTGTTCTGCCGTGGTGTGTATGTTCCGCGATTGTGGGGATCAATTATACTCAACACACAATACTGCACGATATGGGTGCAAATAAGGGTTCTTGGGTCAAAAGGTAAACACTTCGTTGGCAAAGGAAAGTATAGTAAAGCTCCTAAGCATCCAAGGATTTCTTCATCGGGCTTCCTGGTACTCGACATGACGATGCCAGTTTCTTAATTCCGACCATGTTAAGTCATCTTCAGCGCAATCTCTCTCAATACCATTTAGTCAAAAATGGAGAAGTGTGTGTCATTGAAAGGGAAATATGTAATCCGTAGAGCAGATGAATAATGGTGCAAATCCCATAAACGTGAGGGTCGGATCATACTGCACTTTTGTGTATCTCATGTTTGATTGGATCAGGTTTTCGTCCCTTTCAGCAAAGTATGCCCATAAACAGCGTAATGTGAGGTCAAATTAGACTTATGCCAAGCTAACACTTTTCAGTCGGATTATCGCTGTCAGAACAGTGGCAACTATGAGAAACGACAGGACAATAACTCGTACAATCGCCAGTCTACACCAAACTATTCAGCGACAACAAGCTGCATTCCTCCCTTTCATCCAGTGGTTTAGGCAAGCGATATTGGTACAAATTTCCCGTATTATAAGATGCTAACATCACAACCCCCGTATTTGTAAATCCAATATCAACGTTCTTGTGAGGAACATGTGAAGAAGGAACATATTCTGGAAGTTTGATGTACGCAAATGATCTGCGAGGCTTCTCCCATATGAGGTTATCAAAGTATTCTCGATAAGGAAGCTTCTTCACTAACAGTTTAGTGTACAGATTATTCAATAGTTTGGCTGACTTCTTCAATGCCAGAAAGTATGAGTTCAGTTCCTTCTCCGCAGGCACTTCTGGTTGCCGTAGCACTAGAAGATTCGCAAGATTTCCATTCAAATCCTCCAGTGAACGGCTACTTCCCATATCATCTTCTCCATCACTTTCATGATCATCAGGTGCTTTGATATGTTCCAAGTCTGGTGAAACTGTGAAGAAATGTACGGTGTTACTGTCCGAACCACAGCCTAAAACTGTCCCTGGAATATTAAAACGAAGTGTACTGATATGAGTCAAATTGTGTCCTCGCCGAAGATTGGTGATTTTTTGAATTTTAAGTTTTCCAGTGCCTGGATCTTCCAAATGACAGACACGAACAATAGTCCCTTTCGAAGAAGCTGTGGCAATGGCTCTGCTATCAGAAGAAATTGCAATTTTGGCAATCTCTGAATCATGTGCCTTATACAAGAGCCTTGGTTTTAACTCCATAGCGTCATACACCAAGATCCATCCCTGTGAATCATTTTGTAGATCTTCTAGAACCACAGGAGGCAGAGGAAGAGACCCCAGCCTGTTCTTTTGAGTGTACTCAATTAAAGAGTCAAGCGAATTAGCAGCCACAGAGTCACTGGGCCGAAGTTTAGGAGTCGCGGGATGGCTGCTTGTTCCGGCAGTAGGTAAAGGGTCACTGTTGAAAAGATCTGTTTGAGAGTTAATCGACAGTAAAGGGAGCACCAAAAAACACGAATCATCGGCACAAAAATCCACTACAGCAGGCTTTTGTTCACGTGGCATATAAGGATTGACTTCCAAAATCTTCACAAGTCGAATACTACTCAAATCGTAAATGTAAATCTGGCCAACTTCCAAAAAAACCAATAGCCGCTTACGATTGAGCACAAGATCGACAATGTTCAGAGGGAACGTGAGTTCACAAATCTTCAGTTTCATTTTCAAATTCAAAATTTCAAGAATCCGATTACCTGTATCGCCTGGCGCTTGTGGGACATTGATTGTTAAGGATGTGGAGTAGAGCATACGAAGAAAGGCGGTGCCTCCTGCGTCCTTATCTTTAGGCGGAGACAGAGCATAAAACTCTCCAAACGGATCACAGTTGTAAATTTTGTGACCCTCATCTGTAGAAACCAGAAGACTGGTAAAATCTTGATTGAATGCCAAATCGTTGATCACCATTCTGTTCCAGAAAACTCGTGGTGTAGAGGCACTTGAAGTTGAGAATGCTATCTCAAGTCCGGGGGACCTTCATGACCTGCATATAAACATACATCATATCATGGTACCTAATGGCTGAAAACCCTGGGATGAGAGGATGCTACATTGCTTTGTCCTTGTAGACAAATTGGATATAAAATCAGATGGTTAATGTGAGAAGTTGATTTCTCGTGTTCTATTCGGTGTGTCGTTGTAGAAGCCACCGTATACTATGGCCCAATGTGCATATAACTATTCGTCCACCTCTTCCAAAGTAACTCCTCTCTTTTTGACTTCGGTGGTATTCTTTTGTGTACCGGAGGCAACTGGCTCATTGTCAGCAAGCTCCTCAATCTTTGGAGCATTCTTCTTACTGCTCTTACTCTTCTTCGCCTTCTTGGCACCCGTAGGCTCGGACCAGCCATACAAAGGCACGAAACTCTCAAAGAAACCACAATCTTCGAATAAGTTTGGATACAACCAGAATGCTCGTGGCATTGTCAAGTAAGTCACCACGAAGATAATCAACCGCACAATAGCCATAGCAAAGAACAAGCCTAAGAGACACAAACATCCCATAGAGACGTACCAAACACCCACACGCATAAACCGTGGCCACAATGGGAACAAAACAACTGCAAAGATACCAGCAAGAGTCAAAAATCCGTACAACATCATGTAAGGATTTGGCTTCTGATATACCCATGCGTAATACGAGTCTGGTTCCAATTGTGCCTGTTGCAAAGGCCTTAAAGTAGGCTTGTCTCTCTTTGGTTTCCATCCCTTGACAGCCTTGATGTCCTTATAGTGCAACTTCTCGACTGGCAATAAGAGACGGCTCTGGATCATCATGATGAACATTTTGGCGGCTTCTTGTTCGTTAGGAATAGGAATCAACTGATTTCTAGGGTTGCTTGCTTTCTTCTTGTAATCATCACTCAATAATGCCCGGATGAAACGCTTGAACCGGAAAAACTGCAATTCTTCCTTGTTGTTTAACAATCCTGTTCTATTCTTTAGGAGCTTGTGGTCCCGGACAAAATTGGCCACATTTATCACGAAAGGCGATTGTTGGGGAGGACTAGAAGCTGCAGGGGACCCATCGGCCCCAATATTGGGTGTAGCGCTGGTGCTTTCAAGTGGTGATGCCATGCTTTGTTGAGTAAATAGTCGCCGTGGCCTATTTTCCAGTCAATCTACTAGAATTGTGGTGCACGGATGTAAATAGGCGCGGTACTAATTTGTTTAACATACTTTTTTTCTTGACGTGGCGTATACACAAGATTTGGTTCACAATAGGAAGAAGAAGTAGATTGATAAGCAAAATTGTTATTGTAAGAAATTGACTAAGGATTTCTAAAAGAAAGTCTAAATTATGATATGAGCACACAAACGAGTAAAAATGTGTGTGCTATCGGTCTCATTACCAATTCATTTTGTTGGCACGAGTGGTAAGAAAGAAAGAATCAAGAACGAGAAAACAAACATGCAGAATCTGGTAATACTATAGGTAATCCTTTGAAAACAGTCCAGCAGTTCAACAGTCCAAGAATATTGCACTTGAGTAGTGCTAGTCCTTGGAAAACCGCCATAGATTCAATAGATCAGTACCAAGCCTAGTATCAAGATCCATCGTCAACATTCCTCTTCTGCCTTAATGATCCTTGCGAAATATCCGCAAGCGTCCTTTGCCAACCCGAGGCATGTGCAAGCTGGTCGCACTGCTGCTTCTAGAACCTAATCTGCTAGCCACATAAGAACCCAAATCTGCTGGATCATGCGACAGGTGAGTTTGGAATGGCAGTGCTGTTCCCGAGTAAATCGGCAGCGTTGCGGCATCAGGATAAAATGGTGTAGGTACATCAATCTCTGAGTCAGAGTCATCATCCACAGCTTGTTCGTAGCTAGGGACCTTCAGTAGGATATTGAGGTCTATGGGCGTAGTAGTACCGGACTGGCGGACAGGAATGTCAAAATAGCTATCGATGTTTGGAGTTCTTCCGTGACTACGGAGCTGTTCCAAAGGAGTCTTTGGACTATTGCAATCGTACAACGTATCATACACATGCTGTTGGTACAAGGGAGGAGCAGGGCCACTCTCAGTATCCACATTAGCTTCTTCTCCAATGTCATTATTTTCTTCAGCCATTTCAGGTTCTGCTCTTGCAAAAAGAACATCTTCACGATTTGGATCACCTTCGGAAGTGAGGTGGCCAGTATTAACATCCACCTCCAAGTGATGCGTAGTGACCCGACCATGATTAGGACTGAGATATACGTATACTGGGAGATTTGCCCGAAGCTCCGAAACATGACCATCTGCATTTCTAATGTGAATCATTACCAGCAACCGGTGTCTCACAGTAACCAAATCGTTCTTAATAGAACACGTTTGTGTCACTTCGTGCAAGGACAGTGGCATGTGGTAGGTAGCATAAATTACCCAATGATCTTCGTCCGAATTTTCTTGGTGACAGTCCAATTTCTGTTTGCTTATCAATCTCTCATACTCTGGCGAAGATCCCGTGCAACCACGCACATGGCTGTGTTGCACCAACACAGCTGACATGGACTTAAACAGGAGCCCCTTCGCCAAAGGAACAACCACTAGCCGTATTGGCACTGAACCTCCCACAGGCAATGCTTTGTGCGGTGTTGAGACATTGAATTCAATTTTCCCGGGCCACGTATTAACAAACTCAATCAGGTCAGTCAAGTTCATATTCTGATGGTGTAACGTTCTTGCAATACGAATATGTTTGGCAGTTTGAAAACTGCGTTCGAATCTCCCACGTTCCACTTTACATTCCAACCGATAGAGAATTTTACCCATGGCCAAGCCTTCGATAGATTCAGCCACATTTGACGGCAAGACGACGGAAAATGGCATACTGTAGTTTCCTTCCGGAAGCAAAAAACTGTGGTTGTCGTTGTTGCCTTGCAGAAGCGGGTACGGTGTCCCATCAACGCCAGATCGAGGTATAGTGAGTAGTGACTCTTCATGATTGTTAGAGAGAAGTGGTTGGGACTGAGTTCGGCCGAAATGAGGACGGATCGAATCAGCCTGTGATGAAGCCTGAGACGAGCTTTCTGTCAAGTCTACTGTCAGATTGTTATGCAGAGACTTTCTGGTGTAGGCGTCCAATTTCTGTATCGGAATAGCGGAATCAGCATAATCTCCGAAGACAAGTTCCCCATTAGGTGAGGTGAGCAAATTCGGCCATACAACCTTAAGGACACAATTGCGTTCAGCAACCTGCGAAACAGCATGGCCAGCGTGGTTACGGTCATAGTAATCAACTAAAAACTCACCAATTAGCTGTAGACGAACACGCTTCACGTGTAGATCTTCTTGAGTCAGAAGTTTGACATGGCCCTCGATAGAAATTGCCGACACCTCTGCTTCATTGCCGTAAACAAGGATTGTGTTTTTGTGGCCATGACTTTTAAGCCGTATATCGAAGTAAGCCAAGTCTTTGGCATGTCTATGCAGATGGAACACCATGATTAATGACAAAGTGAGTTATATGATTGAATGATGATATGACGGAATTGTATGGATGTGGAGAAGCAAATGAGACTGAAACAAGTAGAAAGCTGGCGACAAAACTGGTGGCAGTAAGTGAGATTCCAATACCAAGGTGATCAAAAGGGGAAGGGCAATGTGCCAGCGACAGAGGGGACGAAATTTGTGCAAATACAGCTAACGCGTTTATGACAACAGTAGTTGGATCTTGAGTGCGTGTTTGGGGAGAGTTTGCTATTTTTCTGGTGATATATGAGGTTAGTTGGTACCATCAGATGAGGTTTGTGGATAGCCTCGAGTGCGGAATTCTAAGCGAAACAAGGGTATTATGCTTGCTGTAGGACGCGGGTAATTATGGTGCTTTGGACCTTGATTTCTGTTCCTTTCTTCCTTATCAGTGAGTTCAAGATCAACTGAATTTCTAACCAACGTAATAAATAAAGGAAGAGCTGATTCAAAAAGAGAAAGATTTCTTTTGGGGTCAAGACCGTAGTGACCCTTTCCCCATCTGGTGCGGCTGGACAGAATGTGCGCGACCCTTGCTTGCAGTCCCGGGGCAGAGCGAAGAAAGGCATCGGATGCAGAAAGAAACCTCCGAGAAAAGCTTTCGTGACGATTTGGGACAACACTACTGTTTGGTATTTCTATGTTTCCTCTCTTTTATTTATTTCTTCTTTACAAAAAAATCTAATTTGTTGATTAATATAGATGTGCTCTCTCAGTTATAAATAGCAATCTTGCTACTTGACCCGTCTTCGTGTCCTTCCCAATCGTTACGGCGGAAAGTGCGTGAACTTCTGTCAACTAATGTGCAGACCGATAAACAATACCTCCGACGTCAAAAAATTCTTCCTGAAAAATCCGAACTGGTTCCTACACATTGGTTGCAGTAGCAGAGGCTCATGAACTTTACATAATTTTTCCGTGGTTCGCCCGGGTATATCTGAGGACAGCCATTCTTCTGGGTTGCCACTAGTGGCAATTCCATGGAGGTGCATTTACCGTTTGATATGTCTTACGTTCATCGTATTAATCTATAATGCGGCTCATGCCATCTAGTTAAGCATCAGTAGCAAATTTATGGAAATGGTCACAGAAGTCCTCCGCCACTTGAACACACCAGAACTCACCCAGGGACTTGACAAATCCCAAGTGGCCACCCAAATCGGTTTCTACCATTGCTAACGCTGGATTAGCCCGCACTTCTTCTCTGGGCAAATGTGGGTCAATGGCTGGATCATCGGTGGAATTAATAATCAAGGTCGGAACACGGATTTTGTCAATACGTCTAAGAGGAGAGCCAGCTTCGTAATATTGCCACACAGTGTCAAAGTTGGCGGTCTTGCATGTAATAACGTCATCCCATTCATAAGTCTTCTTCGCCTGTTGAACCTTCTTATAATTTTCTTCCGAGTAAAGATCTGGGTCGTGTTCTCGTAACTCCTTCAAATTGGACCGGATGGTCTTGGTCAAAAATTGCGTGAGACTTGGATTGAACAAGTAACGTCCTGAAAGGGATGAGTCGATATGACGGGCAGCAGCAGCCAAGTCCCATGGACATCCAATGACAACTGCAGCTTTGATCAAATCTTGGGCCTTTTCACCAGCTTCTCCCAAGTAATTCGCCAACATAGAGGCACCAAAAGAAAATCCCACTGCATACATTGGTCTCGAAGGGTACCGTTTCTTCAACTCAATGAAGACTTCCTCTAAGTCGGTAACAGACAAAGCGTTGAATAGTTTACCAGTAGTGATCTTAGTTCTGCAGCAGCCACGTGTATTAACCACCACGACATCCCAATTGGAATCTGCTTGTTGTAAACATTGACCCAAGTTTCTAATCAAAGGTTCATGAGATCCTCCAGCTAAGCCGTGGAAAATCACGCAAATAGGGTCGGTCGATTCTGGCGTCTGGTCATATTGCACCTTCTGAGCCAACTCTTCCTTGGTGAAGAATCTGGTTCTAGGGTGAAGTCTTGGAGAACTTTCTGGAAGTGTTTCCTTATAAATCCTATCAAACTCCTCTTTCGACTCGGGCTCAGGAATTACCCAGTCAAGCGAACATTGTCCACCGTCGGCATACTGGAACAACTCTCTTCCGTAGTAAATGGCAAATTGGTCGTTTGAGGTATGTGTAGCGTAGTACAAAGTCTGAAGAGTGCCGTTAAAAAGAAGGGGCTTCAACCATAATTTCTTCGATGTATCGATGGTGGGAATCTTGGTCGAAACAAAGTCTCTAAACGTGAGTGATTCGCTAATCGCCGGAGACTCATCTTCTGGGCCAGTGTGCAATTTGACAGTGGCCCTAAATCCCCATTTCCAAAATCCAATCATGTTTGCTCCAAAAGAATCAGAAGTTGCTAAAAGGTCGGAATCTTAGGATCGGGAAGCCTGCATGTTCTTAGCCAACTTAAACGCTAACCTCGGCGCATCTACTGACCGAAACACGCTATATAATACCGGAACTGTGTTCCGAATGCAGGCATACTGGATGCCAAGGGTTATACTATCGTAAGCCGAGGAATAACGAAGGGAATTGGGACATTACTGTTCGTTCACATAATTATTTGAATCACCTTGCACATTTGATCACAGGAGAAGAAAAAGCCTCCGCTCACGAGCTTCTATCGTCTCTCACCTCTTCCACACTACAAACGCTGCGTACATTACATAGTGCATCACGTGAGCGTAGACCAGTCCGGATATGGCTATGGTATTGTCTACATTAACTCTTTAATTGTATGTAGTATTTCCTGTTAAAATGAAACCTAGCCAGTACCTCAATTCTTCTTCTGGCTGTTTTCCTTCCTCATAGCAGCAGCTCTAAGTTTAGATTCCTCACTGGACTTACTGTTGGTCACATGACCACGATCGTCCAAGTCAACTGACCCGGCACTTTCAAACAACGACACATGCCCTGCCAAAAGACCTAAGGTATCAATTACCTGGGATGGATTGTTCAAGTGTGCTGTCGCGATGGTTTGCTTGGAAGCAGGTCCAACTAGAACAGGATAAAAGCCGTAGGAACCGTAATCATTCTTAGGCAATTCTCTCAAGTGCCACTGCGATTCGATTTCTTTAAGAGACAGGAACATATCTTCGTCTGTCAAGTCATCTCCCAAGCAAAGCATGAAGTCAGGCAATCTCAGAACTGGAGTTGCCTCAGGGTCAATCTTCACGGTCTTCGGGTCTTGTTTTGCTCCATGCGGGTTTAAAACTAACCGTTTCACAATCTCTCCCTTGTTAACGAATCGTGGTCTGACTTCAATATTTGCCTTTCCTGCCATGACTTCAACATCATATTCCGTGGCAATTGTGTTCTTGAGTTCTTCCAAACACTTTTGGGCCTGGAATTGACCCAAGTCAGGATCAGACCTCCGGTAATGCCAAGTTAAAGCAACTTTCTTCCTCTCAATATTGGAGCCAGGGGTTTGATCTGTATACTTCTTGAACACGTCATCAACTGCCGTTTGCCACGACATATCAAAAGCAGCAGCGAGGTTGTGCCATTCGTCGCATCCTACATCTTTCATAAAACAGCCATGTTCAGCGGAAAGTCCCACATTGTGACGGCCCCACCATTTGTCTAAAAACGCTTGGTCTCTGCCAGATATGATCCAAATCTGATTCTTAGGGTCAGCGGCTAATGAGTCAATGATCTTGATTAAACGAGAAGATGGAATAGCTGCAGCAGGATCTTTAACGATAGGAGTCAATGTACCGTCATAATCAAAGAGAAACAATCGACGGTGCAGGGATTTGTAGTTTTCAAGCAATAATGGCCGGTTCAAAGTTGGAGTGAAGTGTACTTGGTGAGTGTTTCCAACGTGGTTAATGAGATGCTCCAAGAAATTGGAGGTCCAGGATTGAATTGTATTGGAGATGACACATTTGTAAAGTTTGTCTTCAAGGTCACCCTTGGTTGCTTCGGACATATTGAAACAAGTGTGTATAGTCTTCGCAATACCAACTGAGTCCCATGGATTCACAAGAATAGCATCACGCAATACAGATGCGGTACCGGTAAATTCTGAGAGGATTAATGGAGATTTCTTTTCTTTCTGGCACAAGACAAATTCCAACGAAGTGGTGTTCATACCATCACGCACCGATGTGTTGATGGCCAAATCTGCCACACGGAGAAGCGCCAAATACTCATCTCTGTTGATCCTCATCTGATAATGAAGTACCGGTGTGTGGTTTAAGTTACCATACTCGGAATTGATTCGGTTCACTAGCTCGGTAACTTTCTTTTCAACTTTGGCACTATGAGAGAACCCAGGAGAAGAAACCTGAATCAAAACAACCTTGTTACGCCATTGTGGGAACATCAGCAAGAACATTTCATATGCAGCGAGTTTCTGTTCCACTCCACGTACCATATCTAAACGATCACGGCCAACAATGATTTTCTTATCCGGATAAGCATCACGAAGAGCCCTGACCTTTTCATCAATTCCCTCAGAGGAAAATGCGTCATGCTCAATCTTTTTGGTATCAATTCCTATAGGTAACGTTTCCACAGAGATGGTAGTTCCGTAAGCTAAAACGCTAGACTTTGTTACTTCAAATCCTAAAACACGTGCACAGCAACTTAAAAAGTGACGTTGGAAAGATTCACTCTGGAATCCAATCTTGTCTGCACCCAACATACCGTCTAATAACTGGGTTCTCTTAGATAAGCACCGGAAGTATTCTGACGAAGGGAAAGGTGCATGAACATAGAGACCGATAAAGGCGTCAGGGAATTCCATACGCAACAATTGTGGCAACAAAAGCAAATAATAGTCATGGATCCAAATAATATCACCGGGACGATATATAGATTTGATTTTTTGGAAGTATGCCTCGTTGAACTTGACATAATCATGCCATGCCTGGCCTTCCTCCTTACCATCATTGGGTTGGCCCTGAATGTAATGGAACACAGGCCAAATGACATTCTCTGCATACCTCCTCCACCGGCTTTGGTCCTTTCGCAACAACCACACCGCATGAACATTATCACTCTTGGCGGCCCGCCGCATTTTAGCTTCTAAACCTGCCTTGTCTTCTTCGTCTAAGTATAATGGGTCATCTTGAATATTTCCACTTGCCAAATCACTTTGGTAGTTTGTTTTGTTTTCCAATTCTCCTGTCCACCCCACCATATGAGTTTCCCAATCCGTTTGTTGTTGCAAAAAGAACAAAGACAGGTACAATGCCGATTGCCCCCTAACTGGATCCACATCCCAGTACGTTTCGGAGGGATTCTTTTGGTCGGTTTTTTTGCAAATTTTGGTAGGCAAAGAAGACACAACCTCGATCACCCGCCCCGATAACTTGAGCTTGTCGTTTCCAGAATACTGCTTGGGTGAAACCACCGGAGTGTCTGATGGCGACGCCATAAGTTCATCAAGTACACTAGGCATTTTCTTGTAGAAAACTAATTGATAACGTAGTCAAGTTTTTTAGTATTTATCAAGAGAAAAGAGTGAAACAGTGGACTTTCGTTGGAAACTCTGGTGACCTTCTATTCCCGGAGTATGCAGGACCGCTTTGATTGCGGTTTGATGGTGGGATTATGCTATGCGCTTCTATGGAACATGTAAGGCCAAAAATAAAAAAGATCAACAGCGTCAGATTTCCAAAAGAAGAAAGATTCATGATTTACAAAGCTTACAGTGGCCGGTATTCGACTCACATAGTTTCAAATATTTTTCAAATTTTTTTTTCTTCTTTTGGTATATATATCTCATCCAATTACCCATCCAAAAAAAAAAAACTAGCAAATAGTTGATTTGAGAACTAGAATTACGTTGGACGCTACATGGGAGTACGAGAGAAAAGAAGCAACTCTCCTTATTCCAACGCAGCACCATCATAAGTTAGCATCTTACAACGCTTAGGCCTGAGCCTGTTCCTCAGAAGACTTCTTGTACTCTTCGTAAGCAGTCAAAGCATCTTCAAAGTGGTTGGTGAACAATTCCTCATCCTCCAACAAAGCCAAGATTTCTTGGTTGTCCAAGTCCAACATCATACCGGTGATCTTACCAGCAGCTTCTGGCTCTTGGGCCTTACCAGTGGCAACAATCTTTGGGTACAATTCTTCACCCAAGATTCTCTTTTGTTGGTCTGGTGGAGCAGAGGCAATGATAGCACCCAAGTCTCTACGACCGCCCTTTTGGTTACGGTTGTTTGGGAAGTAACCTCTTTGTTGACGACCGTTTGGACCATTGAATTCGTTGTAGACTGGAGGCATTCCGTAAACTGGAACTGGTTGTCCATTTGGACCTGGTCTTGGCCATTGACCTTGTGGAGGAGGAATCTGACCTCTTGGCATCATCATTTGAGGGTTTGGACCTGGGAATGGACCGTTGTTTCTGCCGTTACCTGGGAAGAAACCTGGTTGTTGACCGTAAAACATTGGTGGCATGAATTGACCTGGAATACCAGCAGCAGCGGCATTTTGCATTCTCATTTGGTTTCTGGCTTGGATTTGTTGCTCCAATTGAGAACGTCTCACGTCCTTACGTTGAGCCAAAGCGACGTACAAAGGCTTACCCATGACCATACGTTGGTTCATTTCAGTAATAGCCTTAGTAGCCTCCTCTGGGGCAGAGAAGCAAACGAAACCGAAACCCTTAGACTTTCCGGTCTCGTCAACCATAACCTTAGCAGAAGTGATGGTTCCAAATGGCTTGAACTCTTCTTCCAAAATCTCAGAAGTGATGGACTCATCCAAGTTCTTAACGAACAAGTTAACACCTTGGTACTTAGACAACTTCTCCAATCTGGTAGTTTCGTATTGCTTCTTCAACTCTTCGATTCTCTCTCTCTTCTTTTGAGCTCTACCGACGTAGATCTTTTGACCGTTGATTTCCTTGTCGTTCAATTCTTCAACAGCCTTGACAGCAGATTCGTGTTTCTCAAAGTTGACGAAGCCGAATCCCTTGGACTTACCCTCAGCGTCCTTCTCAAAGTAAAGAGAAGTAATAGTTCCGTATGGCTCGAACAACTTGGTCAAGTCTTCCTCGGAGTATTCAGAACCAAAGTTCTTGACGAAAACGTTGGTGAAGTTGGCCTTCATTTCCTCGAACTTGGTTTCACGGTCCTTCTTGGAAATGTGCTTTCCAACAAAAACCTCACGGTCGTTCAAAGACATACCGTTGACATTCTCAATGGCAGCCTCGGCAGCCTCGGCAGTCTCGTAGTGAACGAAACCGAAACACTTAGAACGGCCTTGGTCATCAGTTGCAACCTTACAGGACAAGATGTCACCGAAAGCGGAGAAGGTGTCGTGCAATGCCTTGTTGTCAATGTCTGGGTGCAAATTCTTGATGAAGATGTTACCGTCACCGTTTCTTCTGAGGGATGGGTCTCTTTGAGACCACATAAGACGACATGGTCTACCATCAATGAGAGAGTAGTTCAACTGTTCCAAAGCGCGCTCTCCGTCTTCATGTTTGTGGTAGTTGACGTAAGCGTATCCCAAAGACTTCTTAGTGATGGCATCACGGCAGACTCTGATGGAAGAAACTTGTCCCAAAGGAGAGAAGATCTCATACAAAACGGCCTCATTAACAGATGGGTTCAATTCACCAACGTACAAAGAGGCAGAGGTCTCAGCTACAGAGTCTCCCTCAGTTTGAGTCCCCTCAGATGTAGATGGAGCAGACTCAGTTGGGGTAGCATCTGGGGCAGAGGCCTGGTTGTCGATGTTCAACTTTTCAATCGACTCAGTGATTTGAGCGGCGTCGGCAGACATTTTTTTTTGTTTTTTTTAACAGGGTTTTATGATTTTTTTTTACTTTTTTGACGGTAAAAAAATGTCGATTTCGAATTGCTCAGAAGGCTGGAAGACCTGGTTGGCTTGAAATCAAAGACGGTGTTTGTGGAGATTTCTCTGAAGAAAAGAAAAGGCTATCCCCAAAAAAATTTTCGCAAAAACGCATTGGTTCCGTTGATGAGATTACCCGCAGTCCTATTCGCGATGTGATGTCCCTCCCGGCCACTGAACATTTGTGACTACTCCCCGGTCTGCATACTGATCGGCCGAAGGTTTCAAATAAATTGCCTTGTCTCATGTAGTTTCTGACTTATTGAAATCCGTACATAAAATTTAGAAAGTAAAACAACCAAGGTGGTGTGAATTGATAAGTTCATGCTGATGCATAGTGCTACTTGAAAACTTGATTGTTATACGAGAGTGTTCGTATAACTCTTGAATTGTTTGTCACGTTCAGAAGTCCTCTCGGTGGCCAAGCTGGCTAAGGCGCGAGACTGTAATGGAATTGTAATCTTGAGATCGGGTGTTCGACTCACCCCCGGGAGACTTTTTTTTTATCGAAGCTAGATATATTTGAAGTAGATTAACCATGATTCGTGACATTCTCCTTGAACGATCAATACTTGAGATTTAATTATGTTTTACTTTTTTTTTTTATTCATCATGTTGAGTCATTTTTTGTATATAACTTATACCATCAATTTCTCCATATTTACACCATAATTCTACTTCATTATGCTTCACATTCTTTGTCTTCTTGATGTTTTCTTCCTCTTACAGTGTGATAGGTCCACCATTCTCAGAATCATTCTTATGAACCTGAGTCTTGATTCTATTGTACATTGCTGCAATCTTTGCACTAGGCACTTTGGCAGGCCAGTAAAGGCTAGCGTATGACCACAAGTGTTTGTTCAACTTCTTCTTATCCGGTGAACTCGTTTCTCGTTCAATGAAGTCTCCAACATTCACCAACTCAGATTTAAGAAGCGTAGCCCATTCATGTTTTCCTAGTCCCTTGTTTCCCTTGTGTAACTTCATCAACGACTTGGCCACCGGTTTAAGCGTGGCTTTACAGTGGCCTTCATCCATACTGTCGTACTCCAAAAAGTCTTCTCCATCTTTAGAGGTATCATTATGCTCTCCTTTAATTTTCATCGAGCTGTTTTCCAATTTTGGTGAATTCGTTGAACTGTCAGTTGACTTCTTCTTGCTTAACTTTTTGGCCATTGCCGGGGACTGTGCACGGGAAGTCTTCTTAGCCTTTGGAGGAGCACTTTCAGATTTGATCTTACGGACTCTCTTTTTTGATGTTCCGTTGGCGCCAGCACTTGAAGGAGTAGATAAAGAGACGTCTTCATCTCCTCTCAAAAGAGTGAACAAATAGTCAACTCTTCTTCCTAAATGAACTGCGCCTGGTACCTTTTTGTTAGATTGTGGTTTACTTTCCTTCGCATCAGTAGACTTGGCTTCTTTCTTCTCACCAGAGCCAGGAGCTCCTTTAACATTTCCATCCAAAAAGAGTTTGTTTTGCAAACCAAGCAAAGGATCGTCTCTAATTTGCGTCCAGGAACCATAACCAAACTTATGGACTCCTACCAATAACATGGCGTCATCCTTTGCACTCCATTCGCAGTTCCAGTTTTGCACCTGTTTTGGTTGTCGGGGTAGTTCAAATGAGGTAGGTTTGTCTTTTGGGATCAACGACAGGAGGTACTTCATGTCAGGAGGACGCGATAACACCAACTCCGCATTAATGTTCTTCACTCCCTGATACTCAAAAAGAACAGCTTTTTTCTCTTTCTTCTTAGCAATCCAAAGTGCCATCGGGCTATCAGCTCCTTCGGTCGAAACCATGTTTCCTTTTTCTTTAGCCTTCTTTTCGAGTTCAGCAAGAGCTTCAGCACGTCTCAGTTCTTCTTCTTTGACCAACTTTTTAGAAATATTGATAATTTCATTGTAAGCATGTTTGATCAAGACAGGGTTCTTGTTAGAAATACTACCCTCCTCCACAAGTTGACCCCATTTGCCTGAAAGATCTCCAAGACGCAAAATAGACTTGTAGATTCCTCTGATTTCCTTCTCCGACAATTCATGATTCTCCTCGAACTTCTTTCTTGCAGCTCTGCGCCGGCCATTGTCCTCTTCTTCGGCATCATCGCTGTCTGGAGATTCCCCCTTCAATTGTTTTACTGTTGCTCTTCTTCTAGAATACATCGCGATTTGCTCGTTCAAATAATCCTCTTCTGCCCGCTTCTTTTCTTCTTCTTTGAGTTTGGCAAGCTCATCCTGAGGAATAATGTCATCCCATTCAACATCAGCCTTGTAATCAGTAACTTCGAATTGTTTCAAGAACTCCTCTGATCCCAAATTAGACTCGCCTAGCTCTGGGGTACTAACGTGATCCTCGGCATGGTTCAACACATCGTCCAAATTCAATTCTTCTAATTTTTTCTGATTATCCGTTGCGGCAAACATATTAGCTGCTCCGAACTTCAAGATCTGAGACAATTCACTCGTTGTAGGTTCATTCTTATTTTTCTTTGAGGTTGATGGGTCTGTCATACCCAATGAAATAATGGCGTATTCCAAAATCATCTTCTTTCTGGCTCTCTCCAAAATCTCTTCTTCAACAGTGTCTTTACTCACAAATCTGTAAACAGAAACATGTTTCTTTTGACCAATTCTATGGGCACGTGCCATGGCTTGTAAATCTGCTTGCGGGTTCCAATCAGAATCAAAGATAATCACTGTATCTGCAGTCATTAAATTGATACCCAATCCTCCTGCTCTTGTGGAAAGTAAGAAAACAAAATCTTTCGAGTCTGGTGCATTAAAATGATCAATAGATATCTTTCTTTGTGATGAAGGAACACCGCCATCAAGCCTTTGAAACTGATATCCTTTAATAGAAAGATAATCGCCCAAAATGTCCAATATTCTCACCATTTGAGAGAAAATTAACACTCTATGACCTTCTTTCTTCAATCTAGTTAAGAGTTGTTCTAAGAGCACCATTTTTCCTGAGGACATCACCATTCCTTTAAGGATATTATCCCTAGAAGTTGAGCCGGCTTTCGCAAGAACACGTTCTTCAGCACCATCAAATAAATATGGATGATTTGAGGCTTTCTTCAACTCACTCATAACGTTCAACAATGAGATCTGAGAGCCCTTAACACCAGCATTTAATGCAGCATAATTCCTAGTGATGATGTTTCTGTAATACTCCATTTGCACATCAGACAACTCAACTCTTAAGATTCGTTCTGTTTTAGACGGAAGTGATTTTTCAACATCCTTCTTTAATCTTCTTAAAATGAATGGCTTAATACTCAGCTGCAAGTGTTTGATATAAGTTTCTTGTTGTTCATCAGGTGCATCAAAGTTAATTTCTTGATCAATATTGAAACGACCAGGCATCAAGAAATCACACAACGCAGCCAATTCCTTTATATTATTCTGTAAAGGAGTACCGGTGATGAGCAATCTGTTCGCAACCTTGAACAGTTTTAAGGACTCATAAAGAGAAGATTCAGCATTCTTAAGTCTGTGAGCCTCATCAACCGCAAGAAATTGCCATTTGAAGGCCCCAAGATCAGTTTTATCCTTCAAGATGTACTCGTAAGTTGTTAACAAGATATTAAACTTTGGCTTGTTATTATTATTGTAGAACTCAAACTCTCTGATCTTTTTCCGAGCTTCAGTATTTCCCAAATAGTAAATGCAATTGACATCAGGAGCCCACTTTTCAAAAGTTTCTTGCCATGCGGGGATTGTACTTAAAGGAACAACGACTAAATGAGGCCCATTTTGTCTTCTGGCATAAATTAACCACGACAAAAATGCAACAGTTTGAACTGTTTTTCCTAAGCCCATCTCATCAGCTAAAATACCATTTTCATTACGAGACCAAAGGAAAGCCATCCAGTTCAATCCAGTAAGCTGGAAATCTCTCAACTCTCCGTTCTTGATAAACAATGGTTGTTTGTTCAATTTCTCGAATCTTGGCCTTTGGTTCATTGGATAGTTAGCTGACAAATTAGGTAGGATTTTGGACTGCAATCTCTGCTGATATTTTGCAACTTGTTCTGGAGTAATCTCAGCAATGGTCTCAGCATTTTCCCAAGATGCCTCATCGTAATAAAGTCTTTTCCACTTTACAAGATATTGTAATTGGGAAGTACCGTCTTCGAGCTCAACCCTATCACTATCTATGATACGCTCAACTTGAGTAAACTCTTCTTGTTCGTCACGTTTTCTTTCCCTCTCGATATCCATGGCTTCGATGTCCTCCTTTGTTGTCATTGGATCACTTCTAATCTCTTGATCCAATATGATGTATTGCTTAATGTAGTTGTCAACTTTTCTGAATCCCTTAAAGTCCTTAAGGAACTGATACGTTTCCCACGTGTTATGTAAGTGGGACTTGTCTGTCCATTTCACTTTGAATAGATAATCTAATTTGGGTTCGTTCGTGAATTCTGCGTTTTCTTCGTTGCGCTTATGATCCAACACTATATCGATTCCACGGGTGGTTTCTTCTTGCATGGCTTGCTCGTAATAGTAATAATCATTTTTATCTTGGTCGTCTTCACTTTCCAAAAGATCAGCATCATCATCGAAATCAACTGCATAGTTCACTTGCCCACTATTTCTAGTTGAGAAGCGCACTTCTGTTGGGATATTGGACGACGCGTAAGCTTCCTCACTTTTGGCTCGTCTGCTGCCTTTGTGTGACTTGGAGCTTTTTGGCGTACGAGTTTTTTGTTTCTGTCTTCTTCTGCTCACTCCAAAATCTTCATCTTCGCCGAAATCTGATTCCTCTTCTTCTGAAGCGTCCTCATATTCTTCGTATGTACTTTTGGATTTTCTGGGTCCCATATCGTCATCTTCACTATCATCCATGATAGGAGCCACTCGCCTTTCTCTATTGGAGCGCCGAAGTCCATAAAGCTCTGGGTTGGCTTCGATCTCGTCTGTCAATCTAGCCATTGTTTATTTTTTATGGGAATCAACGATCAGCTAATATTTTGGACTAACCGAGAATATGATGCTCAGAATAGAATAAAATAGATCTCACTAGGATACAGCCGACGTTTTTGGTCGTAATTCTTTGTTTCGATGGTAAGTGGTTTACTACCAGAAGGGTTATCTCAAAAAGCCTGAGGAATAAAAAAGTATCAATTGACCCTGGAAAAAGTGGATGGTGATTAGTCTTAACTGGAGAAAAATAAAATGATAGTTCAAACAAGACAATAAAAAAAAAATTTA
Source organism: Clavispora opuntiae (assembly GCA_030574075.1). Classification (NCBI taxonomy): domain Eukaryota; kingdom Fungi; phylum Ascomycota; class Pichiomycetes; order Serinales; family Metschnikowiaceae; genus Clavispora; species Clavispora opuntiae. The sequence continues at coordinate 644,791 of JAJMEJ010000002.1, forward strand.
GATGAAATTAAGAAGTTGTCTGTCCTTTGGTTCGGTCCAGTTGATTGAAATGATAGGAAGAAAAGTGAGAGGAAAAAAGAAGTTAAAAATTCTTGCGCCAACGACGTCAACGTAACGGGACTTTTGAGTACAACACGTTTACTTTCGTTACCTTTCCATTAATTTAAGTTAATCTAGACATTATTCTGGGAGCTACACTATAACAAAGATCCAGTGAATCGTGATTCTTTCAATTTCCAAGTTACTTGAACAAGACTTGGCGACTATAAAAGCGTAGAGAGATCCCAAAGAGGATGGGGAGCCATAAGCCGGTGTAGAGAGCACGCGCCCCTTATGTGAACATATAAGAATAATTTGCATGGCAACGCCAACTCGTTCTGCAGTGTCAACCAGCGATAGGTATTCAAGTGTAGCCATTCGACACGTAATATAGGCCGTGATCTTTAGGTCCCCTTATTGTCCATTTGTGCTTCAAAGACTTCCTCTTGTGTTCTCTGTATAGCCGTGTAGACTGAGTGAAAACGACGCGTCTCTTGAAATCAACAGTACATATGGAATAGGTAGAACCAAAGCAGACATTCTCAACTTTGAGTGCACCAGAATTATTGAAGGCACATCAATCGCGATGAATGACTGGCTTGTATAGATCTTCACGTATCATTGCAACAGATCGACTGTAACGGATGTCTTCTTTTGAATACTAGTTCACCCTCATACTTTAATATGAGAGAAGAGCCGGTTGGCTCAACAGATGGAACAACTCCGTGTGCCTCTTCTGTCAGAGTGTATCAATGCATGAATAAGCAAAGACTTGCCAGGCATTATGACACGAGTCTTATCGACGACGATTTTAACTTTTGCAGCCAAATCGAATTTATTATAAGGAAAGGCCCAGTCTAAGCTTGAATACCAACATAAGCCATACAAATCCCAGTAGAATTGTCCCCTTTAGCAACAAACATTCTTGGTATTCGCTTAAGCAATCACACAAAACAAATTCATGTCAACCTTTTTTCTTACCACCGTCCAGTGACTAACAGACCGATGAGTAAATAAGAAAAGAAAAAGGCAGTAGGGGTTGACGTTGCGGGAAATTTTGTCGACTAATTTTCGGCGCGTTCTGTTTACCGCACGACTTTTCGTCTTCATCCACTGCGACCAGACTCGAACAAGTAGGCGTAGTCGGCCCACCATGGAGTCTGTCAAGAGATGGATTGTGTCATATTCTACTTGAAATTCTGTTTGTATGGGAAGATGGTTTGTGCTTTAAATTTCAATTTTTTTCAAAAAATGTTGATTAAGAAACTGATGTAGTATTACTGGGTTTTGACTGTTTTGATTGAATTATACGAATCACTGATTATGATCTCAGACACCACCAATTACAGGTACCAGCAAAAAAGAAAAAAAAGAAAAATCCTAAAAAATAAATAATTGAAATTGAGTACAGAAAAAGGCAAACTATATGAACCTCTGTATATTTCCAATCTTTTCTGCTGTCTAGTTACTTCGTTACTGTGCTCTAAGTGGAGTATACTGTATATAGCACCACATACTTGGGAAGATGACTTCACAACCAGGAGGTGAAAACAGAAAAAAAATAAATATCCAAGTATCATAAGATCGTCCCAGAGATACAAGGTACATCCTTGCGGTCATCTATCATATCAATAAATGGTTTTGTGAAGGAACCCCATATCCAATAAGAATGCAGCATTTAGTAATGTGCTGGCATTAACTCTGGAATGAGCATCGATGAGGTAATTGTGAGCACTAACAAAGCGCGAAATGGGGCAAAAAAAAAAAAAATCTGACACACAAAGTGAAAAATTGTGTGAAGGACAAAAAAAAAGTTGCACCAAGCTTTAACTAGCAGACTTTTCCTCGTCGAAATTAACACAAGACTCTCCAGAAATGAGCGGAAAAGGAGCCAACAAGAATGCGCCAGCATCCAAGGGCCACAGAATTGCTATTGTGAGTTCTGACAAGTGTAAGCCCAAGAAGTGCAGACAAGAATGTCGCAAGAGTTGTCCTGTGGTGAAAACAGGTAAATTGTGTATTGAAGTCACACCAGCATCTAAGATTGCTTTCATTTCTGAAACGTTGTGTGTGGGTTGTGGTATCTGTGTCAAGAAATGTCCATTTGATGCCATTAACATTATTAATTTGCCAACCAACTTGGAGGCCGAAACCACCCACAGATACTCGGCCAACTCTTTCAAATTGCACAGATTGCCTACTCCAAGACCAGGCCAAGTTTTGGGATTGGTGGGAACAAACGGTATCGGTAAGTCTACTGCTTTGAAGATCTTGGCAGGTAAGCAAAAGCCAAATTTGGGTAGATACGATGACCCTCCAGACTGGGAAGACATTTTGAAGTACTTTAGAGGTTCTGAATTGCAGAACTTCTTTACTAAGGTTTTGGAAGATGATATCAAGGCCATTGTTAAGCCTCAGTACGTTGACAACATTCCTAGAGCTTTAGTCAAGTCTCCAGTAAAGGATGTTGAAGGTATCTTGAAGGCGAAATTGCAAAAGAAAGATGATTGGGAATACATCCACAAGATCATGGAACTCGCTCCGATCATGAAGAGAGACATTGCCAACTTGTCTGGTGGTGAGTTGCAAAGATTTGCCTTGGCCTTGACATGTGTGCAACAAGCGAACGTTTACATGTTCGATGAGCCATCTTCTTATTTGGATGTCAAACAAAGATTGAGAGCCGCTGAAATCATCAGATCTTTATTGGACCCAACTACCTACGTCATTTGTGTGGAGCACGATTTATCTGTGTTGGATTACTTGTCTGATTTTGTTTGTATCTTGTACGGTGCTCCTTCTGTTTACGGTGTGGTCACTTTGCCAGCTTCCGTTAGAGAAGGTATCAACATTTTCTTGGACGGTTTTATTCCAACTGAGAACTTGAGATTTAGAGAAGAATCTTTGCAATTTAGATTGGCTGACGCAGCCGATGGTTTGATCTTGGACCACTCCAGTGCTATGGAATACCCAGACTTAGAGAAGACCCAGGGAGATTTCCACTTGAAGGTTGAGAAGGGTGAATTTACCAACTCAGAAATTTTGGTTATGTTCGGTGAAAACGGTACCGGTAAGACCACCTTCTGTAAGATTTTAGCAGGAGCTTCTGCTCCAGACGATGCGAAGACCGAACTTCCAAAATTGAACATCTCCATGAAGCCACAAAAGATCGCACCAAAGTTCCCTGGTACGGTTAGACAATTGTTTTTCAAGAAGATCAGAGCTGCATTCTTGAACCCACAATTCCAGTCCGATGTGGTTAAGCCTTTGAAGATTGATAACATCATCGACCAAGAGGTGCAACACTTGTCTGGTGGTGAATTGCAAAGAGTTGCTCTTGTTTTGGCATTGGGTGTCCCTGCTGATATTTACTTGATTGATGAGCCATCTGCTTACTTGGACTCTGAACAACGTATTGTCTGTTCGAAGGTTATCAGAAGATTCATTTTGCACGCCAAGAAGACTGCCTTTATTGTGGAGCACGATTTCATGATGGCTACTTATTTGGCTGATAGGGTCATTGTGTTCGAGGGTACTCCATCTAAGGACGCCTTGGCCAAGGCTCCAGAATCCTTGTTGACTGGCTGTAACAGATTCTTGAAGAATTTGAACGTCACTTTCAGAAGAGACCCTAACTCTTTCCGTCCTAGAATTAACAAGAAGGACTCCCAAATGGATAAGGAGCAAAAGTCTTCTGGGAACTACTTCTTCATTGACTCTTCGGAGTTGTAAGGCGGGACTGGGGCATTTAATTTGCATGTACATTAGGTTGATTGCATCACTGGTCTGTCGAGTCTTCTCTCTTTTCTCTCAGACTCCAGTTTGTATAGAATTCATCACTATTAATTCGTAACGCTTGTTGTAGATGGCCGTAATGTGGGGTCAACACTTTGTCAATTGTGGGCCAGCACTCTCACGCGCCATCACTGCACGTGACCTATAACGTGAAACACACGTGAATATCACATGCTCCTCGCCCATTCTTCAGGCTATCCTAATCCTACACAAGCACACTAGTCTCTGCGTTATCAGCTCCAAGATGATTCCAGAGGCCGAACCGCTTGTTGCAGAGCGTAACAAACGGCTTCATGAGTTATACTACCTTTTTTCGAATCCGTTACAGTCGTTGGAGGCGTTTAATGAGAGTGTCAAATCCGACGCGGCTACCAAGTTTTTGCTTGATAACGAAGTGAAGAAAAATGCCTCGGTAGTGCTTCGTGCCCTCCCTAGTCTGTCAAACTTTGAGTGCCTCAAGCGGGAGATGACAAAAGCGATTCAATCTGAGCTCTATGGCGTGGTATCAAGCTCTAAACGAGCCGCTGTTGACACCTCTTCACAACAACAACAGAAGCTGCGCAAATCGTCTCCACAAGATTACCCTACCCGTCTCATGCCCGCCAGCCAGGCAGATAAACCGAAGCCTTCAAGTGTCACCTCGTTGAAGACGCACGCAGAGGTGTTGACTGCGGAAACCAATGCATTCCTTGACAAAGACATCAATGACTTGGATATTTTGTCCTTGCCAGATCATTATCCAACAGAAGTACACGATGTGTCGTCCTTAGCAGAGCTATACTACCTAACGCAAACATTACCGCTCATAAAATTGTTGCCGGGTTCACATAAGACGTTGATGACAGAGAACTTCGAGCTGGCACTTCTTGAAGGAAAGATAGCAGTGTTATTTTCACGCATGGAGGAATTGAAGCGTCAAAAGAAATGGTCGTTGCGCCAGCCAATTCGCTACTATGACCCTTTTGTGTACTCACGGAGAAACAAGCGGAGTAAAAGATGTAGCTGGGATATTTTGCTTGAAGAAGGCAAATGGATGGCTGCCGATTTTAAGGAATCCACAAAATTCAAGAAGGCATGCTGTATCCAGATAGCTCAGGCTGTGCAAGACTACTGGACTTACGGTAAAGTTATGTGCATTAAGACGAAAGCTATTGTACATCTTGAACCACCAGAAGTGGAGATGGAGACGGCAGAAACTGCTTCTTTGGATACTCATGAACCCATGCACACTTCAGAAGAAATGCCTGAATCGATTGATATCAGCAAACTTCTTGAACGTCCTGATCCTACGCAGGAAATTGTTCCTAAAGACCTCCCCACTTTTACGGAGGCAGACCTTGCATCGCTTGGAGTTGGAGATTCTTCGAGCCCATTTAAAACCCACATCGATCTCAATGAACTTAAGAAAATTGACCAGTCGATTATTCGCAACTTGCCAAAGTTTACGGCATTTGATGACGATAAACGTACATCTCACCCACCACTCAAGGTTGGAGAAAACACAATCGTACCAGTGTCTCGCATGCTTCTTCCATTTGAAGAAGATGATGATTGGTATAAAGTTATCTTGAAGGAACGGCCCTCCAAAGAAGACGGAAATAACTCGCTGGAACGTTTACCCGAGTTTCAGAAGGGCCTTTTCGGAGTACAATCGCATCGTCGCTTCAATTACTTGAAACCTCCTAAACCTCCTAACATCAAGAATATTCAATATCGCTCACCAACTATTTGGCTTCCACAAGACGATAAATACTTGATCCATTATGTGGCAGAGTACTGTTTCAACTGGGAACTAATAGCAGAGAACCTTCAATTTCAGTCATCCACACTCAAACGCTATGAGTCCAACATTGAGCGTCGAACCCCATGGCAGTGCTTTGAAAGGTATATTCAATTAAACGAGAAATTCCAATTCTCTGATATGAAGGGCCACAATGCATATAAGGCGCAGCAGTGGCTAGAGCATGCTCACAAGGCACAACTGACCACAAAGAGACGAATTTCACCACTTGGTGTAGGAAATGAGTCGATTCAACGGGGACATCGCCGTTTGAGATGGGCGTCAATGTTCGATGCCATGCGCAAGACTATGCGTAGGCGGGAAGCAGCGCTGGCTAAAGCGAATAGCCGTCGGACTACATCTACTTCTGATTATGGTGCCGCAGCAGCGAATACTAACGGAGTGAATAACGTTAAGCGAGCATCTGATAGAACCCCAACACCGGCTGAGCTTTCCAAACTTAAGTTTGAGCGTGACAAAACAATACAAGAAGCTTACATGAACCAACAGGCAACGAGATCTCGTATGATGGCCGCTGTATCTCAGCAAAAGCAAGCTGGTGGAGCGGACAGCGGACCAAGAGCAGATCCAAAGCGGGCCACACAGAGTGCTGCGAGACCCACAGCAGGTGCAGCACCGAGTGGAGCATCACGCCCTCAAACGACAGGAGCTCCACCACAACAAACCCCCAAACTGGTGCTCGGTAATATTAAGCGCCCAACTACCCCAAACGGCACGCCTTACACTGTGGAGCAAATCCAGCAACTTCTTCAAATCCAAAAACAACGACGTTTAATGCAGCAAACACAGGCAAACAAGACCCCTGTTAACGGCGCAAGCAGTGGCAGTGGTTCTTTACAAGGTGCACCGGCGCGTAAGCTTAGTGGAACGGGACAAGTTGGCCAATTTGCAGGTACGGGTACGGGAGCAGGTTTGACAGGCACGTCCTCTTCTACTATGTTAGGAACTGGCACTCTGGCAAAAAGAGTCGCACCTACGCCCACCAAAGGCCGCATGCAATTTGCACCTGCTCAGGTTTCGGCAATCATCAACTCCATACAACAGAAGAATCCAAACTTGACCAAAGAACAAGTAACAAAACTTGCTGCTTCTTACTTGGCGAACTTACAACAACAACAACAAAACCGGTTGGAGCAGCAACAACAGCAACAGCAGCAACAACAACTTGGGCGGGTACCAGGATCAGGAGTGCCCGCCAGTTCACTGCCTTCAGCGCAAGCTCGCCAGCTCCAATTGCAACGACAGAAAATGGTGGGAAAGGAAATGGAATCACAATCACTTTCCAAACTACACTATGAGGAACGGAAGAAATTAATGATGCAAGGTGTACTGCTGCCTGCTGTTGGTTATGGTACATCTGAATCGTCATCTCCTACGGTTTCACGTCCCAACCTGAACGTGGGTTCTCGATCATCACCCACGAACATGGACGCATATATTCGGGGCAACCGTAACACCAAGAATGGGGGAACCCAATGAGAGCGGATTCCATACTTTCCGTTCCGACTTTTTACGATTTTTTTTTGCAATCATTGATTTTCATGACCTTTTATTATTTGATCCCTATCATCTTTGGTCATACGTATCAAAGAAATATCAAATTTTTGTGCACACATTGCAATGACAAATGACAGAGCCACAGAGGATCACGTGTGTATTGATAGAGCTAGTCTTGAAGCAACGATATTACAATAGAATGGGTTGGAACAATAAACGGTATTTTCTTGATTTCCAGTATTGAACACTAGACTGCCAATTATTGATTTATGCTGGTCTGAGCTACAGTAGGTTGGTAAGTAAACTACCCACCTAAAGAATGTGGTGATTGTCATTTGATCAAAAAGATACCGAATCGAATACCCCGCCATCTTCAATCAGAATTCCACATAAAGGACAACAAAGCTACATATTATTCTGATCCAAAAACAATTCTGCTTGTCGACTTCAGCTCACAGGATTTCCAATGAAAAGGATATATAATACGACTGCGTACAAGGGCTTATGGTACATGAAAGTAATGTAGCCAATATCAAATACGTGGTACTATCTAAAAATAAAAAAAAAAAAATAATAATAAAGGGAAAAACGAAAACATTTAAGATCGTATATAAATTGGAGTTGATGGAAACCAACAGCACCGCAAGTCCAAAATCCTGCATACACGTGACATTTATATTTCGGTACTAAGCGCCCCACATCGTCACAGGTTCCATTTAGTATCTCAGATCAAACCAGCATTTCATGGATACGGCCAGCAAGCACACACGCAGGGCATGGTATCCGGAGATACTCCTCCGTATTGTGATTCCTCTGGGGGTGTTCCGGTGGCTATACTCGTTTTCGCTGGCGATTTTTGTGTTTTGGACAGCGGCGTTTATATCAGTGACGCCTCTAGACATTGTGGTGCAAACTTCAGGCTCGCCGGCGGCAGGAATCAAGATGTTTATCGTCATTGGCATGTGTGCAGCATTTTTCGTCGAGCTGAGTATTCTCTACGTTTCTCGCTTGTTAAAGGGCAGGGTTGCACTAAACCAAATCCCTTCTCAGAGTGGCTACGTACCTTTGGAGAAGAATGATATGGCGCGCGTGGTGCTTGCGTATATTGAGAAACATTTACGGTGGGGACTAGGCAGCGTTCGGGCGCGCGCGGGACCATTGGGCGACCCGACTGCGGTGTATAATCATCCAGGAATGTCCCCGCCTGAATACATCCAGCAAAGGAACACTCGCATTGGAGGAGGAGGTACGATATTTCCAGCAAACAGTGTGTATGATGATATCGTCGATAGTTTGGGGCTTAAGTTGCGATATGAAGGGTATATTCTCACCAGCATTCACATACCTCGCCATTACACTGTGCGGGAGATTTTAGTGCAGGCATCTCGAGTTTCGGGCGCATCTGAGCAATTGGCTTTGAAAGTTGCGGCGCAGTACGAAAATTTCAAATACAGCCCTCAGTTGGTGCGCGACCATGAACTAGCTTCGTTCTTAGTGGATCTAGAGCGGCTTTCTACTTGCTTCATTGGCCGTTCAGGCGTTTCGAAGGATGCGCCAAACTTTAGAGACTCAGATCACGGCGAATCAGATGATGATTCGGAAATCAGACTGTTTTTGGATATTCGCCATAGTTTGTCGGGCACTCTTGAATCGGGACAAGAATCACTTCTCACATGGATGCACGCCGACGACCGCCTGCTTTCGCGGTCGGCATCTAGGCTGGCGCGGGCGCCATCTGCTCCATTGTCGCGCGCCTCTACACATGTTTCACGAGCGTCCACCACCCACCTTTCTCGCACATCGACTCGTGTTTCACATGGTTCATCCAACCTCTCTCGCATGTCAACTCGCCTTTCGCAATACGATAGTCTTGGGCTCAAGGATCGCCTTGCTCGGCCTCGTTAATTATTACCCTTTTATGCATTATACAGACTTATCGAATCGCTCTATACTTATACCGTACTTCCCTTATGCTTCACCCAGAGCTTATTGTAATCACGCTTGAGCGGAGTACATACAAATCTCATCTTCTGGAAGCCCATTGACGTGGCTCTGTTGACGACCCATTGTGCGTATTATCCATTATACTAGAGTAGGAGCCGCTCCCCGAGCAGATCATATTGAACCCATTAGTTTTGCCGTGGCTTTACCACTCCGTCGTGCACAAAGTAATACACCATTGTGCCATCGTCATTTGCGAGAGCCAACGTTACGCGTCTGGGTCGGGCTTCTAGATTTGCAATATAGGAGAAGCAATCGTCCAACTCCGCCACTGCCACTTCCTGTTTGTCCATACTGTATGGTACAACCCACTCCTTCTGGTTCGGAGTATCCAGTTCATCGAGCTTATGTGGAGGAAAACCGCTTAGTATACTAGCGCCATTCGGCCGTTTGTGCTCCTCCACATTGGTCCAAAGGTTGTAGTGTACAAGATGTGCAGACACACGCGAAGACAAAGACATAACCTCTTAGGCAGCACGGAATAGGAGTTCAAATGTGTACCTTAAGATCAATGAAAAACTGATCTAGAAAAACACCGGTACATCCTCGAATATTGTCCTGGTCTAGACTTCACCTACAGACAGGACAGATCAGATTGAAGTGAAGGCTTTGTTAGAGACGACGATCGTTTCTTTTCTTTTTTTTTTTGTTTTGTTCATGGTAATATACGATACTAACAATACAATTCTAGTTACTGAGAAAACGCAATCACAAAATTGAACACAAACTCTATGAGATTAATCGCATCAGACTAAGCGCATTGGTAGGAACATCACACTCATCTAGACGTACTCAATTAGACACACTCAATTAGGCACACTCAATCAGTCAAACTAAAGCTCGAAGGAGGCAAAGTGGATCCTTGAATCAGACGTCCCTGTGGGGCAATTGACCCTAAAGTGTTTGCAGATACCTCGGGTATGCACAAGATCGTACTTCTACTTAAAGGCAATAAGGATCCTTATTGGTGCAGATGGATGGTGCACAGACTTTATCCGCATTAGGACAGATAATAGGAGCATTAATATTCCGCTTTAGTCA